>CM073764.1:117476125-117982954 GCA_037127475.1 Arma custos | reverse complement strand
CCATGTACTGAACCCCAGACCCTCCATGGGTTGTAGTGGTACAGGTTTTTTTTTTTTTTATATATTTTAATTATATATAAATGTGCAATGTTAGAATATTAAGAGATTCGCCATTTTTACAAAAGTGAAACATCGGCCTGTGGGAAAATGCTTGCTTTCCTATAACGATTCTTGCACCACTTCCGAGGATATTCCGAAGTTATGGAAAGAGGAATAGATTCGAGACTAATCTTCATCGACTCGAGTAAGCAGTTTCTGTGTCGTCCTCGAATTGGAAATTTTACATGCTGAATAGTCAAGTTGTCTCTCGTAGCCTCCATTCCCTCAAAAAAATATGAAAAAAAAGATTGCCTCGTTTTCAATTCTCTCTCTCTCTCTCTCTCTCTCTCTCTCTCTCTCTCTCTCTCTCTCTCTCTCTCTCTCTCTCTCTCTCTCTCTCTCTCTCTCTCTCTCTCTCTCTCTCTCTCTCTCTCTCTCTCTCTCTCTCTCTCTCACACTCTCTCTCTCACTCTCTCTCTCTCTCTCTCTCTCTCTCTCTCTCTCTCTCTCTCTCTCTCTCTCTCTCTCTCTCTCTCTCGCTACACATATTTAAATTTTGTTGGAACTCCTATGTAGATTCTTTCATGAATAATTTTCTCGAAAGATTACGGAAACACCGGAGATTATTAATACATCCAAATATTAATATATGATGAAATTTTATTATCAGAATGTATATCATACTAAATGTGAACTATGAAACCCTCGTTTTTGGGGGGGGTTATTTTTTTTACCGAAAATAGCATATAAATAACGATACCTTATTTGTTTGATTGGAAAATTCGAGAGAAGACGTGGAATTTCAATTCCGTAACAATAACAATACTAATAATAATTAATTTTCATCTTTATTATAGTTGGGATTAATTTTTTTCCATAGCACTTAAACATTATTCGAAAAAAAAATTCATAGAATATGACTTAAAAACGGCCTTCTAATTTGGCTGTAGATAGTCTCCCTATGGGCTTCTATAAAAGTCCATCTCCCATGAACAATCAGGAAATAGATTTATGATGAAAACATAATGTTAGTTATGTAAAGATAAAGATAAAATCTTTATTTTACACAACTATTTTTAAGTGTATATTAATAATTCTTAAAAAACACATTTTTTTTTAAATCCCTTCCAAGCACCATTTTTTTTTTTTAAATAAAGGAAGTCTTGTAATCAGTTCAACATTGTCGATCTGTAGTTATAACCAGATCTGAGATTTTCGGAGCCCTAAAACTCCGAAAAACTTGATTTTGTCTGTTCAGATCTCAATAAAAATATAAAAAATAAATCGGACCAGTAATAACAGTAATATGATACATTGGATATTTTAATGTTTTATTCCTGTACCTGAAATCAGTTCATCTTCTTTTAACTTCTTTATAGCGCGATTATTGAGCATTTGTGAGACCAATCGACATCCTAATTACGTAAAGAATTGTACTGCCAAAAAACAAGATACAATTTCAAACCAGCAAGAAATAATTGTTAGATGTTTCATTAATTGTCTAAGTTAAGTGAAAATACAATTAATAAACGAATTAATTACACACTAATTTCATAAATCGGAATATATTGAAAATCACATGAAGGAAGTGGAGCGGTGACAAGTTAATTGGTAAAATCAAAGGGCGATGAAAACGGAATAACTTAAGAAGAAAAGTACTTATCTAACTGAAGTTAAGTATCGGTGTTCAAAATTGTTGATGCTTGATATCTTAGAGCTTAAGCTCTTAATCAGGGTCGTTTCTGATAGCTCTTTATTTATTTTTTTATTGTTTGTTTCTTGAGGAGCTACCCTGGCCTCGTTTTTGTTATTATCTTTTTCTTTCTTTTTTTATGATCGGCGATTTATTACCGTCTTGTCCTTTTTTTCTGTTCCTTCATATCTGACCTCCAAGCCTGCGCAATACTTGTTGCTCGCATTGTTCTCTCATTTAGTATTCGACGCTGAGATAGTGATCGATAAATACTCCGCGTACATTATTTACGTTGCCTAAACAGATGGAAACTCGTGTTCCTGTCAATCGGGATAACCGTCAGTGATTGATTGGTGACTTCTATTATTCATTGCATGTGAGATTGACAGAGCTATATTTGGGCAGATAGTATCTCTTAGGAAAATATTCACGGATCTAAGATAATGATAATGTAAGTCTTTTCTCTGTGAATATAACTCCTTTCTACTTTGATTCGTAACCATTACCCCGATTATAACCACACCAATTCAAGTATTTTTAGTTCAATAACCATGTTGAACAAATAATAATAATAAAATACTCTAAAGATCCTACAAGTGCCAACAAGAATACTTGGGGCGTATTTCTAAACAATTTTCTTACTTAGGAAACAGGGGAAATATAAAGGTATATCTTTTGTTATTGGAATTAATAAGTAAGAATCAATGCTACAAAAACTGGCAAAACTTTTTTCTTCCTTCAATCACTTTCAAAAAATAACTGGTGACGTTAGCTTTAAAAAGCTGGATATTCTTTATTTCTCGCTTTCTGTAGATGCCTTTTCTTTTTTTCGTCACAAAATTAAGTTTAGGGTGTTACATATTTAAAGATTAAATTTTATTAATATAAATTGGACGTTGTTTTCTACTTTTACAAAAAATATTGCAAAATTAGTCATAAAACATACATTTCCACATATAGTATGCACAGCATTCAATAGAGCTAAGAAAAAAAAAGTTAAATCATTTGTAAAATATAATTCTTTTTTTTAGTTCTTCGTATTGGATGTTTTTCACTGAAATTACAATAGCTTTTATAATTTTAATCGAACCGACAATTCTTTTAAATATATTTTAGGTACAGTTTGATTAAATGTAACAATTACAAATCAGGAAATGTGTCAGAGAATGTTAAATATTTTATTTAGCTTCCAAGTTTTATTTAATTTGAATATTTGGTTTGCATTTGTCAAATGGGTTGGTTAGATGAAAATTTGATGTGTGATCAGGCAATAGCCAATTTCTCGTTTCCAAAAGGTGTATGAAAAGTATATATTCTTTCAGTACACCTTCTTTCAAGTCAATTCCAAATATAGAAATTTCTGAAACTTATAGGAGTAATATATGTCAATGGGTTTGAAGATAACAGTATCTTGTGCCAGATTGTATTTTATATTAAATCCTCCTGTTCAGTAAATGGTAGAAAATATAACATCAGATATGTGTAGATGAATGTTTGGGACATATATTTTTTATTTCTTAATCATTACCGAATTGAAATGTGTATAATTGAATACACAAAAGATTTTAACTGTATTGTTCTGTTGATATGAAGAGATTTCTGATTTGAATATGTTTTTGGTCATTCTTGTGAAATATGTTGGCAAGTACAAGAGCATAGCTCACCCAGAAGTGGCCTTGTTGTCCCAGTGCCGGGTTGTATAGTGTCATCCACAATACTGTCTCCCACCCGCCGTATTTTCAGTCACACATTCAGATGCAAATCCCCAAAGTGTTAATGCATGAAGGGTTTGTAATTAACAATTTCCACAAAAAAAAGAGCGAAACGGACGAGTTGGTAGGAAGTGTACATCACTCACTGCCCATCTCTCGCGCCCCTTATCTATTCTAATATGGACTGTCCGATCCCATTCTCAGCTGTTCAATACGTCTCGCTATCTCTTCGCTTCGGCCATATATCTTTCTTGTCCCTTCTATTCCGAAAGAATATTATTTCTAAAAGTACCGCAACATCGGGATATGGTGACATCCAACCGTGAAATACAAGCCTGCTCGTGGGATATTTATCATGGAGTGGTGAACATTCTCAACGGCACCAAAGAAGTGCTACAGATGCCATAAAGAATGAGATAAGTACGTTAGGCTTCAATACAAAAGGGACGGCCTGTGTCAGAGCTATAAAACGGTTGGTCTCGTGGGGCGGTTTTTTCTTCTTTTTGTATGGCCATTTTGAGAGAGCCCGCCAGAGAACTGTGTTCAATATTATTTTTGACCTCCACTCCCGTAATGGATGGTAAAATATTCTTCAATCCAGAGCGAAGGGAAAAAATTAAATTTGAAAAATTTCCTCAACCGAAAGAACTTTATCGAACCCGAAATGTTATTTATGAGTACTACGATTTTAACAGATTTAATTGGATGAACTCATAAAAACGGGTATTTAGTAATCTCGAAAAAAAACTGCAACACTACAACCCATGAAGGGTCTTGGGTTCTGTAAGTGGTAGAGACTGTATTGTTTTTAGATCAAGGGTTGCACTAGGAAGTGATCTGTATGAGATAACACAACCACCAGGGTTTTCTCCTTATTGATGCAACCCACTTTATAGAGGTTGTGTGAACACCAGTATGCAGATCCTGCAGATTCTCCAGGGACTGTTGACAGATTAAATTATATGCGAGATTCGAACCCCGGGTCTTCCACACAGCATATCAGCGCTCTTCAATCTGAGCTACCCCGCTATCTATTTAGTCAACTCTAGGTAATATCCACATTGCCTTTAGAGCTTATTAAAAAGCCGTCCAAATTTAAAATTATTTATATCAATTTACGCATTTATTTTTTCGTTTTTTTTCATTACTTACCTTGTATCTTTTGTCCAAATATTTCATAGTAAAATGAAGTAGTTGGCATTTTTTCATTACATATATGGTATCTATGCGATAACTTAAGAGCTTCATTAGGGATTCCAAAAATCATATACGACCAAACAAAGGACAAGTCAACTTAAGTTTTTAAGATATAATTGATAATCTTGTTTAATATAAATGATGCTATAGTCGGGCCTGCAAAGTTGTTGTGCTTATTAATGAACGTAACCATAACAAGGTAATAAGCTCTGAGGAAACTATACATCCGAGGTTTAATCCGAGGCGTAGATAGGAAGATTTCCTTAAGGTAACTATGTCCCTAATGAACATACCTTCTCGTATCTCTCCGCACTTAACTCTTGAATGTCCAATGGGATGGTAAATGTTTTACAACACATTCTGATAGAAAATTTAATTTCTATCAGAATGTGTTGTAAAACATAAAAAAACATCTATTTTTATCCGACGAGTAGGTAATCAAAAAGCTAGGTAATCAAGAATTTAAAATTTATAAAAAAAACAATTGTGAAATTGTTCTCTAGAAATTTGAAAAATATAATAATTTATTTATGCTGATAATAAACGATGAAAATGATTAATTATCATTGTGTTGGTCTAGAAGACTTTTTTAGGGGGTTAAAATGAACGTTCTAATTTTTTTTTCGATTTTCTCTTTTAATTATAAGAAGTGTAAATAGAAACGAGATAATGGTAAATAGTTGATGTGGACGTAAAGTTAATTAAAAATGTTATGTTTTAATAAAGAAGGCGACAAAAGTACATTACTTGAGGTACTCAAAGCCCTTCAATTATTTACGGAGCTGGAAAGAAAACCCTAAGGGGTTAAAAGGTTAGCAAAGTCCTTTCTTCGGTCATCAAATTTAATATTGTCTCTTACTTAATTAAATTATTGATCATCGTTAGGTGCAACTTAGGTTCTTTGGAATATTGTTAACTAATAAAGGAGTAATGGTTTAACATCTAGTTAGTTAGTTTTCTTTCGTAACATGTTATCGGGTAGCAAACCTAACAGTTTTAACCAATTAAATATTCACCCTAAGTTCCTAAATATTTTCCTCGAGGTTTTCTTTAATTTAAACAATGGGTAAAGAAGGAAAAGTTCTATTAGCATAATTAGGAAAGCATTAGCGGAATCAGATGTATTAATTATCAAAATAGAAAATAGAAGAAGGAAATATTAAAACTTTTGTATTTCTATCAGTGGATTTATTTAACAATACCAAAAAAATATGCCAATGTAATTATTTATTTATACAGTATTTATTGTTGAGTAACATCAAAGGATGTGCTAAGCTAGAAAAAATGTATATAAATAATCCATTTGCCATACTACGGGCTTAGAATCCGGGACTTACAACTTAATAGGACGGAGCCCTAAGCATGGAACTACCCTTCTCTGAAGGTACTTTTTTTTTAACAATAGAAGAATATATATATATATATATATATATATATATATATATATATATATATATATTTTTTTTTTTAATTACAGTAATTAAATTTATATAATATTGGATGAAATATTTATAAATCTCTAGTAAAAAAATACATTTTGTATCAAATTAAATTTATCCGATTTGAATAATTTGCAAGTTATTTTGTGACCTGATAAATCCATGAAAATAATTGGCGGCGTTCTCCCTTTGTTTCAATACTAAAATTGTTCAAACCAATCGAATTTCCATTGTTATTTGGTATATTTTTCTGGCTATTGAAAGTTTAAACAAAATATTACTAATATTCCTTCAATGAACCACGCTAGGAGTGCCTTCGATGGGAGGTTTCTCAATACACGCTTTCAAGAGAATCCCTTAGGAGAGGTTTGTCCGAAGAACCCAAAAAATACAATATGTGTCAAATGGCATTTGTATGATTTCTTAAATAAATATTTTTATTATTATTATTATTAATATTCCTTCCATATTGATTCAAGTTTCATATATGGGGCGTTCAGGATCAAAAGCGGATATTTTTTAAATATTAAAGATTGTCTTTTCATATTCTTCGCTTCTATAGTAAAGCAATTTTATCTAACGCAACAGTTTGCTGCCTTATTTATCATATTTTTAATCTGGTTATGAACCTGACATTTCGGGAACATAAAAACCATTTTAAAATTGGTTTATAAATTTGGAGTTATCAGGTTGCATAGTAAAAATTAATTGGGAAAAAAATAAAATCTTACATGCTGATCTCGATCACTAAAATCTTGTTCTTATAGTAGAGATTCAAATTGTTTGCGTTATTAAATTTGCATCTTTAAATTTGGGTAAATCGTGAAACTTAATTCTAAACAAAGTATTAATAACCTATAAACGCTTCGTATATTAATCTATCAGAACAATATTTTAATTATTATGTTGACGAACTAAACCGTCGAATATGAATTAACTTCCACCAATGACCAATCAGCAGTTTTTTTTTATCCAGAAAATAGCACATCACATCCGGTGGATACTGACGTAAATAGTATTGCTAAGTGAACAGTTTTTATTTAAGGACAGTAACCTAAAAAACAGTATTAATTCTGCTTATGGTTTTACAAACAATTATTGAGCATCAAAGCATTTGGTGATCGGTCGCGAAGTTGCTTTAGATCGCTATTTATACAATATTATGGGATTGTACTTTGTTTTTCTATTTTTTTTTCAAATTTAGATATTATATATATAATTTGCTCAGAACTCTGGGAGTCTTATTATTATAACTTTATATGAAAATTTATTTTTTTCTTTTTAGTTTTACTTTTTTCCTTTTTACTCCAAGTTTTTATTCTTACGAAAATGTGCAAAAAATGAAACTGTTTAATGCACTTGAAAGCATAATTGTATTTACTTGAAAAGTACAAACATACAAAACAAAAAAAAAGATTGGTTTCTGAGGATTTCAGAATCCGTGCAAAATTTCATTTTTTCTCGACTCCGACTATGGGATATGAAACGTGTTTAATATTTTTCGACCTATAAAAGTATCGAACTTTTCCATTGAAATTGTTGATTCTGCATTCGTAGTATCCTCTCGTATGTCACCTATTGCTTCGTGGTTTATAAACTTGTAGAAATCCAAAAAGAAAAAAAAGAAAACAAAAATCTGTCTTCTATTGTGTGGATGGATGTCGAGGCCAGATGTATACCGGGCTGCTTCAGCCCTTTTTGTCAAGATTTTTTTTCTTCTTGTGAAGTCCATTAAATGCCATGAGCTTTGTGATAGCTTTTTGTTGAGTGCATTTCAACTCGAGTTTTTTTTTTCCCCTCTCCTCTCTTGCTAGAAGCTCTTTGAATCATATGTTCGGTTGCAACGGTTTGGTTCTAATATTAGTTATTGATTTACAGTTGCCTTTTTCTTCGTGGGCACGGCTGTATTTCATTTCATAAGGAAGTATGTTTCAAGGATTCGATAAATGTTTTCTGGGCTAAGTCGCATCCAAATGACTTATATAATTGATCATTTTGTTGTTGTAATTGTTTTGAATAAATTGAATAAACAGAAGAGCATACCCCTTCCTTTGGGAGTCGCCACAATCCCGTGAGATCTGGATCTTCCTGATTTTCTAGGAATTACCATAAAAGTTCTTAGGATTAACTTTATTTTGATTATGATGAAAGAGTTATGTTAATTATTTTATATTTCTTTACTTTCTATAATATTGCTTGCATAATTATATCATACATGATGCCTGCTTGTTGCTTGCATGCCTTCTCCTGACGTAATCAAAATTTTTAATTTTCTTGCTTATCTTGGTATTTGTAGAAAATATTCTAAATCGCTAGAATGGACTTAAAATAATTACCACGTAATCTGACTCCACCAATATGCTTATTAACTTCCGTTTATGGACTATTACCCAAACCTCAATGCAATGCTGATATTATCTTACTACCGATTAACGGTTATTAGCGTTTTAGAAATCGGTTCCTAATAGCCTAACAAGTTCACAAGTATCTCAACCTTAATGACGATTATATTATATATATATATATAATATAAAGCGAAAAACGCCGGAGTTAGCTCACGAGAAATTTGGGGCAAAACTGCTCCTTCTTGTGAGGATGGAAGGTATTGTTGCAGGGCTTAAAAAGACGCAGGACAATAAAACGGAGCAACCTCGCAACAATATATCGATATGACTTAGGAGGCTGGAAAAAAGGACCAATGTTCTGCTTTGGCATCTTTGGTTTCTCTCTAAACCATCTAACCAACAAATGTTTGGTACTAAGGAACCTTAGGATTTGTCGGAAACGTTTTTGTATTCTTAGAGTACAATGGGCGTTGAAAAAAATAGAAGAAGACAAACAGCCATTTTATGCATCAAGTTTATTTGAAAATACCAATATACATATTTAATGAGATCACAAAAAAATTAAATATAATAAAAGTAAAACGTTCTTTCCAAGGAGGATCTTTGGTTCAGTGCAAGGATATCTGAACTGTTTTGAAGCTAATTAATTATTGCATAGGGAGGTGATTGGGCTGATGTCACAATCAAGCCCCAGGTTTTTCCTCAGTCAGGCTTTTTTCCCCACTTTAGAGAAGCTTGCTGATTGCTGATTGTGATAATATATCCAAAACCCGTATTGTCTAAGGCAAGGAAGGTTGTTTAAATAAATAAAATAGGAGTCTCTGCATGCCATGTCGGGATCATCTATGGCTGTTAACGGTTTATGTAATGTATCTGGCGTAATATGGCGTATTATGTATCTAGTAATATGCACTGCCGGAACTATCTTCAGCACAGTATCTTAGTTAGTCACTTCCTTTTCTTTTGTTTACATTGTTGGCTCTTACTCTAGGCTCTTCTAATATGCTATTATCCACTAGAAGTTTGAACGAACCTTTAGTAATGCAGTACATCGTTACAAAGCAAAAACCTCGAGGTTCTCGGTTCTTCTGATTATATGGAATGGGAAGAAGGAGGAATAGGAGTTGGCCAATCAGGAACTAAATAAAAGAAGTGGAAGAAACTTGTTGGCCGCACTTGGCTCGCCCCCGAGAACTAAGGTTTTAGATAAACTCGCAGTCTTTCGCAACTTACCTTCCGCAAGTTTGGTTCTGCAAAAAAGATAGTGTACTCTTAGTAGACTCATAAGTATGCTGTTTGAATGGACTGGTTGAATATTCGTTGGAAGTTAGTTGTTCTAATATGTTGTATTAATACGCTGTTTTTAAAAATAAGAAGTAATAAACTGCATTAATTTATAATTTTATAACCGTATCAACGATTGTTTGAGGTACGAATACTACTCTTTGCTGTTACTTATTGTATTAAAATATGTTTTAATATTTACAATGTATTAAAAGTGTCTTCAAATACATGCATGTTATATGAAATCATTAAGCTAAAACATGTTGAATTTAGTGGAAGAAGAAAGGTGGCATGTTGAATGAGAGGAATATAGTTGACTGGAAGATCTAATATCTCACATTACTATCATCGCGGCTCCGCCTTCTATTAGCCATGAAGATGGTCTACAACGTAGGTCGAAACTTCGGCACTTAAAATAAATCAGTTAGTCTTATTCATATCCAACGTGAATTTTTGAAATTTTGAAATGTATCTTGAAAGAAATCAGGACTTGGTCATGGTTCCTCACTTTTTTGTGTATTTTTTCCCTGCTTGACTTTATCCCCTCTCTATGTTTCTATAATTCTTGAAATGTTATTCGTGATTCTTTAGCAACTTAGGAGGAGCTCCGGTATTTCTCATTATTATAACTTTTTATTTATTTGCTTACACGTTACACTTCTCCACTTTGGGGCATTTCTTACCGTGATAATATCTATTTTTATGCAGTCTTTATGAAGCTTTTCTTTCGCATCATATTTCTTTTGACCTCTGCTTTTCTACTTTACTAATAGAAATTAGTTTGAAGGAACTTTTTCATAATGTTTTTTTTTCATTTATAATTGCTCTAGGATTTATTTAATCATTCCAGTTGTTTTCATTAATAAGAAAATGTCGAATAATAACGGTTTCGCAAAAAATTAAGAAAATAGAAAAGGGAAACATGTTTAAGTTTGTTTTTTATTGTTTCTTTTGAAAGGTCTCTAACTAAGATGTTAAATTAAATTTCTTGCATTCACGTTCAAAGGGTAAAACGATTCACTTCTCTAAAGGGAAATTAAATTTCTTGTTTTCTCATTTGAATGGAAAGCGGGTTAGCTCAGATGAGTTGTTTAATATGTTGACAGTTTTAGATCAACTTTCTGGGATCTGCAGACCCTCCTATGGCTCACTCATCCTCTATAATGCGGGAACCCATTATTGTTTGGAATATTCTCCTGATTTCGGATCAACCCTTGGTTCAGAAACAGTACAGTCTCAGCTGAACAAGCAGACTCTTTACGGGTTCTCATTTTATGTACAACGTTTTTTTCTTTGATGAACAAAAATATATCCTTACAGGATATCATCACACTCACTATGATGTGTAGTCAACAATCTTGCTTGTACATGTATGAAGTTACGTACTAAGATACGTAAGTTAAGTGAGATACTTCCATAATTAGTAATTATTATAAGTTAATATAATAATTTATTAATTAACACGACTATATTTATTGATATTAATTATATTATACCGCCTAGTCAGCATAGATGGTAGCTCAAGCGATATATCGGAGCCGGTCTTAGACTCCAAAGGGAAGACGAGTTTAACAAGACATCGCTCCGTTTGACAGGAGAGACAAAGACGGACTGACAGGTTGGCAGAGCCCCGGAGGGACACGGCAGTACAGTTATCCTCGGCCTCTCAAAGACAGTCTCTGATGGATCGTCTACTCGCGGAATTCTTAGGCCGTTTGTTTTGGGCTGGCACCCACGAGATGAAGTTGTAGGATGAAGTGCCCAAATGTGAAGGACGTACATAGTCACATAAGGAGTGGAAATACTTAGGCTGATAAGAGTGTCCATTTCGCCTAACATCACCCCTGCCTATGTCCATGAGAAGTTCCATAGTAAAAACTAAATACATCAGTTGTGGCGACCTGTGTTATAGTAGTCATCATAGCAATCTGTTAAGTCCAATATCACGGGTTCGTAGCCCGGTAGGTGGCTGCAGAATTTATTAAGGGAGTAAAAAATTCTTGCTAAGCCGTCCTTCGGAAGGTACGTTAGAAGGGGGTCAGGTATTCGTTAAAAACCCCTATCCTAATTAAACCTGGATAGACATAATTGGGGACTCCCACTACAGCATCATCCGATTAGCCATCACAGTATAAAAAACGTTAAATAGACATACAAAATAAATCAGCCCAATGATAGCATTATCGAAAATATCTTAGGGTCTGTCCGGATCACAATATCAAACAGCATCAAACCCCCGAAATATAGTTATAGCCTGTGCAATGTTTTTCACTTCTTCATCTTCACTAATTTCGAGAAAAAAAACGATGAAACTGATGAATGAAGATATATATATATATATATATATATATATATATATATATATATTTCATTTATTACGGGCGGCATTGATAAGATTGCTTATTCTTACATTCCGACACTAGCGCTTCTGTTTAGGAGTTTTGACGTTAGAAACTATATCACTAAGATATGACATATATTCATTTAAACAACCTTTAAATTTAAATAATAACAACATATAATGAAAAATAATAACATTTATATATTATTTACAGACCAATCCATGGCTAAAATATCTAATAGTTTTTTAAACAGCTAAGAAAAGTTTCTTTGTTCTCTTCGCGAAATTCAATTATTTATAGTAATCTTTATCGGTTCCTCTTCCTTTTTTCGCCACTTGAAAGTTCTTCCAAATATCCCAACACAAAAAACGGGAAACATAAAACATACGCAAAAACTAACCAAAGTTTAGTAGAGTGATTTATGCTCTATTATTATCGGTATTGGCGCCCTAATAGGATGTACCATATTTATATACCATATTTACATACCATATTTTATATGTGTGTATATAAATATAATTACTATTAAAAATAGAGGGTTGACAAAAAAAGCTGGCTGAATAGCTGTTGCGGTGATTGAATGAGCATCCTTGTTTGATAAGGAACTAGAGACGTATAATTCGTTGAAACTATCTATTGAGAGTTCTATCTGTTAAAAACAGACAAAATATCTTCTTTTGCAGTTAAATGGAGCGTTAATAAGTTAGAATTGATGAGTGGGTTCCAAGCGATCAAAGACAGCTCTAGCGTGCACGGTCCGAACGAAGGACGGCCAGTTTTGAATCGGAAATATTGCCACTCCAATGAACCGAAAGAGAGTCACCATTCCGAATGCACAAGTCCGCTCCAGTCCTCCGAGCGTCGTCCGAGGGGAAACAAAACCGTTTCGACTGGATAGATTTCTGGTTTGGTTTTTAATATTGCACCCAAAGATAGATCTCCGAGCATTCTTCCAAGATTTAAAATTTGAAGAACCATTCCTTAAACATAGAATAACTCTTACAATCCAATTGGGTATGGGTGATTATAAAGTTCCTATGCATTACAACTTAAAAGTCATTAACAGACAATTATTACAAATAACATTAACGAACTCGAAGGCCCGATGCCGAAACCTTCTTGACGAATATTCGTCCACAGTTTACCAGACGATCCTAAACGCTTTAGACTAATCCTAAACGGTCATCAATATCCCTTAACGCTTATTAACGTTTTACAGGCTCAATAACGCTATTACTTCAATTATATAACAGGGCTTTGCAATTCTTTACAGTTATTTATATTTTAACATAAATTTAATTTCATGATCCCTTATATTATGGATAAATCATAAATTATCATCCATGATATTAAGAAGAATAAAGGAAGAAAGATATATTCATTCTTCAGTGAGAGCGATCCCTACATGAGCAAGTAAAAAAGTGGGACGGAAGACATTTTTTTTAAGGTGCATTCAATCACTTTCAAAAATTATTACAAATTATATAACCGATAAAACTTGAAAAAATACGGTAATTTTAAAGAATCCTACTTTCCTCCACAGCCGAAAAAATTATTAGCGATAATTTGACTTTTGACTATCCGGGTTTGAAGTGATGCACAAATGAAGAACGTTTTACAATTCGAAGCGTGCTATATTCGAATTCTAGTCATTGAAAATCGCTTGTTAAATGTTGTGTTGTGTCAATATATCAGTCGCATGAAACCAAAAATAAAACAAATAACCATCCATCACGATATGGAACAAAATTTATCCAAAACATCAAAGAGTGAATTCATCTAAATTGTATATATATTGTATACCTGGACAGGCAAAATTTGGGATTCCCACTCCATCAGCATACCAGTATAAAGTGAGGTTAAATAAATCGGTAAAAAACTATAAAAATATAAATAAATACAATAAATGCTAATGATGATATAATGATAGATGATGATTAACTGACCTTAATTTGTGGAGAGAGAACACTTATAATAAACTTCAGGACAACATAATTCATCAAAACGAGACCTTCAATATGTGTATTGCAGTATTTCAATTAAATATCAACGTGCCTTGACCAATTTCTTATTCCATTTAATGTCTGGTAGTGATTTAGATATGCGAGATAGCATCGATTAAAAACCTTCACGATTAAAATATGCAATTAGTTACGTATACAATATATTGCACTCCGCGTTGAATGCGATAAGGGAACAGCATTGGAGATTATTGATAATTGATAAATGATTGAAGGAAGATTGTGATCGTTGAAAAGAAAATTCTACAACAGATAAGGGGAAATGAGAATATGATAAATTGAAATTTAAGATGTGAAATGCAGATAATATGGAAGGCCTTAATGTTATAAAGTTATTTTTCGAAGATTTTTTTAATTTTTTTTTCTGCAAGGAAAATCAAGATGGATCTTTGGTGATTAATAAAAAAATAATTAGAAACTATAATTTCCTTTTTCTTTTCTTTCACCAGTTGATTTATTGACCCTCATTTTATTATAGAAACATTTAGCAAAACTATAAATAATTTGGTTGCTAAAAATTTCTCTCAATTATTTTGGCAAACTATAACAGACGAACTCTAATGAAGTGTTTTATTTTCTAACAGTAATGAATGCTTTAAAGCGAATCTAGACAACTCATAATGTTCCTTGGTCAAATAAAAATCCTGCTCCCTTGACATGTAATTAAAGAAAAACAGATTTGAAGAGGATGAGATACAGAACAAACAGCAATCCCCTGGAAGTTAAAAGTAAGCCATAGTCAGTTTAGTTTTATTTGCAGTTATATCCTCCGTGTATTTTTCTGTTTCAACTCAAACTTAAGATTAAAAAATATTTCATGCAGATTCGTTAGTTCTATCTGAAAATAATTTCTTTAATTTAAAAAAAACTAATATAAAAACTTACTTATAATTCTAAATAATGATATTAGTGTGGTTTTAAAACAGCCGCATTTTAAAACATATATTTATAGATAATGATAAAAAAATGTTCATAATAAATATATGTTATATGGAAGTTCATATTGTGACATCATGTACGTAAATAAAAATTTAGTTGTGCTGTAATGCAAGGTTTCTTCCTTTTTGTTTTTAATTTATATTTAGGTTTTATTATATTATTAGGTTTTATTTTATTATATTTAGGTTTTATATTATTTTTAAGTAATTACAATCAACATAATATAATTTTTGTTTTCTACACTTCTATTTTTATGTTCACTAAATTCTTAATTTATCAAAAATACGTATATTGGAATGACGGATCAGAAATTTTTTTCTTGAATATCTCCGACATTACTTTTTTTTAATGTGGGAGAAAATGGTCCGGGTGGAGGTCAATAAATCTTAGAATTGGAGAAATGTTTATTTAATAGGCTACTTTTCGATCTACTTTGCAGGTCTTTTTCAGGACTGTCAAGGGAGGGGGCGGGATGCCCGGTGTCACAAGTTGAACTTGGGAAGAAGACATTGGCTTCCCGACCCCTATTTCGACAGCCCTGAAGAAGACCTGCAAAGTGGGTCGAAACGTTGGCTACTTAATAAACACTTCTCCAATTCTAAGAGAAATTCAGATATTGCTGAATTTATAATAGAAATAAGCAATTGGGAGTGGAAGTTCATATTGCAACGTCTTTTAAATAGCTAAAGATTAGGTTATTTATTACGAAAACTACTTTTTCCTTCTTTTTTTTTGTAAACAATAAAACTAATTTCTAAAATCAAATAATAATTAAATCAATAAAATGTTAAAAATTATTATTTAATTATTTAAACTGTTGAAATTTTTAAGATATACTTTAAAAAACGGTTACACATATGAATCGCTTACTGCAGAACGGCTACGTGTCCAACCTTTGAGATCTTTGTTGTTAAAACTTTTAGCATTTACTAGAGACAGAACGCATCGTTTACTACGGGAAGGACACATGTCCTCAAGATAGAGCAGTCTTCAATATTTTGTTTACTGCAGATAAAAAACTAGTTCAGGAGGAGATCCCTTGTTTGTCTCCCTTGTAAAGTTTAGAAAAGTTGGCTAGTTGTTTTTAGAGCGCTGAGTTTCTAAGCTAATAGTCCCGGGTTCGATGGTAGATAAATTATTTAATCTGGCGTAGATAATAACGGCCATAGTGTTGTCATGCGGGATCTGCAGACCTTCTTGTGGCTCTTCCTCCTAAGTTCTACGAAATAGGTACGATTGGGAGAAATATTTGTGGTTTAGGATGAATTAAGCCAAATTTCTTCTCTGTGCAAGCGCTGACTATGAAGGAGTACGGTCTCAGCCATATGCTGAGCTCATAAGTAGTGTTTAATTTTTTATAACTTAAAAATACAAACGATTGACGAACACTTACGAACGTACTACAAACGCTTTCAAGAAACACTACAAGGACACCCGAACCCTTGATACAACAAATGGCCCCGACTATCAGCGCCTTAGGACACTAGGAGGAGACTAAAAAGGACGTGGATGAGGGATCTATTACAGTAGGAGATTAAAGCAAGCCAATGGAGAGGTACCGCTGGGTACTGTTCTTCGTCATGCCTTCCATGTCCATGTCATTCTGTATTATTTTCCTGTCAGCCAATCTGCTGATGATAAGTATGAATATGTGAGTGAGGAAAAAAAAAGTTTTTATAACTATTTTTAAAACATTTTTATACCAGATACTAGTTTCGATTGTTGTCGTTTATTGCTTTAGAAACAGTACAATCTCTACCAAGTACTGATCCAAGAACCTTTGGGGTTCCTTTTTTTTTATGCTGGATTCGAACCAGGAAGCCTAGGGACTTAACCTTCTACATACTCAACTATTCCACTCCCAAAGCTTCTAGCTTACATGAAATAGGTCTTCACATTCTCATTAATTAGCTATATTTTGAAGAATTTATAAAGAAATATAGATAACTATATTATGCATTTTTCCATAGTAGGTATTAGTTCCGGTGATTGCCAAGGTTACAGACACCTCTAGCTAAGAAGTAGAGACAGATATAAGAAGAGAGCGCTAAAGTGCTAATTGCTAAGACGAACCGGTTTATATTGACCCGGTGATGATGATGATGTTCTCCAGCGGCCGTTGCCCTTCTCCTGTCCCACGCGGGCTACTTAGCTTACTCTGTATGATGGCTTCGAATTTGTAAGAAATACAAATACTAGTGATATTTATGTAGCTAGTTAGTCAAAAACCAACGGTAAATAGCTTATCTATTTTAGTATTGTGTACTATTAACAAAAGGTTGTTATGCATTGTATCAGAAAGGATTCTTTTGAAAGCACCGCCATTCCTTCAAAAGACGTATTTATGAGAATTTAAATATTGAAACTGCAATATAGTAGTAGTACATACTAACAGTTACTGAGGTTTATCTAAACCTTCATTTCTTGACAAAATGATTACCAACATATACACATTTCCCATAATTACACTTTTTTTCATTGTAAAACTCGCGATTATTTTTATTAAATTAATTTATAAATTAAAGAATAGACACCAAGTAACAAATTATATTATCTTCATAACTAGTCCAAGGAGTTTATGGATCATTATTTCAATTATTGTTATTGATAATTCGGAAGTATAGCTTATTAAAGATAAATTTTAGAGTGTTTGATTGGAGAAGCACGGGAGAGAGCTGAACATGACAGGTTTGTTTAAAATGTTAATTACAAACAGTCAATTTAAATCATGAGTTGACATCTCTCAGTTCCTTTTTTTCTTTAATATAGGAATTTTTTTTTGTATTTTAAATTAATTATTTGCACGCTTGATTGATATTTCTGTTTGGGCACACACCGATCAGTTTCATTACTTTTTTTTCTTCTTTTTTTTTATATATTTATATTTTGACTGTATCACAGGGCTTGACTACTGATATAAAAAGAAATTAAATATTGAATTATTCTATATTTTATTATTAACTTATCATTATATCGATATTAAAATTTGATTATTCGAAACCAATATTTTTCTCGATAAACATTATCAAATAAAATTTTTTCAAGGTTTTATCTATTTTTATCAACTATAACTTTCTTCCATCTATTTTTTTATCGTTTTCATGTCAAGAAATTTAATTGTTTTTTCTCTAATAATAGGTTCTTTGTAATAATACATTTTATTATGTATTTGGTGTGTTTTTAGTATTAATCAATATCATTAAACATTGATTTTCTTTCGTTATTTTTAATTTATATACTTTTTTTTAATTTTTAATGTTTGTGTTGTCTTGATTCTGATGTGTATTTTTTTTAAATAATTGATAAATGGCCATAATTTAATTATTTTCTTTATTGTTAAGCATGTTAATTATGGATTTAAAACTATTATTATGATACACTATCTTTCAATTCGATTTGAAAAATTTCGTTTTTTCTGATCCATCCATTGTATCCATTGTAAAATATAAAAGTGTCAAGTGAGTATCTGATGATAAAGCAAATGATTATAAAGACTAGATTGAAACTGATATGAAAATTTATTATCTATATAAATGCCTAATGTACTAAAAATATCCGAAAAATTAAAAAAAAAATTGTTGCAGATAAAAAAACAATAAATGACAAGTTTTAATTATCCTTATTTGAATTTATTCATTTTTTGTTCCATTTTTAAGATCAGCCGTTGTTATTTACCCCGAATAAAAATTTTAGCATAGAATTATCGATATATTAAAATAGTTATTGTCTATTTTTATAATTTCGTTTTAAAATCAGTCCTGCCTAGTGTATAATAGGAAGAACTTCTCTTGTTTTCGCTTTTCGTATTAAAAAACCGCATTTCCCCACTTATTTGGGTATTATCTCTGGACTGGGACGACATGGTTGCCCCAATCAGTGGCACTACAGCCGAGGTGTAGCGGGCCAGTGAGCCGTGAGGAATTGACTTTAATTGGAATACCAATTAGTTCTAGGGCTTGAAAAAAAAAAACAAAAGCTGGGAGCCGAGCGAGGTGTAAGGGGCCCAATTATTAAAATGCCAACGGCTACTTCACCCCCACAACTTCATATATTTATATGCTAATTCGTCAAGTGTGAAAGAAAAAAAATGTTATTTTTAAAAAATTTTATTCTATATTATTTCAATTCATAATTTTCTTGCTTTCTCTGCCGCATTGAAAAATGTCACCAGTCATAGTTTTTTATTTTTTATCTTTAACAAAATATATTTTTAATATATAGCGTTCTTTAAGGATTTATATTGATTATATATGTTTAAAATTATTACATTTTTTTCCTTTGATGAAGTAGACCTAGCAGATGACTGATTTCGCTTCCAACACTGTTATTAAAATAAATTAAATATAATACTTCTTATGAACATTTTTTTTTTAAGGAATGCCCAGTTTCTCTGTAGTACAAATAAAAGGGGCAACTTAATATTAATTAATGTAATTACATTCTAAAACGTATTAATGTAAGGAAGAAATCGTTGGGGGTGCATTCAATAAAAACACCTTAATAAGTGTAACTATTTATTGTGTGCCGACGTTTCGGGGCTAGGAGAGAGAAACTAACAGAAAAACATATAAAAAACGTTGCAGTAACAAGAATATGGTGACAAGTAATGTACTAATGTGGTACAAGTAATGTGGAAATTAAAATAGTGACTAGATATGATGAAATCGTGAATAGATATGATAATTAAAGATAATGAATATAAAAGTGGTTACAGAATATAATAAAATTAAAATAGTGACAGATAATAATAAAATTATAGATGATGAACAGAAATTAAAATAGTGACAGATATAATAATTAAAGAATACGAATATCTTCTCTAACATAAAACGTATTAAAATCGGTGGATTATGACTTATCGGTATTTTTGAATTAATTTAACTAGTAGTAAGATGTATGAAGCTGATAACCCTTCATGATCAAAAGCGGATAACTCTGAAGTTTCCAACATTGGCTTTTATGACATTTTTCGCTTGTTTAATTAAGCAAACAAAGCAATCATTTATAATTTTTTTAGTCCGGTTCTGAACCTCAGTTTCAATAACATAAACCATTGCTTGACTAAAATAGGGAAATAGTCAGTTTTTGAAATTTGGGGTTACCATCTGTTGATATTTGTTCATTTAACGCCACTTTATGCTGCCATGACTAATCGGACGATGCTACAGTGGGAGCTCTAAATTTTGCCTATCCAGGTTTAATTAGGATAGGGATTTTTAGCGAGTACCTGACATCGTACAGGCTCGGGACTCCCGTTTAAAGTCCCTTCCGAAGGACGGCGTAACTAAGGAATTTTTACTCCCTTAAAAAATCCTAGGGCCGCCTGCCGGGCTACGAAGGGACACCAGCTGAAACCACTCATATATCTAGGCTTGGTAAATTATTTTTTTATAACGTGACGAATTACAAATATAGAAGAGAAATGTATTTTGTTGTATCGATTATTCAATTAGAACATTCTAATATTAAAGATAAATAAAATATCGTTATTTTTAACGTTCCAAAGCTTAAAACAAAAGTTTTTTGTTCTCTTGTGATTTCATTCTATAGTCTTGATTTGATATTTATCATTATTATTTCAGTAATTCCGATTATATACGAGATGGGCTTTTAATGTTGGGCTTATTCGTATGAATACTCAAAAAGCACTGAGATGGCTAGTAAACCTGCGATAAGTAAAACGAGACGTAGGTGGGAGAGTTGCGTTGGGTTTTGTAAAGTTTGTAAGAAAGGATTGATAGTATCGGTGCGCAACCTCAGCTAAGTATTTTATTGTTTATATTATAATTGCATTGTAAATGTATTAATAAAAATTAAATTTATTATCATAAATTAACTGACTAGTCCTGAAGAAGCTCACAGCACGATGTGCGTAAGCTTGGGTACTAGCAACGCCATGACACGGTTCATCCCAGAAGAAGAATATAAGAAGAAAAACAAATATCGTGGGTGAAACTATTGCTATTAATCATATTCGGATTAAATAGTCTCTAAAGGAGTGCATCTTGTAATGTTAGAAAAATATGGACGTAGGTTTTAAGGAAAACAATATTGTTACTTCATTCTTATGGTAAATATTTCAAAAAGTTAATATACCGAAACTCATTTACTGTAGGTCGGACTACGAATAAAAAATCCGGAAAAATTCTTCCAACGAAGTATTAATTTCAAAATTGAAATTCAGGCCTACCTTCGTACCTCTGGAGTGGATAATAATTGTGTAAATCAATTTCGTAAATATCTTCAAACCTGTAATAATTCAAATTTAATGCAAAATATCCGAGATGAGAACGGATATGAAATTTCCAGGGCTTATTGAATTCTTGCCGTAGCTGGCCCAGGAGCTGTGATGGCATTAGAGAGTAAATTATTACTTTAATAATAGTCAAGGCCCGAGGTGGTTGGGAGTAAGAATTCTCCAGCCGCCGAGGAATGAAGTCTTCTCCAGCTCCATGACCTTATACTATCTGGAGTCCTCCATATACCCTATAATGACGAATAAATAAATGATTGATACATACATATAAAATAACCCTAAACACTCATAAAAAATAACCGGAGCCTGCATCCTTTTAGTATAATTTAGTTAGTATAATAATATTAGTATAATAATAATTGTTGGGCACGGTTACGAACGAATCCCTAAAAATTTAATAAGTGTCTGGTAAGCGTCTGAGAGTAGACCGAGGCGTAGGTGGGAGGATTGCGTTAAGAATGATCTGGCGGATTTGGATTTGGCTAGTGGCCCATGGAAGGAAGTTTGTAAACAGAGATTGGTGGTATCGGCATCGAGCCTTCGGTTTCGCTAAGACATATTATTATTATTAAATACTAAACAATATCAAAGTCACTTTTTAAAAACATGGCATAAAAACAAGGGGATATACTCTGCCATAGCAGCCGATCAACCCCCATTATTCCCCAACGTTCTGCTCTTCAAAACAAGTTCTTGGCGTTCTTCTTTCAAATTTAATCTTTACGACCCATTTTTATTTCATCCCACCTCATATCTTTATAAATTTATTACACGTCGGAGACTTTTTTATATAATAGAGGGTGACTTTTTCCAGAATCCTTAGTTAACAGTTTCCTATCAGCAATTTAGAATGTATTGACATACAAAAATGGAAAAATAAGAAAAAGGAAAAAAATATATATATTAATTTTCTTACACAGTATTTTGACGTCTCCTGAATTTGTGGCCTTCGCACTATTTTTTCAT
Organism: Arma custos; assembly: GCA_037127475.1. Taxonomy (NCBI): domain Eukaryota; kingdom Metazoa; phylum Arthropoda; class Insecta; order Hemiptera; family Pentatomidae; genus Arma; species Arma custos. Next base: position 117,960,721 of record CM073764.1, on the reverse strand, counting down.
ATCAAACATTTTCCGAATCTTTTGTTAAACCAGCAAAAAAAGTAATTAATAAATAAAAATTGCTACTGATTCTGTCTCTATAATTTACACATCAATCATTCACGAACCGAAAAGAAATTATAATTCATTTAAATATTTTATTATGTAATTAATAAATGTTTATGACATGTCTTAACAATGCATTGGTAGTAGTTTTGTTACTTGGTTTTAGTAGAGCTATTTGTTTTGAGATTTTATTCTTATTAGTTTCTATTGGTTTATTGTAATTATATTTGCTTCTAAAAGTAATAATCAGTCGTTTTTATTTTTTTTTTAAATTAAGGAGTTGTCATTCAGGACAAAAATTACCAAAACTGGGGATTTATATTTTTATTCATTGTATGGTTGATCTTTTTAGTCAAAATGGAAGAAATGTTTATTAAACTTTATAGAATCCATCATGCGAATACATTGCTGAATTAGAACTATTAAAAGTAAACAGTAACTGTGAAATAGAAATTAGGTGTGTTGATTCTTGTGAAAAAAAACTATTATTAGTTATTCTGGTTATTTCGTGTATAATTAAAATTGATCGATTTTCTCTGATGGGAATAACCGGTTTTGGGTAGCATGGCCATTTAAAAATTTTAATTATTAAATTAAATTGAAAAATCATTAATAATTCTCCATTTGTCTTGTCAAAATCACTGATTTTCGCACTTTAATTTTAAGGGAAGAAAACTGTCACCTTGACACATTCAGTCAGTTTAATCAATTTTTAAATTTATAATAAAGTGTTAAACTATATTTATGTAAAAGTAACTATGATTAATTGTCCTGTGGGATATTCAAAAAGGGGCAACATCGTTTGAAAGATAAATTTTTTATGAACTTTAACTTTTAATAACTTTTAATTTATAATACATACTACATCTAATTCTAATAAAAAATAAAAAGAAGTTTTACTAATTATATTGGTTCTTTCCCGTTACAAAACAAACAGCCTGAACGACTCGAATCCGAATGACAATGTAGTTCGCCATTTTCAAATAAAAGACTCTTGGAGCTGTAATGGAAAGAAAACATTGGTCTGGATTGAATCCAATGCCTCGCTGATTTTATCAGGTCCACAAACCGATAAATTTCAAATATTTCAAAATTAATTGTACAAACTTATAGGCTGTAGTTGTTATAAAATTGTATTTGTTTTAAGTTTCAAGTAATTGGTCCGTATTTAATTCTAAAAAAATGAAGTAAATCTCTAGACAATGTGGTAAAAGTTAATACTATGGTTGCATTATTATTAAGGGGCATTTGTCGTTATTCAAGAGTATCGTAAATTTTCTTGTTTTACATAAATGTAATATTACTCTAATAAATATTTTTATTTTAGTGTTTTTTATATTTTAAATTATTTTACTTTATTTTGTACTTTAATGATAAAGTGAACAAGATACTACAGTAACATGATCGTTTAAAAATCGTTTTATTGATTATCCAGAATTAATTTGAATTTCATTAAAAACCTTAAACATTAGTTACTTAATATCAATTAATATTTTCCAAGTCAAAATTTATAGTAATGTACATTAAATGGCTAAATTACTATAATTACTAAGCAACACAAAATGATCTCTTTGTATCGTTGTACAGAATTGCGGAGTTTTATATTTCGTATGTATGGATCTTTTCTTCTTTATGGCCACAATCTTTCCTCAATCGGTTACATTAAAAATAAAAGATTATTTATTTTACTCCAGGAAGTATAATAAAAGTTTGTTTGAAATTTAGAATTTTATTGATAGTATAAAATCAATATTCTTTTTTTTATCTCTTTTTTTATGTTGGTAGTTACATTTACAATATGGCTTATACAAGTTTTATTTTGTTTTGTTTTTTAAATGAAATATAAACCAACTGTATGTATAAAATAGTTATTTTTATTTTCACTCCGATAAATCATATACGGACTAGGGTTCAATATTTCATATGAAACTATTTTACTAACCCATATGTTTGTGAACACTTAAAGAAGTATTGATAATAATAAATACGGAGGTTCGAATAAATCGCAAATGCTGTTCATGGACTTTCGATCCATGAATTAACGTACAAAGCTAAAACCTGTCGAATCAGCGCTTATTAATTTTTTAGGGATTCGTTCGTTGTTAAACAATTGATGGTTGCGTAGCCTCCTGAATTCTTCAGTGGGCTCACTTTATTTTGGACTGAAATTATATTTAATACCTTATTTTCAAAGACCTGAAGTGGTTATTCTCCCTTCAACAGTCACGATTCCACAAGTAACAAGTACAATATAAAAATTATTAAGTTTTCGAAATAAAAACAAAAATTAACAAGCGTTTACTACTATTTACCGCATTTTATTTCCTCTCGAATTTAGGTTTTTTTTTTTTGTAAGTTTTGCTAATAAATCGACACCACATTCACACATCGTGTAATGTACTGGACGGTTTGTAATATTTCTGATTGTCTGTTAGATAGGTGCATTTTCTTGATATCAATAATATATCATAACTATAAAAAAAACTTAAATTCATTTGCTCTACCTTAGTGCAAGTAAATTATCAAGTTGCCTGAAAACGTTATTATAACTTAAATTGTGAAAATAATTATTGGTAGTACATAGTTGCTTACTATAGTCAATTGAATTTTAAGCTAAAAATCGTTCATAAAAATATCTAACTATCCTAATCATTATTTAATTTAATGATGTGTTAAACCTTAATACTTATTTACTTTTTTAAATTAACGATGACGAGCTACCTCAATAGTGATACCGTTAGTTAAAGAAAAATTGTTTAAAAGATTAATAATTTATTGATTATATTCTTAACTGTTCATAATAAATTATAGCATTTAATATTACTAATTCGAATTAAAAATCTTAATTTTTCTAATTTCGTTGTTGTTGTTTTTTTTATGCCATCATTATTTGAATGCTGAAATTCCTCATTCTGTTGTTATATGTTCTCTTATACACCAAAGCTCACGTCTAGTGTTTAGTGTGGTTTAGTGGTTAGCGTAACAAATTACTAAACCCAAGATCGCGGGTTCGTAGTCCGGCAGATGGCCCTAGGATTTTTTAAGGGAGTAAAAAATCCTTAGTTACGCCGTCCTTCGGAAGGGACGTTAAACGGGGGTCCCGAGCCTGTTCGATGTCAGGTACTGGTTAAAAATCCCTATCCTAATTAAACCTGGATAGGCAAAATTTAGAGCTCCCACTGTAGCATCGTCCGATTAGCCATAGCTGCATAAAGTGAACAAACAAACAAATCTTATATACCAATATCTTTGAAAATATTTTTTGTCTTCCAGCTGCAATGAATTCATCAAGGTTATTGTATTCTTTTGCGTTTTCAATTAACAGTATTATTAATGATAATATTATTAGTAGGGAGCGGAATGGCTCAGTTATAGAGTCCGTGTCGAAGGTCCTGGGTTCAAATCTGGCTATGGCAGATAATTTATTAAATCTGCTTCAGGTCCGGGATCTATCCTTTGGGATCCTCCGGGGTCTCTACCAGCCTCTATAAAATGGAAAATCAAAATAGGGGGGAAATTTGAGGTTGAGGGGGATCTCGGACAAATCACCTTCCTGCTCATCGTTGATGAGGAACGTTGAACCTCTAGAACAAGTTTTTTTTTTTTGTATTAGCAAAAGTATGGATTATTAGGTAGACTCCCCAAGGATCTTTGAACTCCACAACTTCTTCAAGAGTTCGCCGATCTCGAGTATTTCTTAAATATATCTCAGGATGGGATGACGGGACATTAAGGGGAACTATTTTGACAGCTGTCTGAGAGGTCTTGGAAAATTCTTTTGTTTGATCTCGAATGACGATTACGCCTCTTGCCTGAGTTCCCTTCCACTTCGGGCACTTGTTAATTTGTTTAGACTAGGACAAACAGCGAAGCGGCGGCACATCAAAGGAGAAGGCAGATCGCTTTCGCGTGATCTTGCCCAACGCTTTCATGGAATCGTTCGGAACTATGTCCGTCGTGAACTTGAACCGAACGTTTCTTTTTTTTTCTTCTAGAGCACTTGTGTTCAATTAGAATTTTTCTTCTATCTCCCCGGACAAAACAAGTTCTACAATATCTTATTAGTCTCAGTGTAATAATACTTCGTGTTATTTATAAGTTCATTAATATCCTCACATCACTTATGCACTTAATTTGCTTTCTAAAAATGCATATTGCAGTTGTCAAAATGAGAACTATATTTGCTTTAATTAGAAAAATAAATCTTTTATATGATCAATACTTTACTTTTTACTCTAATAATCATTAAAATCCAAACATGATTGTAGTCACCACTAAAGAAAAAATCAATAAAACACTTGACGAAGAATACTTCCCCATTTATTACTGACGGTGCCAATAATACCTTTGTTGCTTTAAAGACCAGTTTTAATTACCGCAGAGATTATTGAAGCCATCTCAACGACTATTAATTCAGTTTTTATTCCAACTTGTAACTTGTTTATGTCCCAACATCTCAAACCTACTAAGTGATCTTAAAAGTTGAAACGTTAAATGAAGCCAGCCATATAATTTTTATTACACAGCCAGACTGTTATAAATAGCCTTACATTTAAATGAGGAACCGCTTGAAACAAATTTCAAAGTCACAAAAAGCAATTAGAGTTCCTACAACAGGAAACTGCCCTTTCTTACGATCCCATTCTGATTTCGTGAGCACAGCGATTTAAAAATTTGATCATCCTTCATTGAACCAAATAAGCTGTAATTCGTATAATGTTAGGAAATAATTTATAAACAAACCAATAAATAAAGATGATAATAATAATGAAATTTACAAGATTAAAATAATAACTAAAGACCAAGCGAGTTCGAGGGACGATCCTTACACCACCAATCCCTGTTTACTAGCACCTGTTCACCGATAAGATGACTAACATCATTTTATATTTTGTTATTTTACTATAGGCACTTTTAAATTTACTGCACTTTAATGAAAGGCTGAATGAATCCGAAGATTCAATAGAGAACCTAATCAGAAAGATCAACTATAACGCCTCCCACCGACAGCCAGGTCTACTGCTCGAACGATTTTTATGAATCAACGCTTAAGGATTCGCTCGTTACTAGCCTTAAAAAATCACAAGCCCACCTCTGGGATTTCTTTAGCACACAACTGAAAATTACCGATTATTGCATTAAAAAAGTATTTCTGGTATAAAGGCTTATTTTGTTTTTTATTTAATTGCTAGATGCATATTTTACTAAATCAGTTATGTGAGACATTAAATCAATGCAAAATGGATAAACGTTTTTTTTTTGTCATATGACCCATTAAGTATTTTTCTCGGATGGTCATATGGCTAACTAGTAATTCTCTGGTTTTAGAAAAGTTTGTTTTGCCATGTTATGTTATGGTCATGTTATTCTGTTTTTCCATAACAGAATAACACGACTTTCGACTGACATTATAGGTTTGATTGGGGAAAAAACTTTCGATTTATTGATTAAGAGAGGGCATAATCCATATTGGGATCAAAATTAAAAAATCAAAAGATATATGTATGTTTGAGCAACCTCGAAATAGTTATTGGAAATAGTTATTGGACCTTTCGATGAGAGCTCCGAAATGGATAATGAAAAAATAAATTTTCTGGTTCAATTACACCAGATCGCATGTCATATGATACAAACCTTTTATTAAATTAAAATGAAAACTCAATATATATATATATATATATATATATATATATATATATATATATATATATTAAATAAAATAGCAAAACAACACTTTGATATTAAAACTAATTCAATTAAATTAAAATTTAATCGTTTTTATAAAAAAAAATAAATCACTTAGACTGAAATTACTATGAACGAAATAGAGAAATAAAACAAAAATTACAATTACCATTTATAGAAAAAGAAATAGAGCACAATTTTAAATAAGATAATGTTTGTAAAATAAATATACTAATAAATGTCTGTTGATTATTATAAATCTGGCTAGCCAGTCAAAATATTGTAAACAAAAGAATGAAATCTGTCTTATCTGTCGTCGTCGGCGAGAGGACTCGAGACAATGATTGAAATTTTCCATGTCAGGGCGAGCGAAAATGTCCATTAAGTTCCTCACTCCAACAGGGCGAGCGAGGTTTCCAGACAAAATATCGGGTCGATTCGATGAGGCCGAATCGACTGCAAGATCAATATTGTACTTGAACTAATTCCAAACAGCCGTAGGGCAGCGAATTAGTCTAGCTCAAGTCCACCATAATAACTGCACTATCGTTTATAATATGCACTCTGTCGGGCTAGCACTGTCTGGGTGGACATCGACGAAATAAACAATAGCCGATCGAATCCACCATCGGCATGTGTCATTTTTATTTTAAAATTAACTTATTCTAATTATTTTAAACAAATGATAACAATATAAATAAATATTTATATTATTATATTTACAAAAAGTGAAAATTAGGAAAATGTTCTTTTACAAAATATTTATTGTTTCATTTAGGAATAAAATAAATACTCTTTTAGTAAAACAAATAAGCTATCTGGCCTTAACATATGTATATATGGATATTTTACGAATCAACTTAATTTTTGATATAGAGTCTTATCTGACCACCTTGGGTATTTGGGGCAGCTCACGACGACTGAACGTAGGAATGATGACCCAGTCCGTGTAAATCTCTCGGTGTTCCGGAATGTCAAATAAGAGAAGAAGAATTGGGTTCAATAAACAGTTCTCCCTATCTAAGAGGATTTTTTATTCCTCCGCCCGGACTATTTTCTTCCTCAAAAACTCAAAGGGTGGCTTAGAAACAGTGACGTCCTTACCAAATGTGTAATCAGGAAAACTCATCACTGGTTCTAGTTGTATTTCATTATCATCTGCCATAATTTATTCGAGATTATTTTTCAATCCCTGTTATCGGTTTGTTCTATTGGAAATCTATTGCAAAGTAACCTTGGCACTTCCGTATCACGTGCTTCGGAGGGACTGTTAATTTGTTTGGATGGGCCGATTTTCAATATCCAGCTTGTCAGTGGCTGATAGATTATTAAAAGTAAATAGAAAACGGCTGCTCATCCAATTTGGGGAGGGCGCGGTCGGGATTAGTTGGCTTCGATATAGATTAGCAACTTGTTCCCAAGGTCGGTTCCTCGCCATCTCTTTAATGGAAGATGGTTATCTTAACTGGTTGCAAAATATTAGCATTAGCCTGATTAGATCTCGAATGGGAGGGTGAGGAAGTAGGAGGAAGCGGGAGAGAGTTTGGAACTGGTTAGTAAATAATCGTTCGGTTATTGGCTTTGGTTAATGGTCATCTCTTCACGTTCGAGCCTTATCTTAATCGGCGTTGAGCGACTCTGGTTCGTCATTAGATTCCTTATTGCTGGGCTAAGGGGATCGTCACAATTGGCATGGCGGCAACTTAAAGCTATAGACCGGCTTATCGGCGTAGTCATCATTTGTAAAGTATATTGATTATCTTGAAGGTTCCATGCCGACAACGATAACCAAACCAACGATGTCTTATCTTGTAATCGCGATGAGCAATGTATTATTGATAGAAGTATCAAGACCTTGGGTATTTGGGGCAGCTCACGACGACTGAACGTAGGAATGATGACCCAGTCCGTGTACATCTCTCGGTGTTCCGGAATGTCAAATAACTTATCGGGGGCATGGTCCAGAGATTATATGACCCCATCAGCCATCAGTAAAAAGTAACACATTGATGTCGAAATTCATGCAAATACACCCTCGTAAAAGAACCAACAGGATTACTTATCTAGTAAGTAACATATATGATAACTGAGATCACTAAAATGATATGTTTGAAGGAAACTTAGGTTCAGGTCACAGTGTCACTCTTGATTGAATAACCTGAGGCAATGAACAAGATTAAGATCGATGGACTTGTTTCGTACAGTGCTCAGTACAATGAGATGGGCCTATATCCAACATCCAGAAAACAAGAATCGCAAATATTTTTAGTTTAGAAGAAGAATTGTAATATTGATCTCATATTCACCATAACTAATGTCCCGATATTTAATTAGAAGTTAATAAGAAACATGTACGTAGCAAGGGCCCGTTTTTATTTTTTTTCCTACCTCCCGATCTAATGTTTCTTGAAATTTGGTATCGCATTCACGGTTTCAGATTCTGCATAATCTTCAGTACTGTACTTGTTGTAGTTCCTCATCACATCGGATTTGTGACAATCCTCTCTCCCTTGCCCAATTCCTCAACACCTCACATTTTTCAAACGCACCACGTGGAAGGAATGTCCAGGGGATGTAAATGCGGGCTGTTGTAAATCTGTTGGAGGGGTTGTAAAAGAGAGTCGAGGTCATTAGACCCGCACATAAACATTTATCCGGCTTAGGCTTTTTCACTCCCCGGGAAGTTCCCTTATTTATACTGACCCTGTGCCATGCATCTTTCATGACGGCAACCACTACTAGCAATTACCCTTCTGCGGAACTCCCGGAAATCCACTATCAGCCCTTCGCCCGATGGATGTTGCTAGAACAGGCTTATAAATAACTTCAGGAACTAGGTTGAAAAAATTATGTTAAAAAAAACTTAAATAGGCAGTCGTATGGACAGCAGGCAGAAGTGAAAACTCAAGACTTTAGAGCAACTGTTCTTTTTTTTTAATTTCTAAATCATAGCCTGAATTACTTAAATTTCAAATTTATAAATTTAAATTATTAACAATAGTCTGGTTTGGTTGGTATATTCATTTAACATCACTTTATGCTCCTATGGCTAATCGGACGATGCTGCATTGAGAGCCCTAAATTTCGCTCAGGTTTAATTAGAATTGGGATTTTTACCTGACAACGCACAAGCTCGGACCATCCCCGTTTAACGTCCCTTCCAAAGGACGGCATAACCAAGGATTTTTTACTCCTTTTAAAAAATCCTAGAGCCACCTGCCGGGCTACGAACCTCCCATCTCGGGCTTAGTATTTTGTTATGCTAACCACTAGACCACAGGTCGCCCCTTATAAATTATTAAATTTTGAATAAATATTAGTATCTAGTCATATTGTATTTGTATTTAAATAAATTTTATTTTGATTTTAAACATTATTATCCCCGTTAAGTTCAGCAAGACTTAGATCATTTGTATTTACAATCATTTCATTAAACATGACGTTTAACTATTACAAATAAATCATTTAAGTGGAAGTTCGACAAGTTATTAATATTTTATTTTATTATTAGTATCGATTGCACAACTATTAAGCGTCTTTTTAGATAAATACAGTTATCCTTATATTAATGGAATTATAACCTTTAAACTAAAGTTTATTAAAATAAATTGTATAATTCATTCACTGCCCGCTAGGTGTCGCCAGTCTCGAGCATGTAGCTGACGCCAATCCTCGTTTATCTATCTCCTATCATAAGTAGCTAAACGCGGCTAAAGGAGTTTTCTCTTAAAATATACAATTGTATTTTTTTTTTTACTATTTACATTATTTTCTAGGAAATACTTGTAACGAAAAAGAAATTCCTATGGGTGAGGATAAGTAAGAAAGTGTTGGACACCGCAGAGTAAATTTGAGATCCCCGCTTTCCAGATTCCGCAAAGCATGAGAACCAGATTGCATGTATTATGCAGATATGATGCGTAGCACACACACGGTTTCTCCATTTTGGAATCGATCCTAGAGAAGCGAAGCTTTAAAGCTATACGGCCCTAAATATTTGTAGATGTATGCAGAGGGAATTTATCTATCGTAACCAGCTTGCCAGGGTACGTCCATTACGGGAAAAAGTAGTATGAAAAATCCCTGGTAAAAAGAAAAATAATAATTCCGATTTCTTTTGAGGGGGGGGGGGTTTATATATGATTAAAAATAAAGTAAATAACAAATAATTTAAAATACTAAACGGATTCAAATATAAATTTATGCGTTAAGAAACATTTAAATTATAATTAATTAAAAATTTTAACCAATTCTCCAATTCACAAATTCTTTTTGTTATAAAAATGAAAATAATAAATATTGCTAGAAATAGTGAGTTTATTAAATATGTATGTTTATTATAGAATATATTTCAACATATGTAACCTTATTCATGATTTATGTTTTAGTTAAATGGCCCGGAATGTTGTTATGGATAGTAAAAGAATAGTATAAGGATTTTAGCTCTCCTTGATAAGATAATACTTGTAAAAAATGATAATTCAACTTGTTTAAACACTTCAAGATGTTCTATTTATCCTTGTCTTGAATTACTGATATTGTTCAACTTTAAACCAGGTTTGGTTCCTTTCTATCGTACTAAGTCGGACTTACATTTCCCAGTCATTTAATAATTTTCTTTAACAGAATTTTTTTTCAGAATGAAGCGAATAATATAAGCTTAAGGATAAATAAAAAATGTAGAAAATGGCTGCACATCCATCAGCAGCCTAACAAATACGCATCTACCAGTGACTCCGACATGTATCAGATTGTCAAAATGTTGATTGGATATTTAGTTAATAGTTGATTAAAACATTAATCTTTTATTTAATTGTTACAAAATGAGAAGTAATACTATATATATAAATATGAAGAGTGGTTTTACAAGAGACGATGAGGAGGGATATAATAGAAATAGCGAGCATACCACAATAACCAGATATTTCATCTGAGTCCCAGCCGACCATCGTTAATCACAAGTCGGTATTGGCTCTTGTGCGGTTTTCTGTTTCATTTTATATTGTTGTATCCGGTTGGTTTTATTTATTAAACAACAACCTGTAACCACTACAACCCGTGAACGAGTCTGGGGTTCAGTACATGGTAGAGACTGAGCTGTTTCATGGACAACGGTTCTGCAAGGAGGTGACTTGTCCTATGTCACGCTCAACTGCCGGGTTTTCCCCTTTATTTTGAGTACCCTATTTTTATAATATTTTACAGAGGCTGGGTGAGCCCCAGGAGGCTCCTAGATCCTATATGATCCATCTCCCGCCGCAAACAGACTAAATAAAAGTAACTGCCTGCAGCGGGATTTGAACCGGCCTGGCTACTCAGTGCTCTACCACTGAGCCACTCCGCTCCCCTTTTTTTATTAAAACCAGATGAAGAAATCTTCATAAGTTAAAAAAAATAAGAAAAATAATTACTCAAATTCAGCGCTCTTAAGCTAATTGAAATGAATTATAATTTCAAAAATGGATGAAAAATTTAGGCATGACTGAATGATTAACTTTATGTACCGATACATTTTCATTGAGCCAAAATTGTTAATAAAAATTATCATATCGAACATTTATATTAAGAGCTGTGCAGATGGGTTGTAGTTTAGTTAATACAAATGGATGTTTAAAAAATATTTGATAGTTAACTTTACCAACAAATAAAAACATTACAAATATACACCACTAGTGTTAACATAGTTAATATTAGAAAAAAATATTGTGATAATGAACCATCAGTCCGACCATCGGATGCTTGGTAGGGTGAAAGTGTTATGAAATTAAGATAAAAAAAATTAAGATAAAAAACACAGCATAATTTTTCAAAACTATTTGTCAAGTGATTGATTTATTGAGGCAAAGATAAACACGGTCGTTTCAAAGTCTAATTAAATAGGCTTATCAGCAAATTTTGGTATTTGCATCACTGCACATTATATTTAGCGTATTTATTTGATAATATTTAAGGATCGTTATAATATAGTTTCTTTTCTATTACTTACAGTAATTTATAGTTACTTAAATTTCTTACAAGATGGAAGTTACTAAATTACAATTCCGAAATAGAGCAAGATGTATGTGTAATAAGTGTAGTAAGTCTTTTTAAATAATTTCTGGTTTTAATTATAAATAAAAATTACTCTGAATCCATATTGTTTGTGGTTCTCTATTTTTCTCATGACCATTTCCTCTTCTTCTGCAGCCCCATTGTAACAATAGGGGAAAAAACTAATTGGTTCTGCTGCAATGATTACATGAGAACTGGCTAACTAACATTTTTTTTCATTTAACTCTGGATTACTAACTTAATTAAATGAGTGAATAATAAGGGTAAAATTTCAATTGCTTTTATTTTGTTTTTTTATAACGTTCCTTTGTTTCTTTTGTGATCTCTGCATTGCGTTGGTGAAATGAATATGGCCTAATATGATTTATTTTTTATTTTTTACCTGATTATTATTTAAAAGTTATAATAAAATATTGATTAATACAAAATTTGTATAATTTAGCATCGTTATATAAAGATAGAATTATCAAATGTCTCATTTATCAGGGTCAGTCCATTTTTAAAGGTGTTAACTTATTTAAAGTTAATAAAACAGGAGGAAAATTGAACTTATTGCTCTTTAACTTTTTTTTCTTTGAATAAGAAGCATAAATGAAATGCGAGGGCTGTTGAAATTTGCTCTAATAACTTCCCGGCTTTTGTTGAAGCCTTGGAACCAAGCCAACTAACTATTCTCCCTGAATTGTATTGAAGATTTACATTTTTTTCAGTTTTAATCGGTCCTATTTCACACTAGATTTTTACATGCATGTACATAAATATGTTTATGGTTGTTTAAGATATCTTAGCGTAAATAATTGAGTATATATAATACCTAAACCTATGTGATTATTTATAATTAAAATTTTTGTTTTAATACTTTTGCTTCTTGTAAAAATATTTTTTAGCTTACTAACTTATTTTTAATAAAAATAAGTCTTCAAGAAAAAAAAAATCGGCTTCCAGTCAACTCCTTTATTGTTTTATATGACAAAACGTTTCGACAATTATGGTGTCATTTTCAATTATTTATTTTTCTGCATTCCTTAACTGGAAAGTCAATATTTTTTAAAAAATCATTTTTAAGGAGATCTTTAGTCCTCCATAGTCAAACTTATATTCCGGAATATAAGTTTGACTATGGAGGACTAAAGATCTCCTTAAAAATGATTTTTAAAAAATATTGACTTTCCAGTTAAGGAATGCAGAAAAATAAATAATTGAAAATGACACCATAATTGTCGAAACGTTTTGTCATATAAAACAATAAAGGAGTTGACTGGAAGCCGATTTTTTTTTTTTCTTGAAGATGAAATTCAAATAAATCCAGTTTTAAAAAAAGGAAAAAATTATAAGAATAAAAATAAGTTTGCATGTGTCGTACTGAAATCTATCTATTAAAAAAATTATTTTATGGAGCAATCAGAAGCAATGATTTTTTTTACAACCACATTAATCTCTGTCTGTCTTTCACACACGCACGCATACAAGAAGAAAAATTGATTCAGAATTATATAGATACTAGCTTATGCCCGCGGCTTCACTCGCGTGGAATTCGGTCTGCCACATAAAGTTTCGTGAAAGATCATTTTAAATAAATAATTTAATTATATTTTTAAAATATAAGTTACTCGTATATCCAAAATTTCAGATGTCTAACTTCAAAACTGACGGATTCTATACAGCCTTTGAACCCCTATTATATTAAAGGAGAAACCCTTGGAGTGGAATTATCCAAATTTCTTTCTTAAACTATAAAAAGAACCTATCTACAAATTTCAAGGCTAAGTTCCTGATTTGTCTTTAATTATGACTATAAAGGGGGGAGGACCATGCCCCGTGCCCTCACATAAATCTGCCCTTGCTGTAGCCTAATTTGTATAACCTATTTTACTTAATAAGTTTCATCCAAATCCGTTCAGTAGTTTTTGCGTGAATGAGTAACAAACATTCCCATTTATAATATTAGTAGGATATCAATACAATAGTTTTACTCATGTTCATTCTGTTATTTTAACCACTATTGTCATGTGATTTGCCTTTACTTATGTACTATAATGGATTCTCCACAGTACGTAAAAAACTGTCAAGGGGGCACATGCCCTCGTGCGCCCCCCCTAAATCCGCGCTTGCTATAGCCTATGTGTTATTCTGATGTATAACCTATATTACTATAAAGTTCCATCCAAACCCGTTCAGTAGTTTTTGCGTGAAAGAGAGACAAACATACAAACTTTCACATTTATAATATTAGTAAGATTATTTAAATAATTATTATTGATAATAAATTACTTCTAGCAAATGACATGATAGTCATGATAGCAACACAAAAGAGACTCTATAATTCATTTCTTATAAGTACCACATGTAGGGCTCAGAAACCTCTGGTCCGTTTCAACTGACTCGGCAAGAAGACTGCTTTCAATGGAGATGGATTTTTCGAGGTGTTGTTGTAGGATATCACGACTACAGCACGTTCCGAATAACAGAATTAGAGAAGCAGTAAACAGACCACTTAACATCCCTGTAAAGTCGAAACGAAAAAAACTGAGTAGGTTTGGTCATGTTATGAGGATGGCGGACGGTACTGAGACATGGTATGAGGAGAAGAGAGTTCGGCCAGAAAAGAGGTGGATGGAAGGTATCCCGCATGCAATGACGGCTAGAGGACTTAGAGAGGAAGACTGCTACGACAAAAAGAAATGGCGGCAGGGCTTGTATGAATTAGGCTACGAGATATGACGCATCACTGTAATAAAATCGTTTTTTATATATAAAATAATTTACTTCTAATTGATAAAACTTTTCCTTATTTCTACCATTTACTCATTCTAAAACTACTCATTATCTTATAAATTCTTTTTTTTTTATAAGATTTTATATTTATTATCTTTGCTTTTAGTAGTACGGATTATCATAAAGTTTAATAATGGAACTAGTTGAAAGGGGTTACTTTGCATTTTACATCAAACTGTGGTCTGTTCAATCTGTTTCAATTTTAATGGAATGGATGTTTCACAATTCAGTTCTTCTAAGAACTTGAACCTAATTTACAAAAGGAAGATAATCTTTCTTCATTTGGAAGGAAGTAGTTTACGATTCCTCTTGGGAATGTTACCACGCATTTCCACGTCCTAGAACTGCCTGAAGCTCGTAAATTTTAATTGTTACGATTCCAAGTTCAGTTCCGAGAAATGTTAATTATACCTTCTTCTTTTGTAAAATCATCCTTAAACTGTCTGGATAAAAATAGCTCATTTGTCCAAGATCCTGGTTTCGAATCCAGCTGTTGAAGGAATTAAATTTTAACTGTCAACAGCCACGGATGCACCCTCTGGGATCTTCTGCAGTCCATCCTTGGGATTACCCAGCCTCTATAAAACCAATTTTCTTAATATGCTAGAGGAATTTACTAGTTTCAAGTTGATAATGGTTTAACTAGTATTTTTAAAAGAATATCTTTAAAATCTGTTTAATTACACTTCCTCAACATAAAAAAAATATATATGTCAATTTTTCTCTTGAAATTTTTTTATATTTACACATTTTAGTACCCACTAAGGAAAAAAGAAATGTATTTAAAACATGCCGATGAATTAACAGCTTAACGTACTCAAGTACTGAACTAATTACTTTCAATGTTATTTGGTAGGTATTTCTTAGTTCATATTATACCATAAACGACTATTTTTTCTACTTTACTATAAACGATAATCATGTAAGAAGAAGAAGAAAAATACTAATATTTTATCTTAATTGCAATTTTCACTACAATTAACCCATAATCTCACGTATCATTATTTGATTGATTTATTATAACATCAATGTTAGTTCTGTAGTTTTTCAAAAATCAGAGATAAAATTACTAGGAAAGTAAAATTATTACTACTTTCCCTTTAAAATCCTTGATGGGGGCCAATGTGTAATGTAAGCTATTGTTACTTTAAAATGGGTGCCCTCAGGTACCTCCTTCGATCTTACTGTTTTTCCGAAATCGGGATGATCCTTCATTTCTTGGATTCCTTTCCGGGTTAAGAATTAGGGCTATCATTCTTGGAGGGATGGAAAATCCGCCGATGGTATCGCGGACTCTGTGAGAGATCGCTTTGCATAAAAGAGGGGCAGGGAGGGCGAAGTGATAAAAAGGTGGATATAGTCTGATTAGGGACGGATACATTTCAGGCTTTGCTGGTGGTAGATTTGGGGGGGTCGAGGATGCCGGAAAAGATTGGATCTGGCCGGAAATGGAGATAGAAAGAGGGAAGCGTGACCCGAATTGGACCTGAGGTGGACATATCCGCCATCTTCTTTGTGTCACCTCAAACTAGATGTCGGAAACAGATCGGTTTATTTCTAAAATTTATCGATATTTTGCAAACAGTTTTTATCCATTATAACGAATTATTATTATTAAGATTTGATTATCACAAAAAATATTTTTGGAAATGTTTACATAATAAAGTGGAATAATGGATAAAAACTAAATGATGCTCATATTTATATTGACAGTATTTTTGTCGATGGTCGACGGGTTTCGGATGTAATTGTACATCTGTACCTTACCGAGAGTTTTAAATATGTCGAACAGTACATTGGAAGGACCCTACTGAATCTTGGTCAATGGTTGCACAATGTTATTTGGATGAGGTTTTTTGTTTAATTAAGTGTATCCACTTTCTAGTGGATGTGTGAGCACAATTTTTAATTAGGGGAGCTAATCCCATTGGGTCGATTAATGATGGGAGTTAACAGAATAAATAGATATCTAGCACTACCGGTCTCGAACACACGAGCTTAGCCTCAACGCTTCCAGTGTTCTAATACAGAAATGAACAATACCGATATATTTTTGAAAGCAGAATGTAAAATGCAATATAAATTAACATTTCTTGTTGTTTTCAGTATACATTATAAAGTATCTACGTTACTAAGAACTAGTAAAAAATTAATTAAGTCGTTTAACATAATGAAAATTTAATAATTATCATTTAATAATGACTGAAACTTGTCAAACATTAGCCACTACACATATTTAATTTTATCATTTCATTTTGTTTGTACTTGTAGTCGTAAATAACAGATGCCCTATTTAATACTACAAACTATCCGTTAGTAATTTTATTTAATGCCTTAAATAAAAGGCCTGTATTATTTTGCTGTAGAGACCGAATGGCTACACAGCAAATATTAAAAAAGATGAATAAAATACTCAAGTAGATCGTAAGCTACTAATTTCTATCTCATGAGGAAAATTTAACTATTTCAATTCAGCTTACAGTCAAGATATTTAGCTGTTACTTGCAATATTTGATTAATGAGGTTATTTTGCAGCCTGTTCACGTCCCAAATATTCTTTTCTAATCATTAAAAATTAAATTTATTTTAGATATATATAGAGGAACTAAAAAAATGCACTATCATCATGACTATCCAATTTTGGTCATGTTTTAGGCATTAATTTTAATATGACCTTATAGATAGGTAGGGATAAATCGTTCTGCCTCGTTCTATAATCTGCAGGATTGACTAAATTTTCAATAACCTCTCTGGCCTGCGTTTGATCTAATAGCCGCCCCTCTATTGATGATAGTCATCATTGTTGATAGAAATTTTAATAGAAAACTATAAACGCGAACTTGTAATTTTAGTTAAGCGGTTTAATGAAATTGGGCTCGGAACCAAATAGCCGTCTCAATTTCTCCAAACCTATACCCAATACAAATTGTAGTTATTAGGAATCAATCTTCATTTGAATTTAAAAATTAAACTTTTTTTGCCCGAACCAGTATTAAATGAATTTCACTCCAAATTCAACTTGAGGTTCAAGTTACTACACTATAGTAATATGAAATAGTTTTTTAGGTCATGATTTTAATACTCAAAATAAATGTAGATACACTCTTATTCAGTTATTTATCGTTTAAACAAATCCTACCAAACAACTTGAAGAGATTAGCCTTGAAGATCTCGTATAATTAATCTTTGGCCGATCCCCGGAGGTTCTATTGAAACTGGCTCAGTTTCTATAAAGTGGTTACCCTAAATTAGGAGAAAAAACCTGGCAGTTGAGTGCAGTCTTGGCCTTTGGCATAGATATATTGCAGTTGCCTACATTGGTTAGTAGTGTTATGAATTTTTTGAACGCGCATATACTGCATATACGACTGCATATACGAAGTTAGTATGTACGTTAATCGTAATCATTTTCGAACTTGATTTTCGACCACTTCAATACATCGAATTAAATTGAAACTTTTTACACTTCTCAAGGGTCGTTTACTATACAATAGTTTAAGATGTTTTCTCACTATTTTGAGCAAGATGTTCAGGATTAGCAATTTTTCAAATCTGCAATCACGGTAGTTTATAGTGCTAAATACTAAGTCATACTTAATCTTTGAGACAAACATGTGACAACCTTCCTGATCTGTTTCTTGGATTTTGCAACAAATATTATAGTTTAAAAAATACGATGACTTCGTATTTCAATCGCTTTGATTACGTTTAGAACAAGAAAAGAGTGACGATCAAATTCAATTGTTTCATCGTGAAATAGCGCAGAGTGCTTTCATACTGAATCTAGTTTTCTAACATCAGTCAATAAAAAATTTACAACAATCAACATCAAGCACGCCACGTTTTTTTTTACCAGGAAATGAATTTTTTCGTTACTATCGTTCGTTACTAATTTTTTTATTGTTATTTTAAACTTATTTGAAATTATTATATTAAATTATTATCTCCTACGGTGTGTTTGATTTAATTTAATTATTTCATTATTTTAAATAATTATTTAATACGTTTTATTAGTTATTTATATTGGATTCAGTTCTTAGAAAATAGCTGTAGAATAAATTAAAATTATCAATGGATACAAGAATAGAACAATTTACTATATCAACTACATCCAAGAATCTTTTTCTAGCATCGATAAAATTACATATTGTAGCTCAGAAAATATAAATATCTTAGTGGAGTAAATATTTTCCACCTGTGCCATAAAAGCTAACTGAGACCTAGTGTATAGCAAACACAAGGTATCAAGTTAGCGAGCATAATTCTGCGGCCTGAGGTGCGGGCAAGGGTGGGGGGGGGAGTAGTGTGCATTAATATTTAAACAGTCTTTAATCTCTTGTAGCCTAAGTTTGCCCTCCTTCAGGAAACAAAAGGGAATAGATTTAATTTTACAACGGCTGAGCCTTCCTCTATCTCTTGTCAAGATGCACGCTTAAATAATACATGAGTCCGCTCTTTTTACAGCTCTCAAGGTCCACCTTCTGGGTCGACGGTCAGTGCTCTTCCAGTCCCGGTGCTCATTGGGAGGGACGTACCTGGGGAGTTAGTGAAAGCAAGATGCAAACCTCAATATTGCGAGTTTTATCCTGTTTCCATTATACCTTTTATTTACAAGTTGGGCCTCAGCAAAAAGAACAAAGAAATATAAGGTAACTGCATCTCAATAAGTTGTTAAATGAATGCTTTGTGCAAGAAAGAAGACCGTACATCAAGGTTAGTAAGCACTTCAGCCAACTTTAAAACAAATTCAAAGATTGACTGGAGCTTCAGGGGAGGAACCAGTCGACAAAGTCGTGTTTATTAGTTATCCAAAATAGTTGACACTTTATGTGCAGGGTGGTCAATATATATTATATAACAATATATTATTTGCCACTGTATTCACATCTAAATATATTTAGTTGTGTTATTTTCGTTATATATTCTTAATGAGTTCTGAAACAAGTAACTCGCCGTTTGGGCTACTGTAACACTAACTAGACCAACGCATACAATACATTAATTACTAAAGACTCATTTGGACTTTCGGAGTAGAGTTTTAGGGCTCCAATAAGCCATCAAATTTCTATCGTGTCCAATCCTTATAATAAAAATTATTCGTAATATCTTCAATGCTTGTTAGAAATAATGTCATTCATAATGACCTTAACGTCCCATTTGTTTCTGATTTGGCTAAAGCCTGATATCAATCCCCTCATGACGAAGTTTATTCCCATTCAAACCCACTAATTTCATGCCTAGTAACCTCTTCAATTCCTGATAATCATCCAACGCGCATGAAAAGACAATAAAAGATCATGGCCTTCTTATTTGAATATGTTATTCGAATACAACCAATGGGTAGTTTCCTCTAGTTTCCTTTATCTCAGGCCATTATGTATTATACGTTCTATTTACTTGTTGCATTATTATGATACAGTTGTAAATTTCAATAAATTAATTTTTAAAAAAAATTTTAGTTGTTCATCATGAAAAAACTGATGTGATTTCGGTTCACTGAGTCTTCAGGTTAGTATTTCCATATCCCTGTCATGATTCGAAACGAATATAAATGAGCCCGAAAAATTCTTGTTTGCTATTCTGTTTTCTGTATATGTACCTACTTCTATGAATATAAACAACCTGAATCCCATTAAATGTTTGGGGCAACGAAATCCTTACAAAATATTAATATTTAGTATCAATTTGAATAAATTACATTGCCACTTAGGTCATGGAAGCGTAATGAATAATAAAATGCCTACGTCAGCCCACTTTAAGTTGTAACTTGTTCCAGTATTTCACGGCGATTACGGTATAGTCTGGAAATTCATTACGGAAAAGTTAGGCTTTATTTTACGGGACGGAATAATTCATGCTGAGGTTGATTAACAATTTCGGTTTCAAAGGATCCCTCAGTTAATGATAAACTGACTCAAACTACAAATTACTCTTTGAAGTATAAACGCGAACAAAGCTCTGCTGGATCTGTCTTGAAATTTAGTATACATTTATTTACAAATACCACAAAGCCCGCTTTGGCGTATTATGACTGCAATAATCACAAATCGGTGAATCCATGAATATTTATTCAGATATTGACTGACATTTTGATAGATCCGTTTTCTATGCTATTTAAGAGCTCATAAATTTATTTAACAGTTACAAGACAATATTAGCAGCAATAATGAAATATTAGATTTGTTCACCAAATGTATTCGTTAACATGGTATTAAAATGGTCCTAAAAATAAATAAGTCTGAGTATCGCATCAAATATCAATAAATTGGAATTCATTATTACATATAATTATAATTAAAAAAATACTCCTGGATAAGACTCTTGTAATAAATATTCTCGTAATTTCCCTTTACAAGAGGTAAAAAAAGTTATAGCGAAGGGTCAAATCCGGTTCATCCAATATGATTAAGGGAATTTGTGATTTCAATGATAACTGTTATATTTAAAGATAGTTTTTATTTTTGTTAATTATTGTATTAAAAAATATTCGTAATCGTTTTAAATTTTGATTAGAATACTATTTTTGGCTTTTTTTTTATTTTTATTTTATTTTATTTAACGTCGCTTCAACTTCTGAGGCCATTAGCGACGACTGCTCTTATTATATTTCATTGATTAAGATTGTTTGCTTCAGGTACATCAGAGTCCACTGCAGCTCGTTATCATTTTTGAAAAGTTGGCACGTTTCAATTTTTAAATTTTTTCTTATTATTTCATATTTCTTGCATTCAAATAGATGCTTGACTGTAATTTGAACATTATTGCAGCTTTGGCAGGTTGGTTGGTACTGCCCTAAAAGTAGGTGGAGATGTGTCAGCTTAGTATGACCAATTCTTAACCTGCTTATAATACTGCACTCTTTTGGCGTTAGGCCGTTTGGAGGGATCCATTGATTCATTATTATTGTATGAGCTCCCGCGAGATAGTAGGATCTCTCGATAAGAGCCCTGAAATGTATACGGGGAAAATAAATTCCTGATTCAAATCACCAGATCGCATGTCACTTGATGGAAACGTTTATTAAATTAAAATTATAAATCATTATATACGTAAATCAAATAAAATAATACAAAAAAACTTTGAAATTAAAAAAAACTAATTTAATTTAATTAAGGGAAAAGGGAAAACGTTTAAAACAAGATTACAATTAGCAAAAAAAAGAAAAAAGAACAGTTTATGAATTTCTCCTGCAATGAATCTAATCAACGTCGATCTTTCCTTTACAAAATATTTGTTTGATTGATTACGATTAAAATAAATAGTATTTTATAAATCCAATAAACTATCCGGCCTTAACAATTATTTAACCCCTTGACACTCGTTTTTTTTTCACAAAAATGTAACCAAAAACATCAGGTTTTTTATTTTGTATTTAAAAAGTTTATATTTTAAAAAAAATGATGTAACATTAGAACAAAAAATAGTTCTATTATTTCAATATTATTCAATATAGCTCAATTCTTTCTAATCAAAATAAATAGAAATTAAAATCAAGATATCATTCGCAATTGAGTAAAAATTTTTTTTTCATTTTTTTATACAATGAAAAAATCAGTTTTCATTTTATTATAAATTGAAAAAATCATTTCCATTTTATTTTATTATATATGTATAATTATAATCATTCGTTTATTGTTTCAAAAACACCTACAGAAAATTGTAAAAAGTTTTATGAACTATAAGAAATGGAATTATACCTATGCAGAAGCCGGTACAAATGACAAGTAGCGACTGGCAAGGACGATTTGTCGTATGTAGGTAATATGACGTCGAAATCTGCGAGCAGCGCTCGAGTTGGTGCGTTAGAGTAGGCGAGTGGTGCTCGTTCAAAATCATTATCAGGTTAATATAACCTGGGGCGCTTATATCGTAATTTAGGTTTAGAGCTTATAAGGCTCTTATCTAACCATACACTATTCCTAAACATGAAATTTAAGTTCTCTATGGCGATCCGCTTTTACGTGCAGATCTCACGAAAAACTGTTCAAAATGTTACTAAGAATAATCAAATTAGATAATTCGTTTGAAATATTAAAGCCCAAAATGTTTGCCTTGAAAATAAAAGTGAAGGTTCTAACTTTAGTCATGTTTTAAATATAATTTTTTCTTCATTTCATTATTTACTTGCTTCTAAAATTCCAGTTTTCTTCATGGGAAATCTTTTCCATCTTCGTCTTATTAAATCCGTTTCCACATTCCATCTTAATGACATTCCTAAATGAGCCATGAGGAAATGGGATCCAGAAAATTGAGGCTAAGGGGAATCTTAATCTGTACAAGGGCAAGATCACTCCCACAAATTAGGAACATCTGCCGTTGATATTTCTAGTCGAGACAGGATATGTTCTCTTCTCGGTAGAGATGCTTTTTTTAATTTTTTTTTTGTTTTTGTTTAGGATTTACAGTGAAGTTTGTTAATTTTACCCTTAATATATTGTTTATTCATTCAACGTCACTTTGTGGAGCTATCGCTAATCGGAAGATGCTATTCCTATTCGCTATCCAGGCATGATCAGGAATTCCATTATAGGTCCATTCCGAGGACAGCCCAACCAAAGATTTTTACTAAGACCGTGACCTTGCCCTTAATATATTTTAATATTAAGTAATATAGCTATTTTTACTAAAATGGACCACATGTTTTTGTCGCTATTTTTTCTGTCTTTAGTTGTTAAATTAAAAAAAAAAATTGTTTAATGGTTTCAATTTTATTTATTTCATCTCTTTTCCACTTGTTTTAATTAAATGTATTAAAAAGTTTCTTTTTTGTACATTAAAAAAATTCAGTTAATTTAATCTGTTTTATTTGTAATTAATTATTTATTTTTTCAAATTTTTGAATTTATTAAAAATATCGTCTGGTGTTTATTGTAAAAACTTTTAATCGTTCATGGGCTATGTCTTAATGCTATAGGAAACCATTTTGTCTACATTAACAATAAGTTTACACCAGTCTTTTTTTGTATTACCAATAATAACAAATTAATAAAATTCTCAATTTTGTATCCTAATCTACAATAATTTCTAATTGCAGATAAATTGGGAATGTAGTCTTTACACCGGACTTAAAAAAGAAACTATCCAGAAAGCTAAAAACATAACCTTAAATAATCATGATGGAAAAAATAGCAATGTATGAAAAATAATTAAAAAAAGGCTCATAAGTTAAATAAATGCTTTATGTTACTGTACTCGTATTAAGCAATTTCAAAAGTAAAATAAAAGTTATACTGATGACTTCTAAGCAATTTTTAAAAGAATTATTTTGTTCCCTAGCGGGAATTATAAATCCAAGATGATTCGAAACAAAATTTTTGTATCTGATCGTCATAATAATTCTAAAAGGTTTAGTGAATCCGATCACCAATATACTACCGATAGCTATTTATAAAATTATGGCAATGATCCAAATGTGTAAGGACTTCACGAAATTTTCCCACCTCCATTTGGGACATGTATTGACTCAGCGCATGTTTTTATATTTTCTTTCTTTATTAAGCCTTAAGTAACAACCTTACGAACACTCAATCTTCCCGATTATGTAAATCAATTGTATTAGCAGAATGCATTATTCGAAAATTCTACTTATTTCTCATGTGGTCTCGTTTTTATGGAATGGAATATTGTTATTTTCAAATGCCTTATTATTTTATTCGGCCGGGTGGTTGTAAAAAAAAATTGTAGTATTTAAGTGAATTGTCTATAAGAAGAAAAACAACTGTAAATGAACTACAGAAGACAAGATAAATAAATAGGAAAAAACAAATTTGTAAGTTACATCTCGAGAACCAGCGAGCCTGTTTAGAAGGATGGAGAGATGAAGACGGTGAGGAAATACTGAAGAGGGCGCAGTCTTAATAAAACAGCCACTGTATTTTATATCTCTATTTCCTGGCAAGAATTACTACCTCCTGCACCGGGGATCCCATTCTCTAAGACTCTTATAAAAAATTGAACTCCTGATGCCATTATAAAAGTTTAATAGGATATTTCATAACGGTTTATGGCCACGTCGTTTCTCCTATATATTGTTTCGCTAAATGGAATTCGGAGGAGAAATGGAGAAGGATAAACTAAAGTAGAACTATTTTACTTTTAAAATAAAAAAAAACATAACTACCTTCTCATTCTTTTTTATTAACTAACATCGCCTGATTTATAGCTGTATGAAAAGCACATCTGTTCTCTGAGCCACTCCATTCCAAAAGCTCATTTCCTCGTAAATTATCTATCGCTAGAAAGATCGAGGTTTAGTTAATTAATTTCTTGTTCAACCAAAACTTTTTTAATTATGTTATATCAGGAGATAGCAATTTAATATTATACGTTTATAAATATTTTGATATTTCGTGAGCAGGAAGATTGTTTTTAATTTAGCAGAACCACTAATATCACTTATCTTTATTGATCGTTTACTCTCCAATATTACAATATCGTGGTATTTATTTTTAAAATTTCTTTTTTTTAATTAAAAAATATTGGCCTACATGCTTCAGTTTAATAATAGGGCATTGTTTAAAAATATGCTTAGTTAATTGAATGGAAATCTCGGTCAGCTACTACAGCATTGGTTAATTTGCCAAAAGATACTGTTGACTTTATTATTTTGGCCGAATGAAATATTGTAGCATTACTTGACTTATTTATATTTTAACCTTTCACTTACTAGTAATGTTCAGACTTAAAAACAATAAAATTGCATATATATATATATATATATGTATATCGCGCGATTTATAACGATATACATAATATATACAACGATTTACAGTTGTGCAAATATTAATATAAATATATAAAAAATTTACATTACTGTTGAAAGCGAAACCACCTGGTCTTAAACCAAATAGACCTCGAAAAATGTAAAAACAGATTTTAAATTTATCGTTCAAGCACATTTCTATAATATTCATTAATCTCTTCAGTATTTCCTCCTCAAAGGTTTTGTTGTCTACGTTTTTTTATGAAATCAAATCTTTTTTGGAAACCAATATAAATGTCGATGAGCTACGCTGTATTCTTCTTTTTTTAATTTTTTTTTAATTTGAATTACTGCTTCCGTTTCTAGCTTTGCATACTTTGCATTAATGTTACTAAGTTACACTGCAGTTTATCGTTTTTTAATGTTTTCTATGCGATTTATCCAAAGCTTTTAATAAAAGGCAACCGATATGCTGCCGCTTTAAATATGTACATCCCTCTACTCTCATTAAAGAAAACCCGTAATAAACATTTATTACCTCCGTATCAAAGAGTGTATTTTCTTTTATGAAACCTCCACAGATCAGCTGAAATATTGGAGTGCTACTTCTATTCCTTAAGCTGGTTTAGTATAGATGTTAACCCATCCACTGTATTTTATCTTCTTGTGCTCTTGGTCGCTTTATCTAAAACTCTATTTTTCAGATTTCTGTTCTAAAATAGTCTCCACGTGAAGACCCAAACGGTGGAATAATTCGACTCCGAATGATGTACCTTTTCCCTCAGAAGGATCCATGACGAATATTGATTTTAAAAACACATGAGTAAGGTGTTTAATGTTATCATCTTTAGAAAAATAGGAAGGGTCTCTCGTGTTTAACCAGCGAGTCCATCGGATTAAGTGGAAATTTTTACCCACCATCACTACACCTAAGGAACTCTTCCCCCAAATGGGGTAGTTACGCAATAAAAGATAAGTGACATAACCCATAGCTATTGGAAGACTTATTTTTAAAAAAATGTAGAATAGTTGTTCCAGAATAATCTGTAATACTGAATAAAAAAAACAGCACTGAATATTCGAGAAATGAATTTATAAAACTGTTATAGTGAAGATAAGATAAGTTAGAAATCGTGTGGGTGGTGCGTAGGAATGGATGGAACATTGCAATCTCATTAGCCTGATGTGGTTTACCTGTTCCTCTTCCATAATGAAACCTGACCTCAAGAACTCGCAGCGTGGTAGCGATCTTTTTTACCATTCTATTCTTATAATACTTATTCATTTCAAATTACTACTAATGGCTAGAAATATGTTTATCCTAATCCAGAAATATATTGGGTACTAGTATGTTTAAGGGCCTGCTGGCAATGCTGGCGCGCTCAGGTGTCAGTTACCTCAACTATTTGGACCTTGTCAGGTTATGCATGAATTTTAAATAGGCATTGCCTTTCATTATAATACAACAGATTTATAGGAAATGAAATAAATGAGAAACATGTAGACAAAATTAAACTAGAAATAATAAAACATTTATTACAAGGAATATTCATTAAATAACAATTTGTAACTAAAATATGATAATTTTTTTTATTTTTAAATGTTTTTAAATGCCCGGGCATATCTTTTCTCTTTAAAATAAAAACATTTAAAAATTAAAAAAAATATCATATTTTAGTTACAAATTGTTATTTAATGATTAAAATAGAAATATTTAAAATATGATTTTATGATAAGCAATGAAAGATTTATTCCAAGCAATGCTCATTAAAAAGAACAATATCTTCAAAAATTGCATCAAAAAGGTCTCTTCCCTCTAACTTCGTTATATAAAATGGACAAAAGTCTCCAAAAGTAATGTACTATTCCTCAACCACGTATTTAATCGAATACCCAGGGTCTTGTTGCATCCTTTTTTCTGGCATCTCCATCTAATTTCATTCCCTACTTGCAGTTTCATATCATGTCCATTTCCACAACGCATTTTCTGCGGAATAACATTCCGCTCCTGAAGAAACCTAACAGCTGATTTTTCATCATTCATCGTGCGAAAAATCTTCTTCAGATTCCATGTCATATTTGAAGAAAATAATCAAAAACACATTCACCTTCAACTTCACATAAACAATAATAAAACAATAGAAAGGTTACTATAACAGTAGGAGATGGTTAAGAAAAGTGACACCTGAGCGCGCTGATGTCAGCAGGCCTTTAAACGTACGAGTACCATATATTGGTATTTGAGGTAATAATTTTTAACAAACAGTACCCTACAGACATTGAGAAGTATATGGTTCAGTACATGTTATGGATTGTACAGTTTCCAAACCAGCGGTTGTGAAAGGAGGAATTTGCCCTGATCACTCTCAACCAGCAGGTTACTCCAATTAAGGTTACTCTATATGGACCCCATGAAGTTCTCCATATCCGTTGTAAAAAGAATAAATAATTATCTAACATAAGAGGTATCGAGCTCAGTATCCTACCTAATGATCTACCCCTATCCATTTTATAAGATATTAAACTTTATTGAAATTACTATTTCAAAAATTTGCGAATAATTAATATAATAATTTTTAATTGAAAAATATCGTTAAAAAATAATCATTCCTGACATCTTCCCTATGTTGGGTAACACACGTTACACAAAATTAAAATTAAAATCTTAAAGATAAATCATCACCCTAACAGAAACCATTGATTTTATCTTAAGCTCTCAGAAGATAAGATGAAGATTGATTAGAATCTGAGAGATCTGTTTTAGTAATCTCTTAAAGTGGATCAATGTCAGACTTTCGACTGAGCATTGTCCTTCTTCATTCCTGGCGTCCCATTTTTAATTGTATTAAATATTTATATGCCCATGTCCACATTTGGATCTGATCCACATTCTGCTCCACGATACGATATCCTTATATTTTAACGCTGTACTTTTGATTATTAGTTTTTTCCAGATAGCTACCTTTATTCGTCGTATTCGTCATTACCTTTTTTTTCGTCGTCGTGTATTTATGATGAACTTATTTTTCCCCACCTTTGGATTCGCGTCCTCTAATATTGCTTTTACTTAGCAATACATATTATATTTTTCATAGACCCTCTCTAGTTTATCATAAAATTAGCATTTAATTTCAATATCACTATCTTTGGCGAAAGTAATGTACGAATATACAGCCGTTTTGCAAACCTTTATATACGACCAATGGGGAAAGCGATCCATTCTTAATCAGAAATCCAGTTAGATTTGTGGAGAATTGGAGTACATTTAAATGAATAAGATAATAAGACTGTTGTTTTTTTTTAATTCTCCTCAAAAGTACCGATTTTGGCATTCGATAGTTGGAAATGACAGGGATGATATAAAGGGAGCGGGTTAGCTTGGTTTTTAGAAAGTTGAGGGGTGCCCAAAAGGTTGAAATCTGGCTGTGGCAGATATGTTATTTAATGTTAGCTTCCACGAATGGGCCTTGTGGGATCTGCTGATCCTTCTGGTGCTGCTCAGCCTCTGTACAGTGGATAGAAAACCCTTACGGTTGATCGTCATCTCAGACAATTTACCTTCCTGCACAACCCTCGTCTTAGAAACTAAATACAGTCCCTAACATGTACCAAACCGAATACCCTTAAGGAATTGAAGTAGTACATTTTTTTTATATAGCCACATCAAAGAGGAGGGGAGATTAGGGAGGCTTCATATGCTGACTATAAAGAATTAATGTCATAATTCTCTGGGTTATAAACTTTTACCATAAATACAATTCTTAATAGTGATCCATTAGCCAGTTTAGGAAAGGTCGTTGTGATCTTACTAATAAAAACTTCCTTGTTTTGAGGTTCGCATTGTAGTGATGTTACTGAAAGACGTGTACTACACCTCAATCTGAGTTCATTGCTACAAGTTGAGGGAGGAATTGCCCGGGGCGATCGCGGAGACCATGAGACAGTTAGTGACTAGCCCGAGAGGAACAAGGAGCGGGCGCTCCACAAAGAGACCCTAATCCATTAATAGTTTTTGTCTCTCGAGGCGTAAGTAACCCAATTTGAGATCGGAGGACGTTGTAATTTCATCACCACCTCAACTCTCGCCTCCTTGCAAATCCACTTTGCTAATTCTTCTTCGTTACTCTCCCACGCCATAACCCCAAGAGGTCCTCTATAAAATACTCAATGAAATACTCCAAATTAATTTCCTCCTTTCACCGACTTTGTTTCTGTTTCAGGAATGGGAGTGTCCATTTAATCGATTATATTTTGTTATGTAAAATAGAGTATCTGCTATTATTCAATATTATTATACATTTTTCAATATGGAACCTGAAATTTCTATATCATTATCGCTTCAAGTTGAGTTACAATAACAAGTATTAACTTTTCATTCCTTTCCCTTTTAATATTTTCAAAAAATACAAGTTATTGTGAGCTTTAGTGTAGAAAAGAGAATGTATCTATAGGTTATGAGTAGATCATTGTATCAAGAGTTTCAACTAGCATTTCGAAATATCTGTTTGTTGAAACGTTCATTTCTAGATGAAGTGATTGCCGAAATCTACGCATTACCCATAATTATATTCTTGTTTCCATAATAAATCTCATAATAACTTGTATTTTTGGAAAATATTAAATGAGAAATCTTGCTTCTGCAATAGCCCAAAAACCTAATTTTTCAATAGATGTGTTTGAAATTCCATGTGAATTAAAACAATAAAAATATGGGTATTAGTAATGCAAATTATTCTTATTTCAATGGTGGTATTAAATTCTTTATTAAACTTTATACGATTTTTACTTGATATTTTTTTTTAATTTTAACTTATGTCATTATTCTCATAAAACTTCTAGCTCAAACGTGATAAAACTCAAAATATGGCTTTATTAAAAAAAAAAAACATGTTGGAAATGGATCAGATATGTCGCTTCTGAATCAAAAAGCTTCAACCAATACAATAGCTACTGAAGGCTTAAATTATATAGAACATATATTACCATATACCAAAATACTTATGCAATTCCCTAACTATCCCTAACACTTAACCAAACTGAAGTCACTCCTAAAAATTAACAAGGCAAAGCGGTATCTTTCGGATACACTTTGTGGTTTTGTAAGCCTTCTTTGTAGATACGTCAGTTGGAGAGATGGAACGGCCTTGAAATTCCTAATCACATTACAATAGCGAAATAACCTCTAGGATCAATTTTGGAGACCCTGACTATTGTTTAATAAGTTTTCAAGGGGATCACATCATGCTCTTTCAAAATGATTCGTTTTATCCAGACAAAAATCCTTTGTTATTCTTAGATATCCTTAGTTATAAAAATCCTATAAAATCCTTAGTTATGCCGTCCTTAGAAAGGAATGTAAAATGGGAGTCCCGTACCTGTAAGATGATAGGTACTCGTTATAGATCCCTATCCTAATTATACCTGTCGAGGGAAGATTTGAACTCCTTTTGCTTCGTCCGATTAGTCATTTCAGTGAAAAGTGACATAAAATTATTAAACTACATATAAGTACGCGGTTTTTTCAACTTACCTACTACGCAGTTTCTACCTACAAACACCACGACATATTATTATGCAGTCAGGACAGATGAATGGAGATGAATGCAATCCCTCGGAGGAAGGTGATCCGGCAAAGCGAAGGATCGAGGCGCGCCCCAGATCGCCTATCAGTCGGAAGGCGCCACTCTCTGACCTCGACAACACTCTTTTCATTTTAAAAAGCTCCGCAATCCAATACAAAAATTTAACCGCACAACCCTGAGCCATTTATCAATCGCGGGGCGGCGGATGATCGTGAAATATGGGCCGTTCCTTCTCTTCCGTTCTCTGTCATTTTTCACGCCGTTGATGTCGCTTCCTCTGGTCTCTGTTGTTTTCTACATCCATCTTTCTAACAGCCAGGATGAGTCCTCTAAATCGGTTGGGTAGGTACAGTAGAGAATGTGTCATTACGGATGGAATAAATAAGGCCTAAAATAATTCTCAGCAGTGATTTCATCACTAATCACTGAGTAAACATTATATAATTTTATAAAATTAGTCATAAAATCCAAACATAGCAGGTAAGATACATGTTACGCTCTGTCGTTTTAGCATATCGATTAGTCTTAATTCTTTACGAGTACTGTTCATATATTTTTTAAGTTTTATTTTATTAATGTTACCTACATCATTGCCACTAAGTCGGCATTAATCCTCTTTTATTATTATCCGCTATCTATCTTTTTACTATGCCCCAATCCAAAAAAAAGAATAATCATGATAATAAATATTAAAAAAGTAGTTACCTGTTTTCTCCCAATTACCTTTGATTATTCTTTCAGCAAATTTGTTTATTTGTTAATTGAAATTTATAGCCACGTTGTCAAGAAATGGGGATTAAGATAAGTATTATGTGTATCTCATACTTACATTACACACTACTCTCAGGTGTAAATCGAGAATCAGAATATTAGTTTCTTCGATGAACTATTATAACACGACTCATGTGTCATTTAAGAATCTTTTGGGCTTGTAGGGTGTTTATTTCGGAGAGGTAGGTATGAACATTTGCTTTAACCTATTTAATAACGCATATAATTTTAGTTTTGAGCATTAAGCTCGAATTCAAATTAGTTTTATATCTGCGCCCAGGGGAACCACACTGCACCATCTGTCCCTTATCTACATTCATCAGGGCCTCTGATATAGAAGTTTGATAACTCACTAACAGAGGGCTCCTTTTATCTATAATTTAACAACGTTTAATCGATAAGTCGATTAATCGATTAATTTGCTCACACTCAGTGCGTATTGAAGCAGTATCTACAAAAACTATATGACTCCCCTAGTTGCAAATAATACTAGATCCGATTTTCAAAACATGGGAACGCATAGGCAGGTGTAGTGTTATAAAATGTATTAGGGTGGGAAAAAGTTAATTGTGTGGAAGGCTGCAGCTGTAGATGGTTTTCAGGTGATAGTGTATAGTGTTAAACCCCTTTTCGTCCCATCCAGGTCCTTCTAAATGAGATCATAGAAATAGCGTGGTCACTCTTGAAATCTAGATTGTAGTTCCGAGAAACTAAAAATAAATAAACTTTAAAACATTGCACATGAAATATCAAAATAATTCCATATAGATAGATATAGGCGTAATATGTAATGGAAGGCGTAAAAATAGATGGAATTCCACATGCAATGTATGTACATCAAATATTATCTATACAAGAATACACTTTTGATTTGAAAAGAAAGTAAAGGGAAAAGAAGCAATTATACGTATTATGTATGAGAGGAAAATAGATGACTGGATGATAAAATATAGAACGGAGATAGTGTGGGGGTGCAGTAAAAAAAAACACTGAATGAGTACTGGACTTTTATTCATGTGCCGACGTTTCGTTTTTCGGTTTTAACTAACAAAAATACCTTTGCTTCCCTGCCATAAATTATTCAAATAATAGATTTCAGTAGTTATTAGCGTTTAAGATATTAAGAAACAGTCCAATTCAGGAGTGTTATTTATGATTTATGGTCGATAAAGAACGAAATATTGGCAGGGGGACATGTGCGACAATTTTCACTACATCCTTGAAAATAAATTTAGTGAATGAAATAAGTATATTACATTAATCTAAAAAAAATAGATAAATCGGTCTTTCTCTATAAGAAATATATACATAATCAAATACCATTGCCATTATAATTTACAATAGCTCACAATTGTTCTAGTTATTAAGTTTTATTAAAGGATTGAGGTTGATGAAGAACCAAACAATGCAATACAGCAATGTAGGTCAGCTTATAAAAGAAAAAAAAAGGAAGAAATGATTCCAGCGGCGAATTCAGTCAAGGGCGTGTAGATTAAGAGTAATTACTGAGTAGCGTTCGATCTAAAGGTCACCTTTCGATAATCGATTTTCAAAATTACCCTCCGCCATGATTGAAAAAACCCCATATATTTCTTGAAATTCAGATTAAAATAATTTTACCAATAAATAAAATTCTGTCCTGAATATATGTCATAATTTGTTGTTTCCATGTTATTTATTTGAAACATTCATACATATTTGTTTAACTGATTTAACTGCCTAATAATAAATAAATAATTATAAATAATTTTGCATCTATATTTCATTTCCGACAGATGGTCATGATATTGTTTTTATGAAATGTTGAAAGAAATTGCGAATATCAGGTCTGGAAAACGGTGTAGCTGAATGACGCATTTCAGGAAATATTTCGCTGAAAAGGATGACAGGTAACACGAGGGCTGCCAAAGAGATACTTGTACAGAGAGCACAGGACTGCTAACCAACCCAACCAACTTAGGCCTGTCAACACCACGCGCACTTTTCCTCCTGACTTCTTTGTGACAATTTTTTTACCGTAACGTTTCTTCATAAATAAATAAATAGTATATTCATGATATATATATATATATATATATATATATATATATATATATATATATATTTCAAGATTGTTATATACTGTAAGTTCTTTCAGGGTATCAGTAATTAAATTTTCGGAGACGTTTCGAGAATTTATTGTTCCCATATTCATTCCCTAACAGTGAAAAATCACTCTTTTAGTGGTATATTATAAATATTTACGGATTTTAAGTTCACACACGAATCTTAACATTAAATAGCCACTAACCTATTCATTAAAATTATGCAAAGATTCGAAAAAGCATTGTTAATACATAAATTGTAATTACAAATTGAGGCCGAGGTTTTTTTCTTCATTCACACGCTATTGCTTATATTGCGGGACATCCTCACAGTCTTTCAGAAAGTATTGGTATATAAGGTACTTTGTTGTATCTTTCGTTGTGAAGGTATTAGCGTTTTTTTAAGTGAATTGCGAATAATTTTGTGTGTGGTTAACCATTATGTAACATGAGATCGTCTAAATTGTTTCAGCTGATTTTTTTTTTTTTTTTTTGGGAGGGACGAAAATTTTCTCGCGCGTTTGATTAAGTTGTCTATTGCTATGTTATTGCTATTTTATATCTTTTGGGTTATTGGCTTGTATAATGAATGTATCTACCGGAACGCCTAGGTTAATGTCTCCATTTTGTTTCAATTTATCTTCTAGATTTCCGGATCAAGAGCACATATAAACATGGTATTTTTTTGTCAATATCAAATTCCATATTAAAGTTTAATTGGGAAGAGTATTTATTATTTTAAAATGACTTATTTATATATGTTTGTATAAATATATATAAAACTTTGAACTCATTCGAATTCATAAATTCATCATAAGGAAGCTTCATAAACTATTTGTTCTTTATTCTATTGTAGTATATTCGTAGCTTCGAATCAAGAATCTTTGATGTTGATGATTTTTTTTCTGTCCTCCAAAAAAAAAAAAAGAAGAAATTTAAATAATTAAATCTACAGGTCTATACGACATTTCTTTTTTAATCTCGGAATAAGCGATCTTTAATATTTAATCTTAAGATAAGCGAGTTACAGAAAGGAGGAATGCGAAATAATTAGAGTAACGTGGTGATTTGTGATAAAGAGTGAAATGTATTGCATTTTTACTGTTGGGATATTGATGTTGTGTATATCATTATCAAATCATACCAATGGGATTATGTATATACATGTGAGACTTAAAAAGCAAGATGTTTTTCGTCACTGGTGGAGTTTGCCTTTCTGTTTCTGCATTGTATCGCCAACAAGTAAAATAATCATATTTTAAACTTTTTGATAATTCGAATTTTTAAAATAAAATATGCTACTATGAGGCGTTCAGGGTTAACAGCGGATATCTCCAGAATTTCGAAGATAGCCTTTTTCACATTTTCGCTGGTTTAGTCAAGCTACTTGTCTAGAAGAACACTTTGACGTCTTATTTCTTATGATTTTATTCCTGTTCTGATCCTGAAGTCTCGAGTATGTAAAATTGCTTTCCAAACTGTTAAAAATCTGAACAAGCCTGCTTTTTCTTTGATTTCGTCTTAAGCCAGTCCTGGCTGTTGATCCTGAACACCTCGCATAATGGTTTCTTATCAAACTTTCGAATGCTGTTAAGCAGTATCGAAGTATTCAATTCGTACTTCCTGATTAGATAGTAAACCTGAATACTTATGTTGGCTTATTTAAGAAATACATTAAAAAACAAAATGAGGCTTTACAAAACAAGCTGAAGCAGGGAGCCTCTGAATAATACATCTAGGCCTTTTAATTTGTTTTTCCTTGATTCCGAACGACCTTTCACTAATTGTAGGCTGGCTTTATTGACTGATTATAGGACTCGCATAGCGAAAACTACGAAATATGACCTTCACACGACAGCGCAGTTTCATTATCAAATATCTCATGGAATATTTCTCCCTGGTGTCACGCGATGTGCGGCGATCAGTCTCCACAAACCTCCTCGTCAAGCTTAAAATGCACCAAGGTTACAATTATTCCGAGGACGATTCACTTAACTAATCAGTGATGGGAAATATTAGTGAAGAGGATTCAATATTGGACGTTGCATCTCAAGTGGCCTTTATGAATTTTAAATCACATTTCTTTAAACGTTTAATAACTTACTTCCCTTCAAACTACCAGTCGATTCCAGAATTATCAGCAATAAAATTTATCAGACCGTTTTCTTTATTAAATTAATCCGCTGACATTTATATATGTCATTTTTTGGGTTTTTCTGTTTTCCTGTTATGAGTAAATATATATCAGATTTTTTTATTTATTTTTTAAATTATATATAAATTTGCATCGGATTTTAAGATTGGAATATATATATATATATATATATATATATATATATATATATATATATATATATATATATATATATATATATAATAACAGCACATATCCATAACATTTTGTTTCTACTGATAGTTCATTTTGTCGTTTATTCCTATATTATTTAGGCAGTGAAATATATTGACTTCCTTAGAAATATATTGAGATTAGTTGTGGTGTTATTTTCCAAGTTATTATTAGTAATTCTTTTTAAAGTACCTTTTTATAAATCTAATCTCAATGGAGCATAACCTGTTTTTTTTAAACAAAAAGTAGAAAAAATAAAATAAAATGAACAATTACTTAAAATTAGGTTAATGAAAAATGAATCGTTACAAAAAAAAGAGGAAAATTTGTACATCAAATAAATAATATGATTCATAATTCCTAATATGTTTTGTGATATAAATAAGCCAATTTCAAACTAGTGTACTTGTTCAGAAAATAAATAAATTAGACAAAACATAAAATTTATATTATAGAATAAAATAAAAAAGTATAAATTAAAATTAAGACGTTCACGATAGAGAATTAGATATAATGAAAAGAAAATTAATATTAAATATAAACTGATTAGTTAAAAAAAACATTTAGTAAAAAAATGAAATTTGATAAATTAAATAAAAAACTAGTTTCATATGTGATACAACTCATAGTTATGGAGCTACTAACTTTATCTCATATTGTTCAGATGTGAGCACTGTAGTGTGATTGAGAGTAATCAATTCTTTACCATAATTCTATTAATAATTAGAATGCATTATTATATATTAATAATATTACTTAGGTGTTAATTTATCATTAATTTTATTTTGGGAGGAGGAGTTAACAATAAGATACAGCTCGATTAAGTTGACAAAAGGTTGGTTTAAAAAACCCTCACATCAGAAAGTAGGAAATATTATAGCCTAGCAACAATTCTCTTATATTGCTTACAATATGGCCAGTTAACTTTAAAATTATATTACATTATATTAGCAGCTTGTTAACTAGATCGAGTAATTTATGTATATATTTCCTTTTCATACCTTCAGAGACTAAGTTGTAAATAAATGAAAATAAGTGCAAAGCTCCAAATACATTAAGGTAACAAGTTACAAGCCGTCAAGTTAAGAAGCGAGCTATCACCAAATGCTTTTTTGGTGATTTGTGTGTCATAATCACCAAGTGCTTCAGTGATTACGGCACACAAGTGGTATTCCACTGGCTGAGTAGACAACTGACTAGACAGCTAAAAGCCATGAATACGTTGTTTTTGTTTATTGAATACTCGCAGCTAGTTGACAAGCCATTATGGCACTGTCAGCTTACAAGTTTACAACCCCACACCACAGCTAATATAACAAATAAAATAACACGTGTTATAAATGTTCCAGTTTGTTTTGACATCGTTGTAGCTACTAAATTCACGCGTTGTATTCGAAGTTTAACTGCCTGTTTGTTCTAAGTGGGTTCTAAATATTACCGAGTTTGGTAATAAGAAATTATAATTATGAAAACAAAATGAAAATATGTAAAAACTAAGAAAATGTTCTATTCATAATTCATTTTTATAATATTGACCATTTGTTTAAAAAGTAATTAAATTAAAGCTTCCCAGCTATGTTTTTTCCATCGCCATCATACTGCTAAGTAGTCTCTGAATGAGTTACCAATCATTCATCTTGATTTGTAGAAATGATCTGAAAAAAAATATCCAGAGGCATACTGCATGGTTATGTTAACTTGGCTTCATGCAAACAGCCATATTTGCATGAAACAGAAGTTCACATAACCATGCACTATGTCCCTGGACCAATTTGCAGTATGTCCCTGGAGCCTATTTGAATATAGGTTTAATAGTTGTTATATAGTATAATAGTTGTCTCCAAAATGTCTGTCCTAAAAAAGGTGTATGTCCTCTTGATTTAATCTGGCTAATAAAAAATATCATGATTTTCGAAAATAAATACAACATATAATTCAAGCCTATTTATCTACAATAATCATTCAAAAATATTTTACTTATTCAAAATATATTCTTAAACAATAAAGTATATCATTAATTAAAAGAAGAGCTTTGAAAACACGTTGGTTAATAATAGAATAATTCCAATTTTTTGGCTTTTAGAAAGCGTGGTAGACAACTTTAGTTTATGAGAAAATGTTTTATTTCTTTCATGATATATAGCCCGGTCAATTTTCGTCCTTTTTCTTTATGTGAACCTTCAGAATCTACATGCTGATAATGTATTCAAGTCTTCCATTGAATATTCAGTATTTTTTTCATTATTGGCCGTAACTAGGCCAAAATAATAATAAAAAAAGAAAATCGAACGAAACATACAATATGCTCAGTACTTTATCTTGAAAAATATTTTTCGGAATTTCCAAAATCAGATACCATAGTAGGCACTGTACTGTACACATATATCACAAATGTTTAGGAGTTAAGGCTCCAAAGTTAAAGAATAAGCAGTAGAATGCCATAAATTCTACTTTATTGTATCTTGCTTTCTTAAAGATGATATATGTCGCGGAATGAATCAAACTGGTGGGGATGGACATTTGATACCGAGACGTTTGCATGAGGATAACCTACATTCTTGAGTGGCAGGCATACGTCCACTTATAACGGACGCGTCGTATATTTCTGCCTGTGTAGAGCAGGCTACCACTTCTTTATTAATAGCCAGCCTCCAAGTTCTTGTTTTCTTGGCCTGCACTTCTCCATCTTTCAACCGTGTCTCTCTTGGGGATAATTTTTATTAGTGTTCTGTCGATAAAAACTTGTTATTTGATTGAAATAGTTATATTGGTATTGGTTTTCAAATATAAGAAAAAACTAACCAACATAATAAAGTTGTTATTTTATAAACATACTATTATATACTTAATGAGGATATACTCAACAAGAGAACTAAATCATATGCAATCATAATGCAAACCCTTTCCAATTCAAATGCAACCCTTTCCAAATGAGTTGAAACCCTTTTCAAAGCAAATGTAACCGTTTCCATTTCAATTGTCACCTTTGAAAATGTTTTGAAAATTTAACGTAATTTTAAACCAACAGTGTTATTTTTTTTCACCTTAGGAATAAACACTTTTTTTTAAATGTGATAATGTTCACTTTAATTTACATTTTTTCATTATTTTTTTATTATTTACTTCTTCAGAAAAAAATTCAACTTTTTAAAAAAATGTCCCTAATTTTTTTTAAACAAGAATATTATTATGTTTATTATATTATTAATAAAACTATGAAGATATTGTTGTTAAGTTCAGATTACATGTTTTTACTTTTTTTTAAATAAACTTTCTCAGAAACAAAAAATTAACTATTTGTTTTTCGAATTATTTTTCTCATTTTTGTCCTAACAAGAGTTTTGAAGAAAAAGGTTGTGATGATTTTATCCTGGCGGCGAGTTCTGATTCACCCAGAAGTTCTGATTTCTTTGGAAAGGGTTTCAACTCATTTGGAAAGGGTTACATTTGAATTGGAAACGGTTGCTTATGACTTGGAAAGCATTTGATTTTTAAAAGGTTACAGTTGACTTGGAAAAGGTTCAAATAGACTCGTAATTGCTATATAATTATCACAGATGTTTTAGGTTTTAGGTTAATTTAAGACGTATTATGTTACTAATTGTTTTTGTTTTGAAAAAAAACTGAATATAATGATTTGTATTTCTTTTACAGGTAAGAACATTGCATTGCACTTATCATTTTGCCTTTAAAACCGTGGAGTTATCTGGTGTTAAAGGCATGGAGTGGTATGTATTTAGTCAATCCAATCATCTATCATTTTTATTTTATGACACAATAATTCATGGCAATTACTAATCCTTATCATCGCTGTCAAATTGATTATACCTAATGATTCTTCGTATCAAATGCTGCACTGACCTTTTCGAAACATTGAAAGTTTAATGTTAATCCTAACTGAGTCCGACGTGTTTATTCATGTTTGTACAATTCAGAGCTGACGTTTGTTGAGTGTTGTAATCTGTAGCATGCTTTATTACGATAATCATAAGGGAATTAAAATAAAATAATTTTATCGAGCTTCATGTAACTGTTTGTTTCAGAGTTATATTTACTCCAAGTAAATCCGATGATGAAAAGGTGATACCTGTATAGTCTCAACGAAAAAGTACAAAGTAGTGTAAATAGTTTTGAAGCTCTTACTTTGAGCTACGTTGAAAAATGCGTGAGGCGTTATCCCCTTCATATATTTAGTATTCCTAAGACGCCTAAGACAGTAGCTTATCCTTTTCAACACTCAAACCATTCTTCTTCATTTTCTTCGCTTCTGTTCTTCCACTTTCACTCCTACTCCTCCCCCCCTCTTGGTTAGCTCTTAGGCTCCACTAGTTCCGATCCAGAGGCTGCTCCGAGGTCCTTGCTCCCGGACGAGGATAGATGCTGGTGCCGAAGGGCTCTTCGTGAGATGCAGATCTCACGCCACTATGGTGCCCCGGGGGACTGTCGTGCCTGCGACTCCTCTACGATCTTGGGAAATAGGAGAATACGTCCAATCACTTCTAATGCTATACCTATTTTTGAGGAACTATTATCCTTGATGTTTCAGTGTAACTAAAACAAATAATAGAGATACTTTTATACTATCATCCCTAGACAATTGGATATTTATCTTTAATTTAGGTCTCCAAATAGCAACGTTTATTTAAATGACAAGTGATGACTTCCATGATGTCGGTAAAGTATAATTCATAGGTAGAGTAGTTTAAGTAGCAAGCGTTACATCAAGTTAGATAAACCAAAAACTAAAAGAATCCTATACTCAACTCATGAAGAGTAATGGGCTCAGTACAGGTAATGACTGTACGACCATCTAAGTCAACGGTTGTGCAAATGTGATTTGGCAGAGATTAGTCAACTAATTATGGGTATCCACTTTATTAAGGCAGGATGGGCCCCAGGAGGTTTCCAAAATCCAAAGGGTTGGTGGTAAATAATGATGATATTCCGTTTTTGTGTAATGACTATGGTGATATCAACGTTTATTTGTCTAGATTTATTGAGCTGTGTAAGGGGCATAATAGGTAAACTGCTGAGCCGAAGATTTAACATCCGAGTTGTAAACCGTTGTAAATGGTTCGATGACAATGCTATCAACATCTGCATATAAACTTCCATCCAACGACACCGTCAAAACCCAAATCTATAAAACCACTGTTAACGCTATGGCCCCACCTACTTTACAACCCACCTCGATGGTACGACCTTATATCATGATCAGTTACTTTAACCGTGTGAATGCACAATTCTGCGTGTAATAAAAGTGTAATCACCAAATACTCCCCCAAATTTATCATACATTTTATTACGCATCCTTAAAAAAACCCACAATTTTTTCACCTGATGTTCACTTCCATTTTTCCCCTAGTCTACATTATGATATTTTAGAACAAAAAATCTGACAGGAGCTGTCAGGCTTTTAAGAAGAATTATCTTTTTACTATTATTTTTTAGGGTTAAATTTTTCATTATAAGTATTTGATCAACCATTTTTAATTTCATTCAAAGCCCTCTGTGTGATTTTTTCTATTTCGCATTTACGGTTTTAAGGAATCCCTTACAGTTAATTAAATTTGGTCTGATCTTTTTTTTTAAAACGTTGTAGGTCTTTTGAATTTAGTAAATTAATTTAAACAGTGGATGAAAAAGTTCGAGATTACCTTTATATAATTGAATATGGTATTGATATGTCAGTACCGCGTACGTATATGTTTTACCAGAAAATATTTAATCTTGTTCTGTTTTATAATTTATGGCCCTTGTGTCATTTGCAATTGCGTCAGTTTAATGCCTTTGTTTTACGTCTAACTATTAAATGTTTTCACTAGCTTTATGACCAAAAAAAGAAAAAAAAAAAAATGAAATAGTAAAAAACGAAGAAAAAAAAAGAACTGGCAGATATTTACTATTGATGAAAAAAGATTGTTTATATATTTCATTAGTAATTTGCTTAAAAGTAACATCCATTAATTCGAATCAAAGGATTTCAATTTGATAGAGCACACCAATAGGACTGTTATTAGTCCTCCGCACATCCATATTTTATTAAATTGAGTAATTTATTGTAAACAAAATCTATGAAAAAGTATAGTTTAGGTTGACTTTGTATTGATTTTTCACATTTTTCAATTTAAAACAGGACAATTTTCGAGTCCTATCGGTGGGTATTTTCTCTACTTGCCTTCATCACATGCCTAATATTTATTCAATTTACCCGTTGCATGATTATAATACAGTTGTACAATTCATCAAATAAAGTTTTTAAAAAATGAGCTAGATTTTTTTTTAAGCTTACTAATTAATTATTAAGAATTTGGAAGCTTTATCCTTCAGAAATCTTCAGCTTTCGACATTTTCCTAGGTTTTAATTTACCATCTTTAGTGGTTTCACTCATGTTGGTAGAATCATAAACAAACCAGGTTTACAGTAACAAAAACATCAATTACAGATTTCATAAATATTTATGCGATGTAATTATTATCGGCGAAAAGACCCTAAACCTCTGACTATTTCTAATTCAGAAGAGTTCTCTTTAATTAATAGGTACAAATAGTTCAGATAAATGTTGACACCTATCCCAACTAAACCCCACGTTCTGTCAACCACACGCCAGATTATTACGCCTGTCCCCAGAATTCATTATTTGTTTAGTTCGGAGGAGGACAGTGACAGCAGCGAAGTTGGACAGCGGAAGAGTGTCTCCAGAGGCTTAGCTCTGTCCTGGCAACTTGCCGGCTAATAATAGTTCAGCTTAGGATCGTCCAAGTACTCCCCTTCGCTTCCCAAACACTAGCAACATGTTTGTGGTTTTGATATAATAATCTCCAAAAAGTTTGAATTGTTTA
Organism: Arma custos; assembly: GCA_037127475.1. Taxonomy (NCBI): domain Eukaryota; kingdom Metazoa; phylum Arthropoda; class Insecta; order Hemiptera; family Pentatomidae; genus Arma; species Arma custos. Next base: position 117,917,836 of record CM073764.1, on the reverse strand, counting down.
ATCTGATACAATAATTTTAAACAAAACTACAAAGCAAGACCATTCTTGGATTGAAACGAAAAAGATTCGTTACTTTGTAAGGACTGAGATGATCTGAAACTAATGATTTACCTGGGGTATGATGGGGCCGCAGACATGCGATATATCTGGATATACACTTCAAACAATTATAAGGATTTTAAGTAATTTTAAGTTTTCCTACAAAAGAAGAAATATTATATGCATATAAGTAAAATAAAAAGATTGTCATGAAATAGCTTGATTATTGAATGATCGTTTTTTTCTTTATATTCTCGAAAATATGTTGGTTAAGATATTTTTTTGCCCATTTTAAAACAAATATTTTTGTTCTTATGTTTGTTTCATTTATCTTCACTTTGTGCTGCTGAGACTAATCCAAGGATGCTACAGTGCAAACACTAAATTTTTCCTAGCCTGGTATAATTACCTGACACAATACGGGCTCCACACCGCCATTTTACATTCCTTCCGAAGTATCACCAAAATAACCATATAAAAAATCCCAAAGCCACCCGCCAGGCTGTGAATCCGCAACCTCAGCATGGTAGGTCGTTATACTAACCATTACTACTATGTTTCCTATAAAACTTTTTTGTAGAAACCCATAAAATCTAATCTGTTTTTAAAAATCATCCTATCAATTGTTGTATAGACTTATCAGAATTTACAGAGAGGCTATTCAACGAGAAATGGTCTCTATATTCCCACTCTTTATATCATTTATATTTCGAAAGTAGTTTTTTAATTGTGGGGTCCCGCATATATATGTCCTCTTTGCTTAGCTTTGAATTTGATTTACGTTTCCTTTGTTGTTCGAGCATCGATAAAGGTAGATCTTGGTACTCATATCATTTGTTAGAATAGAATGAGATCTAAATCTGGATGCGGCCATCTGGAACACCCAGGCCGAAGTATCCATTGTACCTCTAAAGCCCAATGGCATATCTGGGATACACAATGCCACCATTAAGTTTCTTTTGTATTCCTAACGAAAGGCATAAGATACCCTCCAGAGTCATAAACACCATGTTCCGACAAGCTCCCCTGTTAACACCGGGTATAACTAGGTCTATTATGATTGCCTCGGAGTTAGATGGATCACTATTTAATTAAATCTTAAAGAGCAGCTGTAAATCATTCTGGGTGTTGTTGCCGGGCATTAATCATTGTTGTGAAGGAAACGGTGTGAAGATAATAAGTCAATCAGTCGTGAGCATCTGCCGCGTCCATTACAATAAATAATCAATCAATTAGTAGGCGACACAAAAGGGAGCTTTGAGACTGCCACTTCGTCTTTTTGTTCCTTAGGGTCCTCTTTTTTTCTCTCCTCCTCGAGGACCTATCTCATCGGCATATCGGGAACGAGGCTGTAATTGCAGTCCTTCGGGCGCTGACGTTTACACCCGGCACTCGGTGTCCGCCATGACATTAAATAAATAAGACGAGGAAGCAATAGAAAAAAAAATAAGTGATCATGAATGATTCATGAAATTCAAATATAAATTCACGAAGCCGACTTCGAATACAGTCAATATCTCTCCACATCGGCGTCTTCGTTTTTGGCTCTTGAGGACTTGACGTTTGGTCGTTGTTGGAATGAGAAAAAGAGATAGCCTACATGATTACGTAAAGATAGCCTCTGTCGTTGACATACCTTGCACTTCGCCAATATATTACCGTAAAACCTCGAATTAACGGACAGCCCTGGTGCAAACATATTTGTCCGTTATTTAAAGGTGTCCTTTAAAGGGAGGTTTTATTTTTTCATAAATATGTATTTGTACAAATTAATTCTCTCTTATTCAATTTCCCATGTGTTTAAAAAATAAGTAGAATAAAATTAAAAAACACCGCACGGTTTTGGAGTCTTCCCGAAACTTGTGTCCTACCGATATTGAGTCTTTCCGCTAGCGCACGTACACTTAACTTTTCACGGCCATAAACGTCGATTACATTTATTTTTTATTCTAAAGTGAGTCTCTTACGTGAGGAGACATTTTCAGCCGCCTGCCACGAGGGTTAGAACAGAACTAAATTTTAATAAAGCAAGTTCGAGAATAAAAAAAAAAGTATTTATGTGGAAAACCTTTATTCAAAAATAAACACAGCTGTCCCAGGTTTCTTAGACCGGAAACAACTAATGAGGTTTCGTTAAATAGAGGTTCAAATGCCTTAAACATTGTATTAAAATGTTGGTGCAAAAAAAATCGTCCGGTAATGGGGAGTGACCGCTATTTAGGGGTGTCCGTTAATAGAGGTTTTACTGTACAAGCAAGTTAATTAGGTAACTGCACTAACCTACAACGATGTATTATTTTTTATTTTATTGTATGGGAGTGGGGAAGCATTACATAAGAAGACATGCTACAGGATACGTATGCTTTGGTCGAGGCACCACCACGATGAGGAGAGGCACGAAGGAGGAAAGAAAGAAGAAGTTAATGGATAATTTGTTATCTAGACATGTAAAATGTGTTTTAGACAATTAACAAAATGCGATTCAATTTAATTGTTTCTTGCTAATTGTTTCCTTTAATATTTTATCACCAAATTGTTTGGCTTATTATTACAACACTGCTACTAAAAAATTCTTAGCTTCTATTGCTGAATGCAGGAATAAATGAGGTAACATCCGTCTGAGCTTATTCTACTGCAATATGATAATTAAATAATACATACGAACTAAACTTTTATTTAATACATAATCATGATGAAACATATAAATAATATGCAATACTAAATATTTAGTAATAAATATAACAAAATCAAAAGTCAACTTTTTTGCTTATGAGTTGGCTGAAACTGTTATATATATATTTCCTACTCTTCATAAAATTTTTCAGGTATTTGAGGTACACTTAATAAATCTATAAATTGCCGTATGCAGATTAATTATGAATGAACAATCAAGTGATATCGTATGCTCTTACTATATTGTTATATGCTTTACCGATCTCATAACTTTCGGTAAATTGTTTTAAAAATTACCGTCAATTATTTCAATCATCAGACATTCTCCATTATTTAATTATTATTTATTTATATATCACTTATTATATATTTACATATCAATAAATCTCTGAGAGAAACGGGAAGTGAATAGGTGCCGAGGAGTGATAATGAAATGGAATAAAATTATTGATATGATCGTTATCAATGGGTTTAGGGATTTGATAATAATTAGCGGGGAGGGAAGCTGGCTGGAACTGTCCCAATTGGCCCTAACCCATCGCTTTGTTTCCTTCATCCACTTATTGCAGCTCACTTGGTGGTCACTTTTCAGGATGTTTGGTCACTAACTATTTTTGGTGATTGATTTCAAAACTAAATACCTTCTTCAAAAGTGTTCGAATTATCTTTTAATTCCTATCAGTAAGGAAGATATATTAATCGTTCAGGAAAGTGAAAGTGCCTCATAGAATTGTATTTTTAAGGATACTATTTTCAAGCCATGGTATGGTTTCGAATGAATACTATGAACACCCGGCTCTCATCTGGTAAACGTTACACAAACAAAGTCCCGAACTTACTTGGTTTAAGATAAAAATTAAAGTCACTTTACACGATTCTTTTATTTTTCCCTAATGGGAAACTGTTTTTATAAATTATATAATAAATGCTTTTATTTTATACATTGGGTATATGAATATTTTTTTTATATTATACACTGTATTGAATTAATATTACTATCTGCAACTTGTAGGCAACTTGCGCTAAGTAGCTATACAACCATGCAAGGGAAAATACCACAATCATACAATCATCATATCATACAAAATAATAAATAAAATTAAAATATATCCATGCGTATAATAAAAACAAAATAAATACTTGCGAAAATGATAATAAAAATAAAATAATTGCTCAAATTCATACCATAATTACAATATTTACAATTATGAGCATTAACGAGTGATTTCGACTAAAACATAACGAACTCCATCTCTTCACCTTGTTAAAAAAATTACTCGTGAAAGTTATAAAAATTTCAAAACTGCAGGAGCCCTCTTCCCTTCGCTACTTGTTATATGTTGAAGCCCCACTCATAGTTATATATTCTGTGGTACTTAAATTCAAAGAGTTTTGAAACTCCAGGTTCTGCGAGTGGTATTATTAAAATTCGGATTTAATAAACTGGAAATGCGTTAGGAGTTGCGATGAAAAAAACGTCTAATAGAGATAAAATCGAGTTATACGATTTTGTTGCCACTAAATTTTTTATTTCATTTAATAAAACTTTAATAACATATATATATATAAAACATGTTTAACGTCATAATTTTTTTAGAAATTACACGTTAAGAAGAGTTTGTTTAGATTTGGCATGCTATCTTTCTAGTTATAGTGGCTTAGTTTCTATTTGTGAATTTTTTTTATTTTTAGGTAGCTTTTGCATGTATTTTATAAGATGCTCAGTCTATTTCTAGTAACCGCTTGCTAGGTTGATCTAAAAATACTTAAATAAAAAGTAATAGTAATAAAAACTTCTTTCACCATTACAGCTTATGAATATTATTGAATTCAGTGCTTGGTAAGACCTGTGGTATGAATTAACTTGATAAGATCTGTGGTATGAATTAACTTGGTAAGATCTGTGGTATAAATTAACTTGGTAAGATCTGTGGTATGAATTAACTTGGTAAGATCTGTGGTATGAATTAACTTGGTAAGATCTGTGGTATGAATTAACTTGGTAAGATCTGTGGTATGAATTAACCGTTGGGAAGGGAGAATTGGTGGAGCACTCGATCAACTGCCAGGTTTTCTACCAGTCAAGGGTACCAATATTATTGATGCATGCTTTTATACAAAATCCGGGGTAATTTAGGATAAAAGCCTTTCTTCATTTTACTAGAAGATGGTTGATCTGAGAGGAAAGAATCACATTAATTGCTAAAAAAAACAACTGAATATTTATTAAAAATTTGTTATCACTCGGTTTGGGGAAAAGTGTTTAAATTATTTGTAGTGTGCTGTAAGGACTTAAAGGACAAAAGGAGATAAGAAACTAAATGAAAAGCTATATCAATAAGATCTTACAAATCCGAATGTTCTAAAGTAAATCCATTGTACGAGGCGATTTTATAGTAGAAAAGAATTATAATTTTATTATTTATCAACAATTACATCATCCCTGTAACTGTGCATAGCTTTTTATATCCAGTTTACTCCTGTTTCCAAAGGATAAGCCATAACTAAAGATACTAAAAAAACTTTTTATACCTCAGGAGTAGAATGGTTTCACCTTTAGCGCCAGAAATGATCCGTAAAACAGAGGAAGCAAAACTTAGCTAATAATTTCCAGTGGCTGGGGACGATTAACTGAGGCCATGCACTCACACCTGGCCTTAGCCCTGCCTACAAGTTCCTGCCGGGAAATAACACTTCCACAACTACAATGGCGGGGAAAAGTGTCGTTAAACAAGCCACTAACTGCTCATAAATTATGGTTTAAATTATAATAAATTGTCCTCACTGCAATTATATTTACAGGTCATTTGAAGAAGCACTTTGTGGGAATGACAGGGATCTGTTTACTTGGAAGATTGTTGTTTTATATGTTTACTGAGTCCTTTGTGAAATATTTCCTCACTTAATACTTTGTTTACTTCGGTTTGAACCTGCTAACTTTTTTGTTTTGAACGGAATTTACTGTTTCCACATTCTTATTAATTTTTAATAAACCTTATAATTTTTTTTTAATTTATATTTAATAATATTAAATATATTTTTAAAAAAGTATATCATTACGACCTCCATAGGGTCTTGGGTTCAGTACGTTAAAGAGACTACTGTTTTGGGTACCTAAATTATAGAGACTGGGTGAGCTCCAGAAGGATCTACAGCTCTCTAAGGATCCCGCTGTTAACTGATTAAATAAATTATCTGCCACAACTGGATATGAACCCGAGACATTCGCAACGACAACCCAACTGACTGAGCCATCGCCTTCCTTTTATATTTGAACAGTTAAAATTAGTTTATTTATGAATTTATTTTTTCAAAGAACTACCTCACTCCTTGAAAACGTTTTGTGTAACAAATGGCGAACTAGGACCGTGGAATAAGTATTTTATAGTTGAAAAATAAAAGTAAATGCCGAGTCCATAAACAATTTCCTATTGAACATCTTTGTAAGGAAACTTAAGATACTTCCCAATTGACGAGGGATGAAATAGACCCAACAATATGCCTTTTATTTATGGCATGAAAACTACATTTCCACTGTTCTTTCCACTCGATTGTTGCTTATGTGCTTCTTTAAAAGTAACAATAATGACCCCAGTCAACAAAATTAGTTGACGCATTAAATAACGTAATTAAAAAATAGTTTCAAAGTTATTTATGTAGAAAATGACAAATAATACAGAAATTAACAAAAAATCTTTTCTGGACAACTATGAAATCGGGGAAAACAGATCAATTCGTATAAAATGCCGAAAATACATTAATTCTAGAAATAATGTGTTTTTGCCGGTTAACGCTTCTAAATAATACATTAGCTACAGTAACGACTACTTACTAAGTACAAGATCGCGGATTCCCAGCGTGGCGGGTGACCTTAAGATTTATTTAAGTGAGTGAAATATGATAATAATTAGTGAGCCTTTACAATGTCCAGTACTCGTTAAAGATCCATATCCTAAATACACCTGGATAGGCATAATTTAGGGCGCCCATTGTAGAATCGGGCGATCAGCCAAATCAGCTCAATGTTTAATGCACAAACCAACAGTAACCACCAGTGTAAGTTAAGTATATTTTATACATATTTATAAAAGTAATTATATGACAGCCTATTCCATATAATGAATCAAAGGCCCTTCGTACTGCGGTATTTCTCCTGTTTTGTGAATTTCGTTATCTCAAAGCCAAACGAAAACACAACGTATGTTCATTCTTCTGTTATTGTGTTTTAAATGGGCCCTTTTATTACTTGATAAGAGATCGGAGGATTGAATATCCATTTATTTAATAAAATGGGAAAAGTAATAAGAAGCTAGAGCGGCTCACATTCTGGTCGGACAAGCGTACAAATCGATGCTGCCTTCCAGGATACTTGCTTCGAGGACTGATCTATTCTTGGGCTGAGGGAGAACTCATTCTTCTCGCTAAGAGCAAGCTTTGTAGTGCGGGGGCGCCCCCGGAGCAAGATAAAGTGAAATTCGCTCAAGAATTCTCGAGGGTCGGGATTACTTTTTAACTGTCGGTCTAGTTTCTAACCAACTCCGGATGACACATTGTCTACAAATTAAACTAGGGAATTATTTGTCTCCTCCAGTGGAGTGGTATCGATCGTGGCTGGAATAGGTTCTTGAGTTTGTGCTGAATTCCTTTCGCAATTTAAGTTTTATCCATTAGTTATAATCTTATTGAGTATGCGACATTATTTCGCAACTCTTTGAAAGTCAATAGTAATATTAAGTCTAGGTCAAATCCTCTGCATTGTAATACTGAAGGCAAATTTATCAAAATCACTAGTTAAGTTTTTGTTATATTAAAAAAAAAAAAAAAATCACCGAATCTATTTAACAACAAGTCGATATTATCTAAAATATTAATTTATCAATATTAATTTTCAGATAATTTTTCGCCATACCTGGAATGCCTAATTTCAGTCTCCACAGCGCTTTTTACTGAAGTTGTTAAAAAAAATGCTATTACATATAACTAAGTAATGACCAGGCTTGGTTATTTCAGCCCGTGGAGACCTTAAAACGTGTATTTAAAAAAATCCAACCATCTGTAGCTATTAGCATCTTCAAGGATTAGAATTTTTCTTACTATCCAGACTGAGTACAATAGCACTGCTTGTTGAGTCTCCTTTAAGACATCAAGTGCAAGACTCTCAGTTGGCTCCACTGTGGATTTAGGAGTTAATCCATTTGTGGATTTTATAATTGGTGCTCTCACTACGCTTACCATAAGGTAGAGTTTCTTCAGACGCTAGTTCTTGATATTTCGTAGTTTCTCTCTATATTTGAGCTGATATTATGATATGATTTTCTTTCCTCTAGCTCAACTTTATTATGAGGATATCAAGAATATTGCTATCGTTTAGTCAGTCACACCGTTAAAGATTCATCCCAGTATAGCTTGAGAGAACCTTTTTGAAGTAGCCTATTTGGAATGTATTTATAATATGCGTCGTTTCGTCCAATAGATAGAATTAACTCGCTAGGGTCTGGTAATGAATTTTCGATCCATTATTCCTCTTTAGATTTTTTTTAACACCCGATATGACACTGTTATATGCTGGAAAATTCAAGAGTAACTGAAGAGTGCATTCGTTTGTTGTTGTAGTATCTTTATTTAGGATATGTCTTCTATGTTGTCTTGTGAAATGGTCTTGAATGACAACTACAAACCCTTCTGTTTCGGAGAAAAACCTTCCTTCCGTTAAACATTCAGCAGTAGGCAATAATGAATGATTTGTAAGTAGATGTATTGTAAGGAGAGTAATCGTTTATTCATTATGAATTTCAGTAAGTATTACTAACGGATTACAGAATCATACTATCTAAAGCAATATTGATTTTTTCAGCTTGGGATTACTTTCCAACTTTAAAAAACCTTGGATTAAGAATATAGATATAATAAAGATCAGCTATTTGGAATGATGGAAACACCATTAACGAATCTTCTTTTTCCATTCCTGTATATCTAAAAGTAACAAATAAAGTTTTCTTCATTCTATTTGCTCTCACACTCAATAAATAAAGGGAATAGAAATATTATTAATTTCTTCATTTCTCTACCTGATTGTTCTGTATCAATCGAGAATGTAATTAATCGCAAGGTAATTTATTATTAGGGGAATAAGATGGAGGAAGTTGAGCTAGGAGACTTGACAGATCTATCGATCCCAGTGGAGTTGAAAGCCAGTTCCCTTGATCCCTTCGCTGCCTCCCATCCTTCCCAGTCAAGTCTCTCCCAGCTATCCGACTGTAACCATGAACACAATATTATCAAGAGACCTTTGAGGAATCTCGGAAATATATCATATGGATTAGGCATTTAATGCAGACTTAACAGTGTATTTTACCATAAAGTAAACTTAGATTATGAGAGAATATTATACATGTATTTTTCAAATTATATTATTTGCTTATAGAAAATGTTTCTATCTGATATCCATTGAATCGTATAAAAAATATTAACAAACGGCACATTATAACAACTATGATTATGTGATTTGGCTATAAATATGTACTGCAATGGATTCTCCACAGTACACAAATAACCATCCGAGGGGGCCTAATTCCGCCCTTGCAACTCTATGTAGTAGATCCCTGCTCCAAAGACGTTTCAGTCTCCTTGTCGGATTCTGTGGTACTGTTTCTATCAGTAATGTTGTTAACAGTATGTTTGGGTGTCCAGCAAGTGAGTCATGAATTTTTTGTTTTTAATCTTGATTGTGTCAGTCATGAGTGGCATGTTGAGATCATTGTGTAATGATTTATTTGTTACATAAAAGGGACGATGAATAATATATCAAAGGGATTTTTATTGAAAGGGAAGTTTTGAGATGAAGCTCAACCGCCAGGTGTTACCCATTCTTATGTGTACCTGCTTCATAGAGGTTGGGTTGACCACAAGGGTCTCCAGCCCATATTACATTTTTTTTTTATTACACTTTATTGAAATACTTCAAACTGCCACTTGTGGGAAATAAGTAATAGTGCTAAGTAGTTATACAATCATTCCAAAAAATAAAATAAAATAAATAAATGTAATAAAAATATACCTATGCGGTAATAAAAACAAAATAAATGCAAAAATGATAATAAAAATAAAATAATTGCTCACATTCATACCATAATTACAATATTTACAATTTGCCTGGGGTCCCCGAACTAAGCTTCTTCACCAGGAATGATGACAAAGCAGGAGTCCGGTCAGCCTCCTTTCCCAGCCGCGTCATTGGAAGCTGGGCTACTACAAATTAAATTGCTTATTTACCATAACCGGGGACATTCAGCACAGCAATTTATGTAAATATACATTGTTTATTAAATATACATCATGTGTCTCTATAATTTATTTTTCAAGTATACTATCGCCCATCTTACTTCATATTTCGATGGAAATAATCCATTGTTCAGCTAGAATGTGCGGCATATGAACTACAACCGGTCCATTGAGTGATTCTGTAATTTCTACGAACTGTTGAGCGAGGACTATAGCTAGTCATTAGCTTTCCGAACCATTTCCATTTTACAGGGAAAACTACTCAGGATCGGCATTTTTTTCCTTCACGACAAAAAAGCTGATGAATAAAGATGTCGAGAACTGTTCATAACATCGAAGTGGGTGGCAAACCCGTGGGTCGTCACCATTTCGCCCAATTTGGCCTAGTCACCTTAATTTCACGAAACTCACCTTTCAGTGAATTTATAGATAAAGTAATTATAAGTAATATAGGAGGATAGGATTGGTATAATTGTAAAAATTGAAAACAATAATTGTGTTTAACTTTAATAAACAATAAACTTTATTGTTTTATTTAGAAATGAGATCGAAAGACTTTCTTCTTATTTAAAAGTTTTTCTCTCTTTTTCTATTTATTTTTTCTTTCGAAGCTCTTTTTAGTTATAAATGAGTAAATTTATTTTCATTATTCAGTTATGTCAGGATTTAGGCCATGTTATTTTGGTTTTTTTTTTATAATCATATCTGTTTTTAACATTTTTGATAATCATATAATAATTAACTAATGGATCTTGTCTTTGTTGGTCTGTAGAATATCTATTTTCACATTTATTTCCCGTACTACTGATTTTTTTTTTAATATCACCTCATATAATATAACTCAAGTGTACAATCCCTACATGTTATCAAGCAATTTACATTTCCCTTCATTTTCACTTTCATTTTATAAATAATTTTATTTTTATTATTACTTATACAAGTTTTTAAAAAAAAAAACTCTAGTAGAAGAAACAATGTTTATTTTTATTTCAAAACTCAAAAAAAAATTATTAAACCTCTTATTTGTATAATCTATTTCTTTATAATCAATTGTAGGCACTTTCGATTTCAATTGAATAATACCGAACGATTTCTGCTTCTGACGACCTGCTTTCAATCTATAAATTCACTTTCTGGTTAAAAGGTTGACAGTTTCATTTAAAGGGTACAGCTTTAATTTATTCATTTTTATTCAACATGAAAATGAATAAATTATTGCATTTCATTATTTTAGTTTGGTTTGTATTGTGGCTCATCTATTAATATAGGCCACCATGCTATTTGATAGCTGACACAATGCATTTTTAATTGCATATTTATTAAATGCAATTAATATTAATGCATATTTAATGAAAAATGTAAAGTATGTGTCGTTATTTATTAGAAACGACTTTTCGTTTTTCATTTCATGCAACAAACCTATATTTTATGTTCGAAAAAGGATATCTGATGGTGGTGGAGTTCAAATAAACGAAGAAAAATCCACAGCTCAATGGCATTTAATATTTTAATTCGAATAACCTTTTTTGTATCTCCCTGCAGAAACTTTAATTTTAGGGTATAAGATGAATAAAACGAGGTGTAGCTGGGAAGATACATTTAACTTAGTTTATAATGCAATGGCTAGTCGATGGTACAGTGGATGTCCTAAATGTTCCTGTTCAAGTATACTTTGGATAGGTTTCCACATGTCAGGGCGCGAACCTGCAATCTTGGACTTATAATTTTGTTATGCAAACCACTACACATCAAGTGACCCTATTAACGATTATTAATGATGCGTATTCTTCCTAATCTACTATACGAATATAACTATAATGTAATGATTCTCGCTACATTATATATATTTTAAGTTGTATTTACGTTATTTTAGAACGCCCTTGTATCCACTAATGTATTTTGAAATATGAATGTTATAAAAGAAAATACACTTCAATCATGCTTTCAAAAGATACAACCGTTATTCCTTTTTCCCTCCGTGGGATGTGAACTCTTCAAACGGCAGTCCATTTTCTGTAATCTTAATCCTCGCAGCAGAGAGCGGAACAGATGTTTTGAACATGAATCTAATTTAGCGGAGGTTTACGATCAGGGCAGTATCAGTTATGGTTACTCGTTAAAGAAGATATTGCCCTTGCTCATTATGCATGCGTACGTGTTCCCCTTGGCTACTAATGCAGTTTAAATATTTCGTGTAATTTCTAGGAATAATAAATAAACTAAATTTTATTCAATCTTTTTTTTAGTATTTCGTAACTTAACAGACCAAAAATATATTCTGACAGTCTGACATCTTTCCGAAGAACGCTTGTCAGAAACACTCAGCTCTTTCGTATTATGTTATTGACTGATATTATTTATTTTTTCTAAACTTTCCAGAGACTTATTCGACATTCTAAATTAAAATGTTGAGGGATAAGTTTTAAAACTTTTTTCATCTTCCTTCAATATTTTTTTTTATTCAGAACACTTGTTCTCGTAAATCAATTTTTGACAAACGTCTGGAAACATATTTTTCTAAATGTCATTTCCAGGGACGACTAAATATAAATAACTTATATAATTTTTTATAATTATTCCTAAACTTTTGAATTTTAAATATTTTTATTTTAAAGAGAAATGATATACCCCCGGCCGGGATTCGAACCCGGAACCTCTGTCTCTTCGTGACAGGACTGGAGTAACTCCTTATATTAAGTAATTTAAGAAAATAAAAAAAAATTCAACTATAATACACCTTAATCACTGTGTATAAGAATTGAAATATACATTTAAATGGAAAGATTAATTTCTTTTTACTTGTTCACCTACTTACCTTGTATGATAAATGTAAAATTAAAATAATTTAATTGATTTAATTTATCGTGACTTGATCACATGGTCAAAGTAAACAATTTTCGTAGTTTATAATCCCATGATGGTCAGATAATATATTTCTTTCCATTCCTGCTTTGGAGTTCGCACCCTTAATTATAATTTTTATAGTTTGCTGATTGTAGCTCGTCTTATCTAAGAATGGATATTCATCAACGCGACTTCAAATCAACTTGCCTGAAATCCAAACATCGATATACATTCTCTATATAATTACAATCGTCCCTCAATAAGAAAAACGATCCATTTCTATTTTGTAAAAATTGTGCCTAAACAATAATTACATTTCCCTCCTTGCCTAATAGTCTATTGCGTTACCTTCCATTAACGAAACCTCCGCTGGAAAGCCGGTATCCCTTGATAAATAAGTGCTTTGATATCTATGTTGTATCCCTTTGCCTACTTTGCCACCGTTTTTAAACCACCTTGGGTATTTAAACTTCTTCCGTTTATTAATATAGAATTTTCATTTGCACCTAAGCAATTGTGCATCCAGCAAATTTGATCGAAGTGTCTTTCTCTTCGCTTTTCTACGTGATCATCTAGTTATTATGGGGGAAAAATACATATATCAATTGTTGAGTAGGTCTCTTGGCCAATGTCTTTTTAATCTTTTTTTATCAAGTCCAGGTAACAGGGAGTAGGAAAGCGGAAGAATGAGTGGGTTTGGGTGATAATGTGTCGATGAGTGGAATGTTATGTATTTGTTATGAATATATGATTTTGTAGTGGGAATGTTCATGTCGTTGTGTATATTGTGATTCGAAATATACCATGGTGCATTAATAATTTTTCTGAGAATTTTGGACTGTGTTGTTTGTATCTTGTGTATGTGAACTTTTTTTACTAAACCCCAAAATTCTGCTCCATATGTCCAAATAGGGTTTTGTATACTGTTATAGATAAGTAGTTTGTTCCTCAAGTCAAGTGAAGATCTGTAGTCCAGAAGATGTGATAGTTGTTTGTACCGTCTAGTCAGTTCTTGTCTTATTAATTTTGTATCTATGTTCCATGTAAGTCTTTTATCCAAGTATAGTCCGAGATAAACATAATTTTTTAAAGGTACTTCGTCGTTGTCAATTTTGGCTGCTTGACACGAAGCTTTGCGTTGAGAGAAGCTTACATGGCTCGATTTTGAGGCGTTTATTCTGATTTGTCATTTATAGAACCACTTTTCTAAATCAAATAAATGATTTTTTTGGGGGGGGGGTCTCTGTGAGAAGAAATAATGGCTGTATCTTCTGTGAAGGTATAGATTTTGGTGCAAGGGTGCTTGGGAATATCACAAGTGTATACAGAATAGAGAATGGGGCTTAAAACACTGCCTAGCGGTGCTTAAAAGACCCCTTATTATTACTCCAATGCCTTAATCTCTATTTTTCATCTCGTGCTATGAATCTCCTATCACTAATTTTTACTAACCTGACAACTACTAAATTATATAAAAAGAGGGTTAGCATTCGCTATACTTTTTGTCTTTATGGACTTAAAAACTAAATGCACGTAATGAGAGTATACTATTACAATAGTATATACTATTGTACAAAAAACATTCTAGGAGTTTCTATCAATGATAAAAGATGAATGATTAAAATCATTCTGATTCGTGGATTTACACTGCCTTTGAAGAATAATAATGGGCTCCATTACTAAAGGACAAACAGATTTGAAGATTTTATTGTAGGGTTCCGATTTTTCTTCTCCTCAGAAGCGGGCCTGTTTTTTCTCATAAGGCTCAGCCTTTTAATGGAATTTTAAAAAGATTGCTCTATACAACCTCCTCCCCTTCGTTCAATTAAGCGAGCCCACAGTCTCTTTAATACATTTTAAAATAGCTCCTGCAGTTAGCTAACAGTTGTGTCTTTTCATTGTATTTATTTTAAATGTCTCTATTTCATCTATTATTGGAAGTTTTACTTCACCATTCCTTGGATCCCTGAACGCTCTTTCATCCTGACAATGATTCGTAAGCTATTATTAAGTTGATTGATTAATACTGTAGGCTATTATATACATAAAAATATTAATTATAAATTATATTGCTTTCTCTGCCGCTTCACTACTGAATGTAACTCATTGCTATTAAATCCGCCATGCTTCTTTCATATCCTCATTCAAATCCATGCTTTTCGAACATCCATTCAATTCTCATATTGAGTTTTCATTATAATCCAATTATAATTGTTTGCTTACGTCGATCAGAAATAAATAATTTATTTTATTATTTATTATTTTTTCGTTTTATTATTATTTTTAATTGTTGTCTTCTTTTTGTTTTATTACTTCACGACAAGAACATATTTTTGGTTTTATTTACTTTTTTTGGAGGTGATATAATTTTTTTATCATGTAGTCTTTTGATCAGATGTACTGTTATTTTTTTAATGCTTGTTTGTTGTTCTAGTGTATTAAAAACCAAATTTTTTTTCTATTCTATGCGTAGTATTCTTTGGTCCGATAATACAACCACTCGAGAAGATGCATCGCGCAAATAAAGTCGGAATAATTAGTTTTTGGAGATATTTACGGACGAATTCAGAATATATTAATGTGCACCGAGGCGACTTGTAAACTCCCAAGGGGTAGTCCTAGACCTATGTGGCTGTCAGTCTGTCAAGTATAGCTGTCAGTGTGTAAAGCTTGTCTGCCTCGTATTAAGATTGTCTTACTGCTCTTGTCAAAATTCCATTTTTCTTCATCTTATATAAATATTATTTACAGGTTAATAAGTGTACAACATACATAATTCATTTTTTATAATACTAAGGATGATACCTCCCCTCCTCCTTGCGGTGGACCTACCCCGTATTGTTTTCAAAACTTATTTATTTTATCCCACGTCTGAAATCTTTCTTTATTTTTCACATTCCAAAACGCCAATCAATAATCTTCTACCAGCAGATTTGGAATAACTGTATGCAAAAATTCAGTAAAAGACAAACAAATGAATAAACTTAAGTACAATATACATGAATTAATAAAACTGAAACAAATGGCATACACTTTGAAATCAATTCATATTAAGCAATTTCCTTCAAGCATTTAAATATATCGCTATTCAGTAAACGTAGGCATTCAACTCCCAGAACCGAAACAACTGGTTGGACCACAGCGCAATGAGAATTTCCAGGGGATTTCCTCAAAGTATGTTACTCGACGACTTTAATGTAAATTATGTCTTCCCACAGCTAGTATTTTATATGAATGAGCGGCTTTGAGCCGGTTCGAGTAAAAACCGCCTTCAGCGGACTCAGCTCATTGTAACGCCTTAAAATACCGAAAGGCCTTTGGTTTATATAGAAGCATTCTCAGATATTTGTTGTACAAAGACACCTATCCAAACAAACACCATTACCACTCTTAGTTAGATTTCGCCATAAGCTGTTGGAGTCCATTCCTATCACTTGGATACAACCTCAAAAAAATGACAGAGCCGCGTTGCTCTGATAATAGTAGGAAATCAACTAGCTATCTAGCAAGGCTGTGCAGTGACTATTTAATTGTGCACAGTGTGTAGTGCTACTAGGACAGGAGATTGGTGTATTAGGAAGTGGGCAGGCAGTGATCACGCTGGGCTTATATGCACCTCTACCGGGCACAGAAGATGAGGCTCCCTTCAAAAAAGCAAAGACAGTGAAGAAAACGGCCTAGAGGAAGACAAGGAAAGCAGAAGAAGCGCCACCGGTTATGACATCGAACATCTTTACCGCTCTAGCTAATTTACCACCAACTGAGGAATCTACGGTGGCCCCACCGAAGAAGATTCCTCCAGTTATAATGGACCGCGAAAACTTCACTTTAAATGAGGTGAGAGATTTCATGAATAAAATTTATATTAATCAATATTTTATCAAATAGACGAGGACTGAGATCCATATTCACCTCCAATTAGAGACCTACCCATTAGAAAAATTTAACCAAATAAATAAATTCACAATCTCAACTGTTAAATATTTATTTGTTCATCTCTGTTATTCTAAAGGGACCTGGTCCAGAATAAAATTATTTTTCTATTATATATATATATATATATATATATATATATATATATATATATATAGGCCGAAACGTTGGCACGATTAATGAAAAATATATATTTATAATTTTAATTAAAATAGTTCACATTAATTTAAAACAGTTTTTTAAATAATTTATATATTTTAAAGAAGAATATGCAATAATAAGTATCAGTAGAGAGCGATTAATTGGCAAGAACACCTTTAAGATTCATTAGAGAAGGAAAGGGGTAAAATCCAGTCGCGTGTCGGAGCTGGCACACTTTTTTTATATTATTATATTATTTTGTCTATAATTAATCCAGATTGGATGAAATTAGTTTGATAACGTCATCAATATTTATATATTCCGGAAAAATAAAGCCGTTTATCTTTTAAAGTGTTCTCATCAATCTTTCAACACTTTTATTTCCCAAGATTCTGTGAGGATATTTCGCATAGGTTAAAGTAATCACACAAATCTCATTTCGCTGAAGTAACGGCAATAAATGTTCTGTCTTTAAAGTTTTTGGTTAAAGTTAAAGTTAAAGTTTTACATATTACTAGCATTTTCATAAGCTTGCATCGTGTAATGATGTAACGAACGAATTCTTTGTCACGCCTTCCTCCCGTGTTTTTTTAAAATTCCGTTGGAATGACACTTATGTGAAGTAACGATAATCGCTTTTACTTTCAGAAACAGTGACTGTTTTAAGAAATTGGAAGGCCCCTTTTATCAGAAAGTTGACTTTGTGGAGGGCACCTGAAGTTTAAAGGGGCCGGAGTTTGTGAGGGCTCGGAGATAATTTAGGCAGAACGCTGTTTGAGACAGCCACCTCCTCCTTTTCTTACTTCCTTCCTCTGAATTATCTTCACTTGACCGCGGTTATGAATCAGTTCCTCATCCAATGCTCAACGAAAACTATTTTTTTTAAAACTTTTCTTGTATGTCTTATTTTTTCCCTCTAGTTGGTATGAATAAGGTACCGCTGGGCTGTTCTTCTTCATGCCTTTCATATCATTCTGTATTATTTTCCTGTCAGCGTATCTGCTGATATAAATTATTTGTATTTGACAGGTGTGACTGAATTCTTGAGTTCTAGAATGAAAAGTAAATGAACCTTTTTTTTTTTCAAACATATTTTTTATATTTTCAATGATCGTTCGGGAAATATAAAATAGCATATTTTTAATCGGGAAACATTTTTTATAATTCTATCCATTTCTGATATTTTCCTGTATTTTTTTTTAATTGGAAACAAAAGATAAAATGTAATGTAAAGACCCGGAAAAATAATATTCAGATTTAATCAGATATACAACATGCTCATTAAAAGAAAAAGAAAGTAGCACTAAATCATGTTTTCCAACTTTTCCCGTTTTGCGATTTAATTATAATTAATAATATGGCCGACGTCATATTCATTTAGTATACCAGTAGTATCATGTTGTGACTGTGTAATCATTTTTTACTTGAAGCAGTTTGTATTGTACCTGTTACGTTACGATAACAGTGACAAAAGTATTACATTGATACATCTATAGTTCCCTTGGCACGTAACGACCTACGGTGATGTCAGACGGCGCTAAGGTGAAAATAGCACTAAAGGGTTTTAGCGCCTGTCATAGGTTGAGTCGGCTCCATGGGTCTTCCACCTGGGGCGTATCTCGTCTAAAGGGCTCTTCCACAACATCCATTAATGGTTTCTTTGCCAGCTCTTTTATCCGTGTTGCCAGCTGTTTCCAGTCCTCTTGGCTCATCAAAAAACATTACTTTTTATCTCTGTTGCCCAGTATAGTTTTCCAATTAATTAAAAAACCTATACCACTTGACCCCATGAAGGGTCTTGGGGGGGGTGGGAGGGGGTAGTAGAGGCTGTACTGATTCTAGAGCAATGGTTGTGCTGGGAGGTTACTCCCCCTTTTGAGGATACCTTCTATATTCTGGGTAAACCCATGCAGAATCACAAATCCTTAAGGATCCATCCCAGTTACTTATTAATTATAAATTATCTGCCATAGCCGGATTTGAACCAGCGACCTTCTGCATGGCATCTCAGTGCTCTACCACTGAGCTAACCCGATCCAATTTTAAATCAGTAGTATGAATTTATCAGCCTAGTTAACAATATTAATCATCTTTGATGTTCTTTTAAGTCAACTTTTAAAGAATATACAGACTTTTAGATGAAGAAATGCGTAATGTTATTTTTCCATAGTTCTCCTTAGTTCTGATCCTGGAAATTTGGAATGAAGATCCAAAAAGAGTTTTGGAACAACCACAAACATTTTTTTTTTTCTCAATGATATTTGCAACTGTATAATACTAATACTACAAGTAAATAGAATGATTGGTGCATATTGGCATGAATGAAGACAAATAGAGAAACTAACCAGTTGTTAGTAGTCTTAAAACTTAGAAGGAATTAAAAAAACGAGTTGCGTTATAATGAGCCAGGATTGTGATTTCACAATAACAATTTTATTAACAACAATAATTATTAAAAAAACTGGGATGTTCGATACCCGAACAGTTGGTTACAAACCTAATTCCACGGGTTACTATTCAAATACGAATGCTTGATATCTTAACGTAATAATCCTACCTACTTTTCGATCATCATCTCGGAACATTAAGGAAGATTGCGTTAAGGGTGATCTTAAGTGTTTGGGTTTGGGAGGTAAACCATTGTAAACGGCGATTGGTGAATTGGCATTAACCATTCCGGTTGGCTGAACCTTTTAATATTATATATTCTTTCTGTATCCAATACTTAAAAAAGATTTTTTTTACTAAACCGATTATCCATCACTGAGCAAGAACATCAATCAAAGTAGTTGGTATAAGGGTGAAGAATAATGTAAAACGCCTGACAAAGCCGATACAAAAAAAAATACAAAGAAAAAAGGCTGATCCATTTTTTGCTCTAGCTAAACGATATTGGACTGGTGAAAGGTATAATTAATACGCGACAGAAAGAATCCTATTGAAGGGACGACTATGTTCACAGCCTTCGCGTTTTTTGCCTGGCTTCGAGTTACCATCAATCGGCCATTGTCGCCCGCTTTTATCCATTAAGGGTCCGTCCACTGTAGCTCTTTTCGTCTCCGGTTATTTTCGCCTGCAATATATTTATAATTATTTGTTTGTTACTTTTATATTCTAAACAATATGTGATTTCCCGATAAAGCTTTTATTTTACATTAATGGATAAAACGGAACAACTCGATGCGGGTAGGTTTTATACGGGGATGAACATTTTCCGCATTTTTCTTGTGTACCAGATCCCCTCTCTTAAATTATCAAGTGAGTTTCATTCAAGGTGAGGTTAATATTTGGGTAAAGGCTGTTGTTTACTAATTTAAAGGCTCATGGCTTGAGACCGGCTGTAGCGAGTTTGAAGACCGTTTTGAGGTTCATCCAGTCTTTATAAAGTGGGTTACATTATAAATGAAAACATAACAGCCTTTATAAATTGCTGTATAAAGCTGGAGGAGCATTATATTCCAACTCACCACCCTGAACAACCATTGGTTTAGAAACCTTAGTCAATATCAAGTAATGAACACAATATCCTTTTATGGGATGTGATGTTAGAGTTTTTTTTATTTAATTATCGAATTGCCCAATCCTTTTTCATTAACGCTTTTCAGGTGTTCAACAATCTTTTGGCTATTCAGCCTTTTGTTTGGTCAATTTTCGTATTTCTTGGGATTAAACTTAACTCTACGACGTGAAGAACATATTAGAGTTTGTAAATTCCTGAACGATCCGAATGTTTTCAAGTCGATTTTGATAAGACTTCCTTAGGTTATGCAAAACTTCGGATTCAAGTAGATCTTTCTCACGAGATAATTTTGATGACTCGGAAAGACCTCGAAAACTCTTTAAGGGCATCTCTATCGGAATCATTATGGCATTATGAATAGTCACGAACTTGATTTAAAAAAGAGGATAAATTACTCTGATCGTAATACGATCTTCGAGATTTGGTTCTTTTGTGTTTTTTGGTTTCCCCCAGGTAACCTATAAGCCCCAATAACAAGACCTTTGGAAGCTCACAGCGGCAGCCCGAAGGAGATAAGGTTAGAGTAGGCCATTATGTTGAGGTTTTGAAGACGATCCAAATGGCTTTCATTACTGTTACAGCTTTACAATGGCCCTATGTTGTAACGCTTATGAACTGTAACATCTATTTTTCACATAAGTTTAGCCAGCTAATGCAGTAATATTTTTTATATTCATTTTCAAATTTTATATATTTCCATGTTGGCAGATTCTCAAAAATAATCCTCCAAGCTAATCAGTGAATTTTTTTCGAAACATCTGAGTGATCTAGACATATTAATCATTAAGTTATAACAAGGTCTTATGCTGAACTCATTATTCCGATGATAAGAGAAGGGGGGTGCAACCCGACCAATATCTTTCCAACAATCCTTTTATAAGAACGAAGTTACTTAAACATAAAATCTGGTGTTGATAAACTAAATATTTTACGTCGTTCCAAAACAAACAACCCCTAAGAATTATTTCCAAAGTAAATAATCCTATTTGTTGGCAATGATTGTAAAATTTGGATTGCTAGGAAGTGATTAAAATGAACTACATTACATTAATATTAAGATTCAATACTAAATTTAGATCATCAAACCAAATCGAATATCAGGTTGCTTTTCCTTTATTCTGCATTCTGAAAATTCGTTTATTGCAATCCTCATTGGCCATCTTTGCTAACCTCGAACTGTGGCCATGGAGCAATGGTGCATATTGTACAATTTATTAGAAAATGGCAGGCAATTATCTTCCATTGAGGAAGTTGTTAGAAATCTTTTGATCACTACCGCCTTTCCAAGATAGTCGTTTAGCAATTGCATCAGAAATATAGACTTTTTCGTTTTAGTCTAACATCCTAGTGATTTTAACTGTATTTATTTTATTTTATTGATTAGTTTACTTTATTCATATTACATTAATAATCACTAAATAAAGTTAAATAAAAAAATTATTTTTATGGTTGATGTTCAGGAAAAACGACTATTTCCCATGGATTGGTATTGTTTCTAAACCTTAGGTTTAGCACGAAGGTGATCTGGCTGAGATCATGCTTGACCGCTAGGTTTTCCCCCATATAAAGGTGCTTAATTTATGGAGGATGGGTGAAGTGGGTTTGTAGATCTCATAGGTTATGGCTGTGGACAGAAGAAATAATTTATATACCATTGCCGAAATAGAACCATCGGCAAACGGAAATAAAGAAATGTGAAAAATTGGATAGGACAACTCAAAACCTGGTAATAGTCATAGTTGGATCATGTGGTAGCTACAGACTCTCCTGCCCACCCAACACCAACAAAGTCGGTATACTTATTTTATGGTGAAAAACTTGGGTGAATGATCTTGACCAAATAACCTCCTTGCATAACCGTTAGTTCTGAAACTGTACAGTACCTACCAAATACTGAACCTAAGACCTATCTTGGGTTATACTGTTAGTTTTTGTTTTGTGCAATTAACTGAAAAAATTCGTATTTATTGAAAATCAACCATATAAAACTATGCGCGGAACAGGTTACTATGATTGGAACTGTTTTTGTATTTTATTGAAAGCCTTATTGAATTATTGCAGCTATTGCATTGACACTCCAAGCCGTCGATCTGTCCAATTGTAATTAAATTGTTTACTTTAATCATTATTGTTACTGTAATTGTTTCGATAGTGTCGTTTCCGGTGGCGGTTTACGTTATTGTCTAGCACCGGAACTCGATGTGCACGATAATTGCGCTAGATCAAAAAGACGATTCCATGGAACGGTTGGAGGATTGCATCCCATGGATGGGGTTCCAAGGATGGCATCCCATGAATGAGATTCCGTGGATGGCTTTGCATGGAGGGGACTAGCCGAAGGGATGGAGCTCATCACAGCCGGCTGCAACTGCAAACAGTCTTAATCCGGTTCTGATTGCGCTCATCAACCCCTGTGTACTCGTTCGACCACTAATCCCATCTCCGGAGCTCTGACTTCATCGACTCAATCTCAATACCTATCTCTGATTAGTAATGGTGGTTTGTATGATTTAGCCCTAGTATATACATGTATGAGTTGAGTGTTAAACAGGGACAAAGGATATAGTTTGCAGCGCAAACGATAGCAATTGATAGCTAATGAGATGAAGTGCAAGACGAAAAATGTTGAATGGAATGAAATTGACAAGGCTTGTGTAGAGACCTAGAGAAAGATTGCCTATCCACTATGGACTAACAATATAAACTATCTTATTGACTACTCTATTCTCTACCTTCTATATATTTTTCCCTTCCTTCTATATTACAATATTTTGGAAGCATCATAATGCACATGTCAATCAATGGCATTTCTTTTTGAATTATAAACCCATGCTCTAAAGATAATTCCATAGGTCATAAACCCATCTGAGATATTTGGTTAACAGAGAGAATAACCAGTGTACGTAGAAAAAAATCGAGTATTTGTAGTGAATGTTATGTTCCTACAATATAGTTCAAGTAAAAGTGAATGCGAGTAAAAGCCGTCAAGTGCTTGTAGCTTTTCAGCTGCGAAATTTCATCTCATGGTATTATGCTGAGACTTAATAAGAATTAACATCCTTTCCAGCTGTTCTGCTTGCCATTGATGCGTGGTCGCTAATATTCTGCAACAGACCTAATAGTTGGACAGTACATTGCGTTTATTTCGAGGAAAGAAGTAGATGCCTCAGAAGAATTGAAGTAGCTACACAACGCGGAATTGCAGATCATACCCCATGTCAGAGGAGTAATTAATGTGAGCGCAGCTGTAGAAATGAGATTTGGAAAGATCGAAAAGTAATTAAAAAATTTACCTCTCTCTTGTCTTAGAATGTTTATATAATTTTATTATTCATTAATAATATTGCAATTCATGTTATTGTCAGTTCCAAAATACGAGCATTCCTTAATATATTCTTTATTTTTTTAGGTAAGTAGATAATCAGACGATGTATTTCTTGTAGTACATTTACGTAAGTAGATGCACCTCACTCATATCATATGTAAAAATAGAACTCTGCAATTTATATCTACTGCAGTCCCATTTCTAAAATTTTACCTTTCTAGTATCTGAAAACACGGATATTGCACGTGTACATAGAAAACGCACTATATTTAAATAATTCCATTTCAAATCTTATAACCACTGCATTTACTCAACATTTATGAACTTTGGTTTCAGTTGTAAAACAGTTTAAACACATTCTGGTCTAAGGGAAGAAAAAAGGTCTCTTGATGAACCTTCTTTGGTTCTTTTTCAATTAAGAGAAACAGCGACCCGCTCTTAGCACCCGATGAAGTCTTCATTGGAAATCACTGTCCTCCGACGAAGCCTATTGGGACCAGGGGCCTTAATGAAGGCAGTCCGACCCGCTGTGGAAACAAGAGCAATAAAGGAAAAATACCCGAGCCAGGTATCGATTAACTTGCTCTAATCGATACTCTAGGTATTTGTAATTCAAATCTTTACCATCTCTTCTAAGGGCTTAATCACACAGCCGCTTCTGGGATAGCATTCCTCGGTTTATTGGATCCCACCAAAACATTTCATTTCTCTCTTAATTTCGAAAACATTCAGGATTTTTCCATATTATTTAGTAATTAGTTTGGGAGAGGGAAGTAAAAACTAGACTAAAATACATAATATTTTCCAAGATACAACTTTTTGGTATCGTGTAGTAGCGTACTCTGAGTTTCTTGTTTATTTTTATTTATTTACAAAAACTTCCAAGTATGATTTGCTTTACACTTAAACTTACTGGTACATATTACCGACAGTCATATCACAAAATCCGACAAGGAGATATAGTCTCTGAATCCGGCATCTACTGCAGAGAACTGAAACACGCTAAGAGTGTTTTCCGTGGTAGATTTCTCTATCCAAATTTCCTCCTCAAACCCCTAAGAAAATATTTACAAAAGAAGAACAAACATATGATTTATCCCATTTGTAGATAAATTCACAAGTAAATATTTTATTATTATCATTTTAATTTCATCCTTAAAGTACTTAAAGTAATTGTTATAACTTCAAATACAAACTTGTATTGGCTTATAAGGTCTAAGAATTTATCTCGAATGTTGGGATTTGAGAGTTGGGATTTGAGTTGAGATTGCGGTTCCACCTCGACAATTTGGCATTATTATTATTTTATATCTTGGTATTATTTTGAATAAACTATAATCAGCGGAATCACATTGTAACGCCTTAAAATACCGAAAGGTAACAGAAGGCTTATATATATATATATATATATATATATATATATATATATATATATATATAAGCATTTGCATGTATTCATTGTAAATTTGTAATATATTGTAAATAAAAGTTTGGAGGATGTGAAAAAAAAAATAAACTATAATCAACTTTTTGAAAGAAAAAGATGGTAGGATTTATCGAGGTGCCCTTAGCTTAAAGGTATACTGATCGCTGTTAGCTGCATTCACCTTGATGAATGATGACGACTTCCCAGTTGGCCGAACCTTGTTAAAGGAACACTGTTTTAACTGCCTTTATTGGGATACCTGTTCAACACAAGTTTCACTTTATATGTTTATCGTCGTTGTGTTACCCTCATTCATCTGAATAATGATCGAATACGTGGTAATGCTTATATCCTACAAAAAAGTTTAAAAAAATATTTTAATTCCTTTAGGATTAACGCAACACTACTGATAGCTAATAACATCATATCTTAAATATAATAATTATATAAGCAAGCATTTTTATTCAATGAATATTATAAAAGAAAGCCTAATAAGCAATCTAATTCTCGAAAAGAATATGTTAATATATAAGTATTTTTAAAAATGAGGTCACATCGCGTTTACTTTAAACAATTAAATTTGTTTCCCCTTTTTATCGTATAATACAAAATGACATTGACAGAATGCTTTGAAATTGAATTAATTAGTAATTGAGGATTAAGTTTAAAAAAAAAATGCTGTTATATTATCATTTTAATATCACTCCATAATAGATCATTAATATAATTATCAAATCGCCAGAAAAAAAAAATTTTTTATATCTGAAAGTTAATTTTATTGTCTATTCACTGAAATATATAAATTCGCATTTGAGTTTAAATGAAAAATATCGATAAAACAGAAAATAAAAAATAATTATTATATTTTAATAAAAATATAATTATAATAATTAAACTTGATTGGTATCAATTACTACTATCATTTTGTTTTTATTACATGCAATTTGCATTTTCATTCGGATTTTCCACCTTCTTTTTTCTATCTTTACTAAATAAATTTTCCAAGGAGTTTAATCTTAAAGTATTAAGAAATAAATTACCTCCAATGTTTTCTTATAATAAAATGAGCGATCTTCAATATTTACCCTAACTGAAGAATTTTATACTTGCCTCTTAAAAAGGAATCTATCTAATCAATCTTCAAAAGGATTCTTCCCTTTTTTTTTATATGGAAATTTCTCGAATAGAAGCTGCTCTCCTAATGAGAATTCCGAAATCGACATTGTATTTACTTAGGAGTTTTTGCCACCGCTAAATATCTTCACGAAAGAGGAGGAGAGAGAGAGAAAAAAAATGAAGAACTGTAGGAGTATAATTGTATTGACTTTATTCCCGGGCCGCTATTTTACATTTTGATCAGAGTTCTGGGGCCCCGAGAGTATTGTTTGAGTTAGATCCACCCTTCGTCATTATTTTTTTCTATTTGAGCTAGCGGGAGGGTTAAATTACTAACTCCCCACTCCACTTCCCAAGAGCACTTTCGAGATATTATATGATTTTTTTTATATGTCGCTCTATCTTGATAGCGGTTTTCCATATCCTATAATTTTTTCGTTATATCTGACCTCAATAAATGGTGATTTCCAGAAGAGATTGAAAAATATTTAAACATAAAAAATGCTATTTATAGTAAAATTTAGTCTATAAACTGCTATATGCAAGAATGATTATAGATTACTTAAACTTTATAGATCCACGTATTAAACTTCTAATGCAGGAGGTTAAACTAATCTAAACTTTGGTATAATATATGATTTAATTACATATTTTATTAAGATAACCTAATTCATAACTACCACAAATCACTTCCAAATCAGTTCTTCAAAAGAACAATGTCATAACTAAGAAGAAAACTAATTTTTCAATAAAGGTGAAAGATCTATTTGAGTTAAAAAAATTGGGTATTGGTAAAACAAAGCATTCCTATGTAATAATGGTATTGAATTTTTTTATTAATCATCAGATAATTTTTTTAAAAGCTTGAAACATTTTTGATTTTAACCATTGTCATTATTCCCATAATACTTCAAGTTGAAACATGATATAACTAAAAATGTGACTTTATTAAAAAAAAAATCATATAGGAAATAATATATCAGATATGTCCCTGAATTAAAAACCTTCAACCAATAAAAGTCCTACTGAAGGTTAAGTCAATTTTTTTTAGTAATGTCGTTTCTTTTCAAGAAGCAGTATGTTAACAAACGTACTCGTATAGATAGGTATTTGGTATAGAACAATCAAATTTCATATTATTAAGATTTCCTTTTATTTATTTATTCATATTTTCTGAACCAATAACTAATCATATAATAATGATGTTACCGAGATTCAATGTAAGGAATGAAAATTAAGTAATTGGGACAATTTAGCAGAGCAATCTTATTGGGGTTTCAACTTTTTATAGTTATACATTTTTTCTTAGTCGGCCCTATTTAGTTATTTTAATTATTTGTTAGTCAATAGCCTGTTTTTTAAGGATTCTATTTTTTTTCACGAAGGCTTTTTAGGACCAGTCCAATATCACTACTTACTAAGGATTCTTCTTTGTTTTTAGTTATATTTAGTATCTTATAAAAGGCAAAATAAGAAAAGGGTGTAGCAAAATATATATTTTAAAAAACTGAAAAGTATTACATATTCTCGTCCTTTTACACGTGCAATAACAAAAAATTGTTCATTATTATATTATGTTCAGGAACTATATATTTAAAGTCGTGATCGAAGATATTTCAGTACAAAGAACTCCTTTTGAAAATATCAGCTGTTTCCTCAAAACATATTTCCTAATATTGATTAAAGAATGTAATATTTATTTTCATATCTTGAAGTAAACCTGTCTATATTGTTAATTTATGAAGATTTTTTTAAATGTTTACCCTTCAGATCGTGTCGATAGAAAGAAGTATCTTGGCGTATGGAGCGTTGAGCTGCTCAACTAGAAGTCCAAATTCTTTATTCTGTTAGGAACCATAGATCAGCCTTGTGAGATCTATGTAATTACCTAGTCTCCATATTATGTATCAGTACACTGTACTAAGTGACATTGTTACTGTAAGAAACATATTTCCTCGAGATAATTTTAAATTGTGGATCAAAAATACGTATTCATTTTCATAGCAGTATCCTAGTAGAGATATTTAGTTATAAATTTTTTTAAAATTAAATCGGGACGGAAATAAATGCGAGGTGATTTAATTGCAAAGGTTTGTAGCAAATCCATCGAGACGGAGAGAGAACCACTAATGGTGTAAAATAAAATAAAAATGAGGAAGAGGGAAAAAAGAGATAGGGAGAAGTATTTATAACGTGCCAACTTTACTTCCTTTATTCACATTTCCATCGCTATTAAAACTTTTTACTGCTTCGTAGGTTTCTTCATTATGTTTCCCATCATTTCTTTAGCAGCTTAATGTTTTTCTTTATGGTCTGGCAATAACGGGATCAGACTGGAATTCATTTATCAAGAGTTCAAGACCTTTTCATCTCTTTTCACCAACATGTTTGCAAGTAGATGATGATGAAGTTGTAGAATAATAAATTACGCCACCAATCAAACTTTGAATTCAGTGGAGTAGACCTCTCAAAATTGACTATATCTATATTTCTGGAAATCTTTTATAGTTAAAATTTTATTCTTAATTCTTGATTCTTAAATATGTGTACCCCTATAAACAAGTAAATAAGATATTCTGTGTTTTTTTTTGTGTTTTTAACACTTATTTGATGGTTTTTTTATTGCACCCTCCAAAATATTCTGTACTTTAATAGTATATTGCATCATTGAAATCTTGGGCTAAATGGTCGGAAAAGTTTACTTAAAATGCCCATACTTTTATTTTTTTACGTTTTCTTATTTTAAGCAATGTCTTGAAAAATTTATTTATGTCTATCCTTTAGAAAAATATATAGCTAATAGAACATTCAAAAATCAGATACATTTATACAATACTTTATACTCAAATTTAAGCTATGAGTAATGAATCTAGAATAGTGAATCAAATCTAGTATTATCATGTTATCTGATTCTTGTTTTTATCGAAGACATATTTGCTATGATTATAAAATAGTTACCAAATATGTTTAATGTTGTTTATTAATTTAACGTCACTTTATACTGCTATGGCCAATTGGACAATGGTAGTGTGGGATTCGTAAATTAGGCAGGTATAATTAGGTAAACTAGTTGTTTTAAGTTAATTAATTAATTAATGGGTACTTGGCATCGCAAAGGCTTTTAGGTTCACTCATTCTAAATAATCTTAGGATCACCTGCCGGGCTGGGAACCCGCATTCTCGGGCAGCTAGGATACTATGCTAACCACTAGACCACAGGAGACGCTTCGTATTTATATGATATATAATCGGGATAACTAGATGCGATTACTAATTTCTAGATTAAGGATTTGATACTGTTTGTTGTAGATTATTTTTTCTATTGAAACCCATGAATCGACTATGCTGAATGTTTCGATCCTACATTAATTGTGAAAAACCTGGCGGTAAGGCGTGATCTCTCCAATTCACCTCCTTGCACAACCGTTGACTTTGAAATAGCTCAGTACCTTAACACTTTCTCAACTTAATACCGTCCATCATTGTTGTAGTGAGATATTTTTTTTTTTTTAATGGTATTGAGATAGAAGCCATATCACGGTTCAATTTACTCCTTCCTACAAGCTTTAATTTTTTCGTTATATTCTTCTTATAATTTCTTTCTAGTTTTTGATAAATTTCAGGGGTTAAGAGAAAAGCTAAACAGAATCCACTTAAGCCCCATTATTTAATGCCTAACCTAGTTATAAAAGAATACTAAACCAGCCTATAATAGCCAATGCATTCAGCGCTTAATTAGGGGTGGCCGTGAAAAATGTCTGATTGTAATTAGAATTTTAATTAAATTTTTAATTAAAAAGTAATATTCCGGTGACAGGATAATCAGTCATGCCGAGGATCGGAATTAAAAGGAGCTTTTCCGCAGGATCCATCAAAGGAAAACCTTTACAACTCTCCTCATCTCCCTCTGCCGTTCAAAGCAAATCTTCACTTCTATAAGCCATTTGATCCTCCACGGATAACCAAACCTCACTTGTCTTTTCAAACCCACCTTGTACTTCAGTATCCGATTTAAGGTATTAAAGCACAATGTTTTTAATTTGGATCTAAATCTAACCTTAAACAAAAAGATCTTTTTTATTGTCAATTTTGGTTATATGATTATCAACAGCCACAAGGTTATGACAATATACAGAGATGAAGGAGATGAGAAAGATGTAGAATGAGTTGCAATGGAGAAATGCAGGACTATTGAGAATTATTTAACAGAATAAAAAAAAAATGTATTACCAGATTAGCTGCGTCATAGTGGAATAGAAAGGAGTGGATAGGGAAAAATGTTGAACTCCACATCTGCAAAGCAGTATTTCTCTCTACATTATACGCTGATGAAAGCTGGATCGTCCAAGACAAGCACTTAAGCAGAACAGTGGTAGAGGAAATGAAATTTCTACGAAGAATATCAAGAGAGGCAGAATAAGAAATGAGAGAATAAGAGAAGAACTCAAGGTTACGAAACATTACGGAAACCACATTAGAATGCCCACAATTATGATTGTATGGACGCATATGTAGAATGGAGGAAGACAGACCTTCCTTAGAAGTCATCATTTTCTTTCGGATTTCTTGTTTCTGCCAGGTTTCCTACATGTAATCAAGTTCCGGGCTAACAAGTGATCAATCCAAAACTTTGATCTCGAAACCGTGAAAAGATTGTTTTTCTTAGCGTGCGGTTTGAATCGGCACGTTATCCGGCATAATAACGATTTCTTCTTCCTACATTATAATAAACCGCAAAAATAACTCTTCAAAGACAGTTCATAACTAACTGCATTATCTTTACCGAAATGAATTCGCTGTGAGGCTTTTAATTGGCATTAAGAGCAGCCCTATCATACTTCACCAGGAGTACCATTCAGTGAGGTTAGTGCCGCGCGCCATTATTTTTTTATAAAAGAAGAACAATTCATACAAAGCGAAACTGTTTAAAAACGAACAAATACATCATCTTCTTAACAGTAGTAAGGAAACTGAAGTATTAATTCATCAATGAAGATGACAACAAACACCAATACATAAACATTTAGTTCTTAGTTTAATTAGTTATTAGATAAATTCACTGCATAAACAAGGTCTGTTTACAAAATCTGCTGTTCGTAAATAATCAAACAGATCCTAGGCCATTAAATGTTCTGGATAAACTAATAGCATAAAAACATTATTGTGTTTTAAATTTCCGTTTAAATTCTAGAAATCCTTCAATTCTACTTATGTTTATATTTTTACACAGAACTGTATGCGAATGTGATGGTATAAGGCGGATAGAAGTACTGTTTAATCATTCCTGTTTCTGCCCTGATTTAATATTTTATGATGATTATCTTATAATATTATGATGATAATTTATGATGATTATCTTATAATATTAAACAAACATGTTGCTCTGCTCCATTGCGGTTCCACATCCTTCAGGACCTCGTATGGATGCAGACACGAGGTGGGAGATAGTAGCCCGATTAGCGGACAAAAGACAGCGGTCGGGAGAGGGAAGATAATGCAAGATGACTGATGGCTATCTCTTCCTACACGGAATTAATTAGTTAGCCGTGTAGCTCTCCCTGTCCTCCTCCAGTTTTAGTTATCGCTGCACGACCCTCTCCATCCTATTGGTTACACCAGCTCCTGTTAACCACCTTACAGTTCAATCATGATTCATTTAATTATTGCAATGCTCTGATAATTGCCTCCATCATGGACATGAATGTGGAGATGTCTGAAAATTAGGGGAAATTCTAAATCATTCGTGTTTCTATTTAGATTAGAATAGAAAAGTAATTTTATTCTGGGACTAGATCCCATTACAGGTGCTAAAAAAGAAATATGATATGGTATACATCTCCCCATACCGCTACTCAGTAATAATAAAAATTATGTACAGAAGTGTCAAATACGTAAATTTTAAAAAAAGTACATTTCCTGACCAATTACTAAGTAATTAAAGAGAATGGATGTATTCAATCTAATACAATTTTCCTTACTCTATCTGTTCTACTTCCTTGTAACAAAGCCCGTTATCACCTCCTAGGCCTACATCAAGATATGAAATGGCCATTTTCTTGAGCAGGAACTAGAAGAGAACAGGTACAGGTCACCTTCCATACATTTCCAGAGTCTCATCACTGTGCAGTAGAAAACTAAGAAGGCAGCCAGCAGGTTAAGGAAAACCATCCAAAGGAAAGCAACATGCCATTCACAGATGGTACCATCAAAATCAGTTGTATTTTATTACTCTTATCATCATTATAAGCTTTAATTTACATACCTTTTATTTTCATTATCGTTATCAATCTAATAAGCAGTCCACTATTACCAGGTTCCAGTAAAAAGGGATGGGCTGTTCTCACTTTAGACAGGATAAATAAATAACAGCGACTAAATACACGTGCTAGGATATAATTACTCCTATACAACAGAAATAATTAAACAACAAAATCTATTATTCCATACTGACCACTTAAGCAAATGACTAAACCAGCTTAAAGAGCATCTCCTTTGGGAAATGAGATGTTGGAAAAACAAGGATAGGGAAGAAGCACAGCGGATATTAGGAGGAATTGAATTCTAAACGGAGGAACGAGCAAGAAACCAACGCTTGAATGTTTTTCTTTAAAAAGTTCTGTGGGAACGAGTATAGAGATGGGGAAAACGAAATCTTGTTTCCTGGTGCTTAACTGAGGATTTGAATTGAATGAGATTTTATATACTGGACGGGTGTTGAGAGTTACTACAATATTGCTGATCATTATTAGTGAAAGCTGATCTAAACTCCATATGTAAAATAAATTCCACATATAAATATACTTGGTAGAGCTAAAAGAACATCCGTTGGTCGTGAATGGACTTGCTAGTGTACCTAGGGCTGGTAGGATGTTTGTAGTCTTCATGTAAAGTCCTGCAAATGTGCCACCGCATTGGATCAAGAATTGATTTATCGTTATACGAAAAACCTTCATGACTTGACTGAATTATTTTTGCGTCACAAATTAATATTCCTGAATAGGTAAAATTATTTCTCCTGATAGGCAAAATTTAAGGGTACCACTGTGCCTTCGTCCGATTAGCCATATCAACATAAAGTGATAACATACACGTAACGTTAAATAAACAAACAAATTATTATAGTTGTTGATTATATTAGTCAAAATTGCTCGGATTATATTTTTTTATTTAGAATTAGATATCGTGTTTGTTTTATTTACTTGGATATTCTCTTATGTTTACAAAGTTGTTTTTTTTTTACAACAAAATCTTGTTGGCCCGAATTATTTTTCTGTACCGCCTTCATCCAATGGGGCCTAGCCATTACTATTCAAAGGGCCCAATTGCTCTTGTAAATGTTTTCAATTAAAAATTTTCTATCGATACCACCATGAGCCCCAGTATTAATAACTATTGAAATAACTTTTTGTTGCATTATTCAAAAAGTGTAGCTGCCAATTATGATATATCAGTTCAAAATATTCTTATGTAAAAAAAAAATGTATACTTTTCAACTCATTTACTATACATCCTTGAATAGGGATGTTACCACTGTAGGCTTTCAGGTTTCAAAGATGACCGCGAAAAATGCATATATAAAAGTACAATCAATTTTATTTAATGTTCTCAGTATTAAATAAAACAAGATACTTCAAAACTTTTGTTAATTAATTAACAGTTTAAGATGAAAGCGTTCGTTAAACGAACACTTTGTGAGACGGGTCTGAAACAAACCTGTTATTTAACGTTTAAAGAATTACCATTGATAGCAGAAAATATTATAGTAATTAAAGGGAAATAACGTGATCAAAAAGAAAGGTACTTTCAAAGAATTAAAGGGAAGAAAGAAAGTATTTTTATTCCAGCAGTTATTATCTTCTTACCCTCTGATTTAATTTATATAAAAAAATGACTTTAAAGTAGGAATATTGATTGATTTATATATTACATTGCTAATGCATGAATATACAATATATATTTAAACTATTTATATATTTAAACCAAGGAAATAAATAATGAAATATTGTACCCGTTGAAGTTGCCAAGCCGGTGCTCAACAAATAACTCCATTAAAATTTCTTACTTGTCTTGTTCAGATAAGAAGAGGGTTTTGTTCATTCTGGAGCAGAGCAGTTGTGAAAGTCTAGTAAATTTAATTTAAAGTTTCTAAACGATGACATTGCAAGGCAGGTTTACTGCTTTCTGTATCTGTTGTGGTTAGTTTTATCTCACATGTTCAGCTTTTTACTGTTTTCTCCTCCAAAGCCTTCACTCTCTCTCCGAGCTACTAAGACAGTCGTTTCGAATAAATAGTTTCTTGTATATGTATTTTTATGCAAGTTCTTTCTAAAGGAGTCTTGCTAAAAAAAAAAAAAGGTGTAAAAGCTCGTTCAATGTTTCAGGGCTAAAAATTAAACTGGGGAGTTGGTTAACAGAATTCCATAAAGGGCTTGAGTTTATTTTATCCAGTAAACAATTTTAGCTTATTTCAAGTTTTATTATTTAAATGTGACAAATGTCATCGTGTGGTGGATGTGGTCTCCTCTGCATTAGAACGTGGATCATATTGTTCGGGCGTCTTTCTTGACGTGGAACAGGCTTTTGACCGAGTCTGGCATCCGGTCTTGCTCTACAAACTCCGTAAATTCCTACCCCCTACATACTTTCTCATTCTCCAATCCTATCTCACAAATAGAACTTTCCAAGTAAACCATAACAATGTCTATTCATCCCTCTTTTCCCAATCTGCCGGTGTTCCTCAAGGTAGTATCCTTGGTCCAATCCTTTATACAGTTTATACAGCTGACATCCCGACTCATCCTAATACTATCCTTACCACGTATGCTGATGATACATGTGTATTATCAGTCAACACCAATCCAGTTATTGCATCCCAAAGCCTCCAATCCCATATCACTTATCTTGAAGAATGGTGTCAAAACTGGAGGATTAAAATAAATTCTCAAAAATCGCATCAAATCACTTTTACCTTACGTCGCAAACCAATGACTTCCTGCCCTTCAGTATCCTTTAATAATATCCCACTGGTACCTGTAGAACAGATCCGATACTTAGGGTTGGACCTTGACAAACGATTAACCTGGAATCCTCATACAAGACTGAAAAGACAAGAAACCGCTCGACGTTTCAGGTTACTTCAACACTTACTAGACAAACGCTCTAAGCTCCCAATTAACTACAAAAGACTCATCTACATGACCATCATATGACCTATTTGGACTTACGGAGTAGGGCTTTGGGGCTCCACTAAGCCATCGAATTCCTCTCGTATCCAATCCTTACAATCTAAAATCCTTCGTAAAATCCTCAATGCTCCTTATTTTGTTAAGAATAAAGTCATCCATAACGACCTTAATGTCCCTTTTGTTGCTGATTTGGCCCGAACCCTTTATCTATCCTTTCATAGCGAACTTCATTCCCACTCAAACCCTCTAGTTTCAAACCTAGCTTCCTCTTCAATTCCCGATAATCCTCCGAGGCGTCTGAAAAGAAGATGGCCACGTGACCTTCTTATTTGAACTTTGATTTGAGTACTACCAGTGGGTAGTTTCTCTACTTGTCATTCTCATGTCATTTTGTAACATGCATTCTATTTACTTGTTGTATAATTGTAATACAGTTGTAAATATCAATAAATAAATTAAAAAAAAAAAATGTGACAAATGCGGAGTAGCTGGGTTATACCCGTATCCTAAACTCGTAAGAGCTGCCGTTTTCGGTGCCGTTTCCATGTTGCAACACGTTTTCGTTTAAACCATGAAAAGTAGTGAATAGTTCTCCTAGTGTAATTTTGGTCTTTATCAAAAGTATCTATATTGTAGAGGCTGAGTCGATTAATGAATCCCGGACGGTCTCGAACTCGTACTGAGCTCCTAGTGCCCTAGGTATAGACCTACCCTGCATCCTAAATTAGAGTTTGAAATGAAAAAAATGGAGGGTACAAAGAATGATTGCAACACCAAAGTTGGTGCGGTGAAATATGTCGGACAATATTATGCTAAACGGAAAGGGAAACTATTCCCCAATTGAGGGCAACCAACCGTTTTATTGAGGCTGGATGAGCCCCAAAAGGGTCTCTAAATCATAAAGGTGCCGATCTACATCTGATAGCAAATCCATTTACTCACATTTCGGCTGCTCATCTTCCAATATACTTATATCTAATAATATCCTGAAGTGCCCTGCTCAGCGAGAATGAGAAAATAGAGTACTATTGATAGACGTCATAAACAGAAAACAGCTAAAAGTAAAGCTAGAGAAAATATCATTTAACAATATTAGTAGATATGTATGGCCATGGATTATATTTTAGCTAGATTGAAATCCTTTCGATATTTCTTTGGATTTTAAAAATGACACCTAATTACATTACAATGCATTCGAAACTATCTAAAAGCAATCTAATTTACATTTTAAAATCGGACTCTTAGTACGCGTACTGTGTGAAATATAAGTCTGTCTAACTAGCCTATCTACATATTAGCATAGGTGGTTCGTGGTGTCCTTTACAACGCAACGAAGCGAGTGATTGGCGAAGCTAAATGACCAACAATGTTTAGCTAATAGCATGCGATATCTCTCATTTGTTCCCGCTATAAATATTTATTAAGGCCCGCCATATTGGACGTGTATTAGCTAGGGGATGACTGATGGGGCT
This sequence comes from Arma custos, assembly GCA_037127475.1. Taxonomy (NCBI): domain Eukaryota; kingdom Metazoa; phylum Arthropoda; class Insecta; order Hemiptera; family Pentatomidae; genus Arma; species Arma custos. The sequence goes on along the minus strand of CM073764.1, from coordinate 117,880,881 downwards.
GTTGGGAGGGAAAGCCGGCCAGTGCCGCGATCTGAAGAGAGCGTGGGAGTTCGGCGTCTTTCTTGTCTAAGTATTCTTCTGTCTGCCATTCTTCCATTCGACATGGCTTCAAATAATTATTCAGATTGTTTCGATATATATTCTCTTCCTATAGGGTTCATTAGTTAGATAACAAGAACTTAATTGCTAATCCTGACGATCCCTTAGCATCGACTTATAGCGAAGATGGCTATGACCGCAATGTATAGCATATTATACAGCTATAAGGCTTTGGGAACTAAATTGCGCACATTTAAGTTAATGAGTGTGTAAGTCCTTATACCAACGAGTACCCTAGTTTTCAAGGCATTGAACTAGTGAAATATAGGAGAAAGAAAATCAATGAATGAGTTATAAAGTTTTGTTTATAGTAATGTGCTACATGTACTAATGGCTATGCATTTTATACAATATAAACATTGGGATTGGAAGTTTCGTCAACCACCCCAGATTATTTATCCTTTTATAACAAGTAAATATTTAAAAATTACACTACGATACAAAATGATAATCTTGACATTTTTAAAGAATTTTATTTTGTAATACGCACTCATCGATGATTAACAACTAAATTAAAACAATCAGATAAAAATACTTTTTTTTATAACACTTACGGCAATTATTGTACACCTCATATCAACAAGTTGACTCAAGTAACAGCTTCTTAACTGTATACTAACTCATAGGGCTTGATTAAAATTATGCTTTCTAAATACAAAAAAGAAAAACATGGAAAACCTTTTAGGGTAGTCATCTTTTTAATATTATAAAAAATATTTCAAAATAAATATATTTTTGCATCAATCAGCACAATACCACCGTTTAATATATAAGTTAGTTAATAAAAACTATAGAAATAAGAAGAAATTTATCTTAAATATATACCATATAAAACTAAATACGAGAGAAAAGATTTGTGATTAATGAGAGAAAAGATTTGTCCTCTGCCGGCAGGCGGCCTTGGTAGCTCAAATGGTAGAGCGGTGTCATGGTGAGACAAAGGTCCGGGTTCAAATCCCGGCCGAGGGTCTATCTTTTCTCTTTAAAAATAAAAATATTTAAAATTTAAAAAAATTGACCTACAATTATAAATAAAAATTATAAATTGTAATATGACGTAAGTCAATAAGATCCTAAAATTAAATTAATGTTCAAAGAACTTCGTTCTAGTGCATTCATCGCAAAAATTGCGAGAGCACGAGGACATGGGATCGGATCAGAGGAAAGATTTGTCCTCTGCCGGCAGGCAGCCTTGGGTAGCTCAAATGGTAGAGCAATGTCACGGTGTGACAAAGGTTCCGGGTTCAAATCCCGGCAGAGGGCCTATCTTTTCTCTTTAAAATAAAAAATAAATACGATTTTCAATTTGCGAGAAAACGAATTCTTTCAGATCTGATGTCTTAAACTTGTTGACGAAGCTAGTCGATTTCTCATCCCCTAATTATGGATTCCAAAATTGCAATATTAGAAAATTGCAGGAACTAGTTATTTTCGAGGATATCAAAAGGAAATATTAAAAAAAAAAATGTAAACCGAGATACGAGATAATAATTTGCCTTGACCCGGTATTTACTAAAAGCCGCTTATCGCAACACTAAATCACAACTTGCGGGACGTGAGAGGTGGAGGAGGGAGTTGTGGTTCATTATAATTAACTGGAAACAATCTTTGTCATATTTTTGTTGAAATGAAGAATTTTATGACTTAGCCTTCAAACCTGGGCTTCATAAAGAAAAACTTATCTCATTAGGACTATAATAAGAGACTCATAATTAGAAAAGTTTCCTTGCCATACTTTATTTTGTCCTTAATCGCAATCACTTTTTCACTTTAAGGTTAGGGGATTGAAAAACTATCCCTTTATCCTTTTTTTAATATACTGATATTATACACACGTATTAGCTCAGTTCGAGCTTGGTAAAAAAAAAAAAGCTTAATATTGCATGAACTTTATCATTTCCAAATATGTATACATTATATATCTACATACATATCATATTTGTAAAAAAAAATAGTATTTTTTGTGTGTCCTTATAGCATAGATTTTGGATTTTACATGTGGTACTAGATATGGTAGATAAATTATTTAATCTGTTAATAGGTACAGATGGACCATGTGAGATTTTGAGGCTCACCCAACCTTAACCTATAAAGAGGGTACCCATAATGTGGGAAAAACCTTCCGGTTGAGAGTATCTCAGATAAATCACTTCCGTGTACAACCGTTGTCCTAGAAACAGTGCTGATTCAACCGTGTACCCTTTTATGGGTTGTTAAAGTTCATATCAGGTACATAATTCTTTATTGTCCATGTAAATTCTTAGAAAATGTCTATTAGATGAGTCCAAACAAAATACAATTTATTTTAAATTCTGAGAGGGAGGCATTATTTTATTTTTCTAAGACGTTTATAAAGTTTTTTTTCTTGCTAATAAAATCAAACTAAAATTGGATATAGATGCTTGAAATTAAGAATATAATGCTATAGAAATTACGAAGTAAAATAATCGTGCTACCGCTGCTTTCCACAACGAAGACCAAGCCCAGGTCGGACTCCTTACATTTACCAAGACGTCAATACTGCAAGAGTATCCCAACAATAGCCCACCATTTTCAGCAATATCCGTTCTACAAAAGTAGATTGAACAAAACAGGGTTGCCACGAAACATCTCAATTGTCGACACTTAGACTGAGGTAAGGCAGACCAAGTTAAATGCTTTTTTACCCAGATAAATCTAACAAAACAACTTTGAAATACATCCTATTATGATTTTTATATATTCTATTATGTATGTTCCTTGGGCTGAGCACGTAGTAGAGACTGTACCGTTCCTAGGACAACGGCCAACCCCAAATTAAAGATATCCACTTTATAGAGGCTGGGTGAGCATCAAGAAGGTCTCCATAAATTGTCTGCCACAGCCGGATTTGAACCCACGACCTATAACAAGGATATTCAGTGCTCCACCATTGAGATACCTTCTCTCATTATTCCATTATTACTTACTTTCATATCATTACAGTATTCTACAACGGATCGGACGCTAATGAACTAGATGTTTTGGTTATTTATGAGACAATTCAAAATATTTTAATGGCAATGTCATCCAATAAGGATTACTGAGAACCCACTTCAATAAGAAATTATAAGTTTGGAGGGAAGAAAACTAAACCTAATTACTCCAACCAATGATCCTGGTGGAAAACGAATCCACATATTTATTTATATCAGCATGGCTTCAATGCTTTGTTATCGGAAAACGTTGTCTATTCTCTTCTCTGCGAGAGAATTCATCGTTTTCCACTTAATAGTTTTATCGATTTTAGTAAATGAAATTAGCATATCAATGTCAGTTAGTTCAAACTGAAGTTGGCGGCAGGTAGTGGTTTGATGGGGGCTTTGCAATCAATTTTGATTGAGTATTGATGTATATCAATCAAAATAATTAATTAATTCTCAGTATTGAGCTCAACATGTACGTGCATTTAAGAACTTGTGGTTCAAATAAGAGTCATGGGAACTGGCTCCTTACAACCTACTATTAAGTATGCTTGAGTATTTAATAATATTGCAATTAAATTTACAGCAGTTGTTCTAATTTAAGTTTTTGTGCATTAACACATTATTTTTCATTTTTAATAATCTATTTCATTATTTAGTTACCGGTACCCCTCAATCTTGGCATTTTCAATGAAAGCTTCTATGTCGAATGCATCTCTAAAGGCATCTTTAGTTGTTGGAAAACTTTCGAACGAAGAGTGCATGCACTACATTTGTTCGAATATCTCTTTTGAAATGTTTGAGCTAAATAAGGTACATGAAAAAAAAACCATTAATTAATACTGTTTCCATTTTATTTTCGTTTGAATGTACTACCACCCCGCAGATTTCATGCCCTTGTGAAGCTAATTGATTATTAGGACGTTATTTATAACCCTGCTTTCTCCCAACTTTAGATTATTCCCCCAAATTAGGAAAAGTGTTAGTCATATTAATAGTAACAAAAATAGAGAAAACCTGGCAGTTCAGCATGATCTCAGACAAATCAGGGAGGTGATGCGCAACCGTTGTCCGTGAAACAGCACAAACTCTACCATTAATTATGGATGCATACTCAAGACTCTTGAGTTGTAGCACAGGTACAAACTACGAAACTAATAATTTATATAAGCATAAAATAAATGTTGTAGATAAATAGTTTATCTCTATTGAAGGAATTCCTTATCTAGCCTCCACCCGGGTATTTTCTTCCCCAAAAATAAATTTTCATTAAAAAAGGCAATATATTAAGTAAATATTGTTAACTATATGTGTGTACATGGAAACCTTTCAAGTTTGATGTCACCGTTTCCTCGTTTCCAGTAACGAACCCTTCACCTGGGCCTATCAGGGTTTGAGGTGGAAGCACGTTGAGAGGAGGAGGTGCAAACAGTGAATAGGAGATGCCTGTTATAAACTTGAGAGCTAACCAGATCACGTCTTGGAATCGGGTGCCTGGCAGAGGCGACTTAGCGAGTTGGACAAACTTTACCATTCCGTCAGAAACTATCAGCGGAACTTTCAGGGTCCAAATGATTAAAAAGGTCCTGTACTTCAGTTCCGCCTCCTCTCGACACTCCAGGAAGGGTCTTCTATTCAACTCTTTCAGAGGCAGCGGAGGCAGTGTAGCCAGTGCCTAGGCTAATTAGTGTCGTCTCTTTAGCACCTCCCAGGATTAACATCGCCTATGTTAAAAACTCTTTTGCTCCAAGTCTCACCATGCAGAGATAAATACAGATAAAGGTATCTCCATCTTATGTTTGAATAGTTCCCTGCATTCACTACTCCATTCAACCAAAAAATAGAAATGGTCTTCATGAATTTTTCTGAGTTTTACTTTAAAAAGTCTCTCGACTATTTTAAACCACTATATATGTTTTTGGCATTTAAAATGTGAAAGTGTATTTTTTTTTTGTATTTATATCGCAGATTACCAGCTTGGTGAAAGGGGTAGTTAAAGTCACGTTATGTCCTTTCAACCTCACGCTATTATCAGTACTACAATAAACCCCACCATTTGTTCCCAATAACAAGTAAAATATTAATAACCTAGCTAACGTGTACATAAATTGGCAATAGAATCTGACATAATTTCATGTTCATTTATATATAATGAAGGTTATGTTAGGCTTCTCATATTACAAGAAGTTATCCATTAGCCAGTTGAAATTACTCATCTCGAAAGACCCATTACGTTATTCATTCTCAAATAAGGTATAAAAATAATATATGCTTTAACAAATAAATAGTGATATACATAAGGAGGAAATCTACTCTAGCCTACAGAAAAAATGGACAAGGAAGAGTGCCATTTTAATATTGGTGATTTTAGTTTGTTGTTTGAGGAACAAATGCAAAAAAGAGCATTTTCCAAGTCAAAGGTTGTGTAGGTAGGTACAACTAAGTTCCCTACTCAACCTTTGACTTGGAAAAAGATACTTTCCTTAGCAAATACTAAACCTAAGAGCTTTCGTCGGCTGTCGTAGTACAAAATAGTTTGTGTTATTTTATACCAATCATAAAGTGATAAAGTAGTCGATTAGAAAAATCGCATGTTACAAAAATCGACTTATATACTTAGGGATAACTAGGTAATTAATCCAGATAATACAATATTGACCAATGCCCAACTGGCCAGTTGACACACGGATAGCAAAGTGAAAAAGAAAACAGAAACGAGAGGGTGTTTATTGGTTTAGTGGGGCCGGTTCAAACACATCCTCACTTTGACATAGTTCCCAACTCGGCCTGTAATTCCTATCATCTCCCGTCATTGTTTCAGTCTTCTATCATGGCCACGGAAAGATTCATTTCTAACTATAGGTATGCTGTATTAATTAATTATTAAATATTGTTAATCAGACAATCATTCATATGGTATCAAACAAGAAACAAAATCATTCTGGAAAATGACAGATGCGAGATAAGTTTTTATAGCCATTAGTAATTTCAGCTAACGCTAGCTGATGAGAAAGGGAATCAAAGGATCATATATATATTGAAGATTTTTTATTCAGCTGAACATGTCTGAATTAATTAACAATAAGTGATGCTTTATGTTGCAATGAATAGTTAAATTGTATTGTTGGGAACCGGTGTAACAATTTAATTATTTGGTTTGCTGAAGGTACGGACATTAAAAAATAAATAATATTGATAAAAGCCGGATAGAACGATGTCTCTAAATAAATACAGATGATAAGAAAGGAGTGATTACGGGAATCAAGATTTGGTGACGTTAAATTTTGTTCTAAAAATAAATTGAGCTTGTAAATATACTCGAAATATTCAAAAATAATAAAAAAATATATTTTATGTTCTATGCCGTCACTCTGGTTTAATTACCGTAAACTCTTTGCACTACGTTTGGGAAAACCATTCACTATTTTGTTTTGATCTAAAGATGTAAGCGCAATAAAATTTACACATACTATACAAATCTATGCTCCATAGGAAAAGGACATGTCCATAAAAAAGGTACTATTTTAGGTACATTGCAAAAATACTATGATCTATACTTCCAAACAAATCTATTCCAATAACAATTTCAATAATTGTTTTTAAGTAACGAAGAAAATAATTTTAATAGTTCAAAGTTATAGAATATTGACTCTCCTAGAAAAGTAAAATCCTTTGCCTCAGGATTTTATAATAGTCATTACAGAATGTTACTCTTTTCAATATGTAGGCCTGAAATGAAAAGAAAGTAAGAAGCTCCCAGTTGTCCGATAAGTCATAAAGCTTTTCCTAAATGTTATGTCCGATAACTTTTCGTGAAAAGAAATCATTTAAAGCACTTCCGTCTCGTAACATATGTTATTCTTAAGAATAAATTTTTTTTATTATATTCTCTAATTCCTTAATTTTTCTCTCATGCCAACTTAACCATACCCGAATGATAAACTCTTTAATTTCCATAAGTCACTAATGATTTAAAGTAACCTGTTCTTTAATTTTTTAATTAATGGTATTAACTATACAAAATTTAAAGTTTGGAATGTTACTTATGATTTAGCGAATGCGTAGAAATTTCTGAGAAGTAAAGTGATATTTTTAAAAATAAAATTGGGATCAATAATTGCTAGTCTTTCTGGGAAAGGAAGGGACCTACATTATTATTTCATTTAAAATTCTTTTCTTCGAAAAGGAGCATTTTTTACTTGGTTAATCATTTTTATTTCTGATAACCAGTTTTTTTCTATTCAATAACTTTGCATTACAAGAATCAATGTGTTTAGCCAAGATTTTCATCAAATGGGCAAGTCGAAAAATTGTTTTTTTTTTTCAGGTATTTCAAAGGATCTAAAATAATTATGCTATCTATTGACGATTTTATGCCGCAAGATTTTACATTATTCCCAAGATTTGCGGGGTATCTAAGTGCTAGAGCGCTGAGTTGACTTGAGCTAATTTATTTAGCCTGTTAACAGCCGGGGTAGAATCCAGTGGGATTTGGTGCGCACCTAGTCTCTAAGTGTGTACCCTTAATTGGGGGGTTGGTGGTTGAGAGTGATCTTGGACACTGCATTACCGTTGTCCTAGACATAGAAAATCTACCACATACTGAACACCTGACTCCCGTAGTATAGGCAGTAGTAAAGGTTAAAAACAAAAAATCCTTATTCACTAATTGTTGTAAGGTGTAGACCCCTAGTCCAGATTAAGCTATATAGGTCCGAAACATTTCTTCTTTCTTCTTTTTCTTCGGTTCTTATTTCTTAGGAATATAGGAATATGTAGGAATATTTACTTATAATAGTTTAAACTATTTCAAATACTTATGAAGATCGATAAATATACATACTTTCAACATCAATACTATCCGATAACTAACGAACGTTTTTCTTTTTGTAGTAGTTGCTGCTATGTGATGTTCTACGTAAATTTTTAAAGCTGCCCATTTGAATTTTATTTTAGCTTCACGACTTTAGATGGGAGCTGAGGCAAGGCTCTGAAATGGCTACACTCATGTAAGACTATTATCGTCATCCAGTCACTGTTTTTATGCCTATGTACATTGCATTTAATTGCTTTGCTGAAAGCAATAAAAGTTGGAGTTAGGCAAGAGAATGGAGGTTATAGAATTTAAACTGGATTTTCCAAGCCTACAAAGTATTTACAGGAGTTAACAGTGTAATGCCGCCAGACCCTTCTTCTAAAGAACTTGGCCTTCCTAAGCGCAATAAACTTTAAGCTGTGTGTTGGAGGAAGGCCAACTTTATTGTGTCTTGTTTAGTCTCTAAACATTGTAATGGTGTCTTTGTTTGTGAACTCGAGAAGTTTTTAACTTGCAACAACATGCAGCCTGCATTGAATTCAATCATAGGCTGCATGGCCAAAATACAGGTTATTACAGGGTATCGGTTCAGTAGGTTACCGCTTCGAGTTAAGTCACAACAAGTAATAGCTTTTCTTTCATTTCCTTTTTCTCCTTCATTTATTTCCTGCTTCTCGAAAATAAAAAATATTTTATTGTTAGTGTATATAGTAACTAATTACTGGCCGTATATTGATTAAAGAACCGACATTCATTTCTTAGCACTAAAATAGAGCCAAAAACTCAAAAAGAAACACTATTATTTATTATAATGAAATTGGGAAAAACCATAATGCAAAGCCTTATGTTTCAAAAATACACCCACTTACCAGTCGACGTTTCGCCTTTTCAGGCATTATCAAGACACCAAAAACAAAAAAGGGGGTTATGTGAATCACATCTCGAAGAAAAAGGTGCAATACATCCCAAACGATCAACAGCCCAAACAGGCTCCAAACATGAGACCTCTCATGTCTCATGATCAAATGATTACTGAAATATACATATTTCCTACGTATAATTACGCCATTTTTTCATACTAAACACGCGATTATTCCTTTTTTTTCGTGAATGTTAAAAATGGAATGAATGAAAAATTAAAACTAGTTGTGTCTTAGCTCGAAGATTTATCATCAGGACCTACGAAACTGATTCCTATTTTAGCTAGTTGTACTTGTAAAGAACAGCAATAAAAAGATGGTTTTGTAGTCTAGTGGTTAACATAACAAACTACTAAGCCCAAGATCGCGGGTTCGTAGCCCGGCAGGTGGCCCTAGGATTTTTTTAAGGGAGTAAAAATCCTTAATTACCCCGTCCTTCGAAAGGGACGTTAAACGGGGGTCCCGAGCCTGTACGATGTCAGGTACTCGTTAAAAATCCCTATCGTAATTAAACCTAGATAGGCAAAATTTAGAGCTCCCACTGTAGCATCGTCCGATTAGCCATAGCAGCATAAAGTGACGTTACATGAACAAACAACAACCTCCCCATATCTCACTTCTATCTTATACCAAACTAAAATAAATGCCTTTCTCAAGACCCGATTTATATAAACCTTAAAGAAAATAGACCTTGCATGAATAGCGATTACTTCTACATTAAAAATTGATATTCATATATGGTATTTAAAACATTTTATTCAATAAAAAAATGATTGGCTTACACCAGCATTATGTATGTTTACAATATAAGTCAAATAGCCAGTTTAGTTATGATTTTATCAATTATATATGCTAAGTATTAGTACGATGATAGTTGAGCGTGATCTAGGATCATCACTTCCCTGTACAACCGTTGCCCTAGACGCAACACAGTCTCAACTGTGTACTGAACCCATGGCGCTTCATGGGTAGTTGTGGTACAGGTTTTTTTATTTGTTCGATGAAAATTTCTATTTAAATTTTACACTAAAAAAAAATTACAGTAGTTACTTGAAGCCAATACAAGTATAGGGTTAATTCTGGTCCATCATATATATATTGAATGGTTTAAAAAAATATTATATGGTGCTAAAAGATTGAAAGCTAAATAATTCTCAATAAGTACAAGACTTGGTACTGCTTCGTGGTTCTTCTTGTCAGACTAAGAACTGTTTAAACCTTGTGCCATTTCAGGAAGGAGGAAAGAACAACCGAAGCAAATTAAATCAGTTAATTGTCGGACAAGATACAAGTTGTTATGGTGGCCAAATTTGAATTACAAATAACGCTGATCGATACAAGGAGGCCTAACCTCGAGCCTATTCTCCGCGGCTCAATATCTCCGCTCAATTGGCAGCTTAATATTATTTATTGCCCGGCCGCGAATAGCACTATATCAAACTAACTCATTAAAAATCATTTCTTACCAATAATTAATACGGAATTAATCGCTTAGAGATTTAAATTTATGATCGTGACCAAAGGAGAGGATTATAGTCTGTTGATAATACGGTTGAATCGGAACAATTATTAGTAAGGAACATTTGAGGGGGGCATCCTAGAGTTCTCATTAGTTGATATCGACCTGAATTTTAGTTGGTTTTCAACAAGAAAACACGTTTTACACACCAATATTATTCAGTATCGAATGTTTTCTCAATGGGTGCATCCAAAATCGGCGATTCCGAACCCTGTTATGTTTTTCATTCACATATAGATAGCTATCGCTTTGATCAAGGAGCTTATTTTATCCATGTTATTGTTTTCTGGCCTCAGTTGTCTTAAATTAGAAATTGATATTTTATGTATTTTCATTCATATATGGATCGTATACATTGATAACAAAGTCACATTGACCCATGCCTCCCCCCTAAACCTTCTCCTAGATCCGCCAGTGGTAAGGAAAGTTAAATATTGTCTCATTTCATTTTGCCATTTATTTATATATCTCAAAAAATCCCTTCGCGAATTGACGGGTTTAACTATGTTATATTTTATTTTTATCAAAAATAGTGCTAAGTGATTAAATATTTAATACACAAATGTCAATGATTTACTGTGTGTTTTTTCGTAAAAAATAAAAGACTATTGAACTAGGTAATTTGGGAAAGATGTGTGAGTATATATGATACTATAACTATTGTAATCAAAGGAATGACAAAAATTATGTTAATTAGGAAAAAAAGGAAGGAAGATTCTACAGAAAATGTAGGGTCTCTTCAGAAATACATGATATGGATCAAACGACCAGTCCTAGTGTGTTTTTCGTATATATTACATAAATACATTTAGTATGTACGCATTATATTAATGTTTTCAAAATGCTATTTAATCTATAATGTTTTAAAATTTCGTAAATGACGTTTATAATAAAGATCTTAAAGTGTAATCACATGGTATCAAATTATTTGAAAATAACAAAAATAAATTTATTATACAAACCAGAAACAATCCTAAACATGAGCAATTCTTATTCCAAGTCACGTTCTCACTAACAGGCATAATTAGAAATGATGCTTGTCCTGAAAAATAAATAATGAAAGGTTTAAACTGTTATTGATTACAGGCTATTTTAGATTTTAACTTTTATTACATTTTTTCCTCCATAAGGTGTTAATCTGTACGTTATATTCCATATGTATGATTTTGTCAACGTGTGTGTGTGTGTGTGTGTGTTTAAAGTTAAAGTCGTTGTTACAAAAACCATAAAATCTGTTGCTTACAGAAATATTAATCCATCTAACAGGATGATTTCTTGTTCTACTTGTTTTAGCCAATCGTAATTACAAATGTTCATTGAACGTCACCGATGCACGTTGGTAATATGTTGATTGCTGATGACATGACATAATACACTTAAATAACATATCAGTGCCATTACTAAATCGGTAATGTAATTTACTGTTGTAATTGTGTTATGTTTAAACTTCACTGAAATCCGGAGTTGGGCATTGAAGTAAATTACTGAGTAATTGGTTAGCAGCTCTGATATCCATCAATCAACTCCTCTCTCTTGCACACTCTCTCATTCTCTCTCTCTTTCTCTTTCATGTAACATGGAATATTAAAAGAAAAATAATATTGCTATCGGCCTAATTTTCAGATGTGTAATGTATTTTACATCAAAATTAGGCCGGAATTTTGGATGGAAACCGGTGTCCTTTGTTCCTGTCCAATTTTTGTTCAAGCCCGTTCAGGTTTGTAATCTCCGATTCCCCAATTTTTTTTTAGTATGGAAAAGATTATGAGAATGTTAATTCGTACTGATGAAGTTTTAATTATGTGTAATAAAATGCATGTATCATTCAATTAAATAAGTTAATTAAAACCGAAAGGTCATTAGTACTTGAATGTGTTTAATACTCTTATGAAGAAGCAACCTCTATGTTGATAGAGATATACAAATTTCAGTAAGAAAGTATACTTAAGTTTCTTAGGTCTAGAATAAGACGAGAATCCAATTTCAAGAGCATATCGAGGTGAGTTAAAAGCCTATCATATTTTATAATATGATTATGCCCAAGGATTTTTCTAAGGGAGTAAGCAATCCTCAGTTATGCCATCCTTTGAAAGGGACGTTAAGCGGGTGCCCGAGCATGTACGATATAAGGTACAAGTTAAAATCCCTGTACTAATTAAAGCTGGAGAGGCAAAATATAGAGCTCTCAACCTTCATAAACACTATACCCAATTAAAGTATGAAAATGCGTTTTTAACTTGAGAATCATTTTCAAATATTTTACTCTATACACACACACACGGCAGCCTCATGATGTTTATTTTGTTTGCAAGGACTAACGGTTGAGGAGCCAACAAGAGGCCAACACTCTCGTGACCTGCGGAGTCAGCCTGAAACCAGAGCCGCCCCGATGATTGCATTCGGATAAGAGAGGTATCCTGTCGAGCGGGGGGGGGGTTGTAACCGAAGCCGAAGCCGGTAATGGTAGCGACCTACTAATGCCACTAATTCTGTTAGCGGAGACCTGAGGGGGCTAACTATCTTATCTCAAAGCTAATCACCGCCACACCTCCATCTGTCATCGAACCTTCTCTCTCTCCGGTCGCTTTATTAGCATCAGGCAACCGCTTTCGAGAAAGTTCGACTCCGATCTGTCTTTTAGCGAACCGCTAGCAGGAGAGAGGTAGGTGATTTCAATGCACGAGTATAATTAAAATTAAAAAAAAAACATCAAGTTTTAAAGATATTGCTACCGTTACATTCAAGTAGCGAACTATATATATGGCTACATAATAATAATACGGTGTAACGAACAACTTTACAATCCCATCTCAATATTCACAATATCTTATCCTATCACTTGAATTATATTAACCCGGTGCATGCTCCACGATTCGACATTGTGTAATCACCTATATTCTCCAGTGGTCCAGTTTTTGGACCGAATATTCTGCGCAACGCCTTATTTTCGAATACCTGAAGACGTTGTTCATCCTTCAGCGTTAACGGCCAAGTTTCACATCCGTAAATAAGAGTTGGAAGGATGATGGTTTTATAAATTCTGATTTCTGAACAACAACTTAAAACCACTCCAGAAAGACGGTAACTCCAGTGGTTTGGACATGTCTGCCGCATGAGCGAGGATATGAATACAATAAATATATTAGAGACTCGACCCACAGGAAGGATACTGCGCGGACGCCCCAGAAATCATACGATGAGTATATCTAGAGAATTGGCAGCAAAAGGGACAGATCCCTCAATGATATGAAGCGGCTAAGTAGGGACCGAGATGAATTGTAACGCTGGATTGAGGCTCCTCGACGCTAGCTAATAGCACAAGAGGAAGATAAAGAAGGAGATTTCTGGACAAAAGACGCAAATTTTGTTATGTGGAGACCGAATAACCAATAACAAGCATTTCCAGCCTTTAATCGTGCCTTTATTTCTTCTTTATATATATATATATATATATATATATATATATATATATATATATATATATATATATATATATATAAGGCTACATAACCTTATTATGTGTAAATGAACAGGAAATTATTATAAATTCTAATACCATCATAAATACCTATTGGCTATCTTAAATATCCTAGGTTATTGTTTGTTTTACTTATTTCATTGGGAAGAAATGGTGGAGCGCACCGCCATTATAGATAAGATCTTGATATAAAAACTTATTAACGTGTCGTAACTTGCGGGAAAAGTACCTAATCAGCCCATGCAAAGATTTCAGTAGATATGTTTATTTGTTTTGGAGCGTTTATTTTAAAAAGTATTTTAGTAGTTTATAAATTTCAGTTTACTGCGTACTTAATTTCTCTCTATCCCTTCATTTGTCCTGTAAATTTTTTACAGATTTCTTAGTAAAATTCATTGTATTGATTTTTTCCTATTGTTTCAGGTAAGAATTATTCTGTAATGTGGCTCCAGTTAATTAAGAAACATTCAGGTAATTATAATTTTTAGTTTAAACTAAAATTGGGAAATGTAGTATTTATATGGTTTAGCGTTTAATATAACATTACACGAAACAACACATCATGTGTGTTAGTTTCGAACAAACCCTATATGAGCGCGGGTCATTTGTGACAACATATAGTATACAAAAACTTTTCAATAAGTTCGATAATGTTTGGATATAATGAAATGGAAATGGTTGTTTGTTTTTTTTTATGCATTTGCCGTTACTTTATGCGGTTACGGTGATCGGTTGATGCTACAATGGGAATCCTAAGTTTGGCCTATCCAGGTATAACCTGTGTAGGGATCATTAACGATTAACTGACGCCACAGAGGCAAGAGATCCCCGTTTTACCTATCTTCCGAAGAGCACCTACCAATAATTATTTGTTTAAAAATAAATAATAATTTATTTAGTAAACTGTTACTTCAGCATGGTCATAAAAAACTATATGCTTATGCATATTGTAATTTTATATGCTTTGTGTGAATAAAGATGTTTGAGTAACATTGCTCAAGGTTCCAATATATTAGGAAGAAAGATAAATATCAAATGCGAATGTTCTCTTGAGACTTGCTATGGAAGGTATATATGTATATGCATATGTTCATTAAATGCGCCTGTAAAATATTACAGCCTCAAATGAAATCGTTTTGTATAATCTATTTTTTACTCATTTCATCAAAAGACATCCCGGGTTTCAGTGGAGGGAGTTCTTTTTTAAATGCAAATTTCTGTTTTCCCTGAAAACTTTTTACAGAATTACTTTATCTTGGCTCGTTTGCATTTATTCTGTGGGATTATTAAATTCCCTTTCCCGGTTGCTACACGAATAGGAAAAGCAAAAGCTTCCCAGATTTTAAAAGTTTTATGAATCAACATGCTCATACCATGTATTTTCAAATTAATAACCCGGTTTTTGTTTTTATATATTATTTTATGTTTTGAAAACAATGGCTTTCTAAACCATAAGGCGTCCTGTTAACCATAATGTAAGATTGTTAGTTTTTTTTCGTCTTCCATCTTCTTTGTATAACATCCATAAAACATTAAGATTATCAGTTATATGACACATATTCAACCGATTTTAGTTAAATAGGGAGGAGGGCAACAGTATTAAAATTAATTCATTTAACCAACAAATAAGAATGATAAACGTTTTTATTACATATGCTTTTTTTACTTTTTTAAATATTGAGAATTTTCTAATTTCTACTGCCAATATTTTTCTCTGCAAAAAAATAAAATAAAGGGAATTTTGAAAGATATTTGGTTTAAATTAATAACAAAATTTAGATTTTATTTACAACTAAAAATTTAAATTGAGTTAAAAAAATAAGTAATTTTATATCTATTGATAATAAGAGCGGAATCTCCCACTCTTTCTGGAGGCTATGTACTAAAAATAATATTTGTCCAACATATTGACCGATGTAGAAATAACTCCTTTTTTGTGTTACTATATTGGACAACTCTGATATATTCAGCAAATATATACATTAATGCTTCTTGATCATTTATATTTATTCATTTGATCATTTATGTTTACTTATTGGCTTTATGGATATAATCTGAATTAATTAAGGTGCTTTTATCAAACCGGAATCCTGAAAAGTACCTTGTAAGTCGAAGTTCTAAATAACAGATAAAATTCTACATTATTGTGGGTGATGTTATTATGTGATGAATTTAAAACGGATTTTTTTTATATAAAGAAGACAGCGTTAAATCGTTAAACCTAGACTCGCCTAAATTATAAATAATCTTGATTTTATAATAAATGTAACTGTCTTTTGTGATGATAATAACGAGGAGGAGGAAGATGTGTGAGCCGAATTACGAGCTATGCAAGCCTGCACCAGGAAGTTGTCCCTTCATTAATAACAATCTGTCTCTACTAATTGATGGATCGGTCCAACTGCACCTTCCCTCCATTAGTGTCATTCAAGACCTATTTCGATAACAACTTTAACGGCATCCTCGGGATCGACCTATTATTTTCTTTTCCTCAAAGAAAACTGGCAACGACTAAGGCAAATATCAGATTTCGCCGGCTCGGAAATAGATGTGACTTAATGAGACAGTATCGGTGAGGGACTGAGGACGCCCGCAATAAAAAGACATCCTCGGCCTTATCCGTCCTAATGCCTCACAGTTTGTCTCCAACGCTGCCTTTATCCCACCCCGCCAACTTCTCCACTCTTTTTCGCCTTTTTTTTCGAGGTGGTTTTTGTCTTAGGATCGTTTGTTTTTTTCGTAACCTCCAGGCTCTCTAATAGGCAAACGGTCTGGAATGGTCTTTAAATAAAACTCGTGGTTTTTTTCTCTCTCCTTTTTGTTATTTCTCCTCCTCTTAGTGCCAAAAAAGGTATTTTCTACTCAAATAACACCCTACATTCCTATTCACCAAAGTAACACAATAATGTGTTAATATTTACTGTAGGATGAAAACATGGATTTTATTTTAGTGCTTTTTCTTTCTTAGGAAATGTAAGGAATCGGTTTGTCTTAAATTTCCTATTCATAATATATTATATATCAGTATCTATCATTATTTCCCTAGATTTTCTCAATTTTTATCAGTAATAACTGACTAGATAGCATAGATTCATGCTAGTTGGGAGTTGAACACCTTGTAGACTGAGCCTTTATAAAGTGAGTTCCTTTTTATTAGAGGTAATACCTGGTTAAATGTGACTAAAGCCAAATTATCTCCTTGCATAACCTTTGGTTTAGGGAATGTGAAGTCCTTACCACTTTAAAGAGGTGCATATATATATATATATATATATATATATATATATATATATATATATATATATATATATATATACATATATTTCTTTTTTTACTTTTCCTCCGAATATATAAGGGTAAGATTATCTTCAATTTCGAAAAAACTTATTAAGTATTACACTAATGAATTCAGATATCGTACTCGTATTATTAATGTTTTACGTATTACATTCCTGCATTGAAACGACAGAAAGCCTACGTTTAAAATCTTCATTTTTCCATCATGCCCCCATGTTTCTTTTTCGATGACTCGTATTTTTTTTCTTTCTCTCTTATTTAAATGTCAGTTCATTGATTCCTCTAAGCAGAAAATTTGTTATTGGTGTCCTTTAACTTTTGTTGTATGTTTGAAATCAGCGGCTATAGATAACCTTTTCGATTCGAGTTGTGATATTGTTCATCTCAAAGAAGTAATGCAATCGGTTTATCAAATTTTAATTCTATCTGCTAAGACAGATGGTACTAGGGTGGTACTAGGAACGAAAGCCGATTACAAAATACAGGTCCATTACCCAGCATAACGTTTAGGGTAATCGTCGAATAGAAACTGATGGTATTAGAACACTGATAGTGTACTTTACCTCATTATCATTAATTATAATTGAGTAAATCTTCACAAAGGATTTATTTACAAACTATTATCCTTCAGTGTAGCAGATCCTTTAGACGCAGTGAGCAGAGGTATAAAGACGCTAAATAGGATTTTGAAGTCTGAAAGCTTTGTCTGAGCCTGTGGTAGATCGAAGTGCTAGAGAACGGTGCGGGCTAAAACACTACTGAGGTGCAACACAACTGATTTCATCTCTTTAATCTATTCTTTTCAACTGAAAGGAAAATTCTTTTTCTTTGGAAAAATATTTAACCTCATATTGACTGGAAAACCCGAACATTTTTTGGCTCCATACACTCATAGCATGACGCAGACATAACTTGCTATCTCTTGCTATTCCCAAGTTATTTATTTGGCAGTGAACATTTCGTTCGTGAGATAATATTTACCAACGTGATGTGACTCTCCTTTAACTCTTATCCTTAGATTTTTATTTGCATGATTCGATTATTCTTCTCAACCATTGTGTAAAGAATAAGCATGACATTGTTATGCTTTGCCATACTTTTAGATAATAAAATTACATACAGTTATGGGATTGAAGAAATATTTTGAACTTTTTATGCTCTTTATCACAGAATTTTATAAAGAATTACAATTACAATACCCAAAAACCGTTACTTAAAAAAAAAAATGGTTCTCAAATAAAAGTCTGCTTCTCTTTTATCTATAATGCATAGTAGAGTACCACTAAGGTCTAGAAGGGATTCGAGTCCACAACCACAAAAAAGTTGAACCACTTAAATTATAAGTGACGCAAAGCTTGGCCAATTGCATTTTTTTTTTTATTTATTCTATAAATAAGTGAAATTCTTTCATAGTTAAATTTAAGACCAGCAACAAGTGAAACCTAGTCAAGTTAATCAGAAATAAAATTTTCTTTCTATGTATTAAATGTATGGATATTTATTGAATTCAAAGTTCTTAAAAAAATCTTCTGACCCGTTTTGGTAGTTTATACTAGAAATGGTTAATCGGCTGTGGCGCAGCCGCTTTAACGCCCACATTTTGTCATGTAGACTGACGGTTTCAAGTCCTACAGGTCCAAAAATAAAACAGAAAAATCGTCCAAGAAATCCCCAGACCTATGACAGAGAAATAGAGATTCTATTGTCTGCACGGAAAAAAATATAACGCGCATATCAACCCGACAGTACCTATCCAATTGTGCTTGTATGCATACAGGCCGTGAAATCTGTATCACGAAAGGAAACTATAGACTTCATGTTGTGCAGATTTTATAAATTTAGAATCTATTCCTTTTCTCAACATCATAATTTTTCAATATGCCATAAATCTGAGGATTCCATTTTCCCGAAACTCATCCAATCACTCAAGCTATGAAATGAAATATTCCCTCTGAAGTTGGCCATTGACGTGGACTTTACCTGTTGGGAGTGGCAAAGGAAGAACATGAAAGAGAGGAAATGATGAAATATCGTGTTATCTTTCTGTTTCCGCCATTCTCCAGTCAATTTGAGTCCTTCGGAGCTTGTTCCTTTTCCCGAGAGAGATTTATAGAGAAATATCGGATAAGGCTGCAACCGTCTGCGGTTTCTTTTCGAGTGTCAATCTTACATCACTCCTGTTTTTCTGTCATAATTCTCAGCAAAGTACTTTTCAAAATTCAAATACTTTTCACAAAAACTATTAAGCAATCCAAGGCTCACTCATCACCTAACACTCTTTTTCATAGTTTTAATTTTTTTATTAATTTATTCTTTTGTGTACATCATATTTTTTTTTACATTTTCCTTACATTTACATCATTTTCCTATTAACTTCTTTTGATTACCGCATGAATATATTTTTTTGGCATGTCTATATATTTATTTATACATTTAGTTATTTTAGTTTGTTTATATCATTGTATTGTTATGGAATGATTGTAAGCTACATAGCACCATTACTTATTTCTCACAAGTGGCAGATTGTAATGTTTCAATAAAGTGTTTAAAAACATTTATACATAATGTAAATGGTATGGAATCACAATAAAACTACGTAGTTAAGAAGGAAAACTCATTTATTATGAATTTTTTACAGAGAAGTTGTCATTCCATTCCCTTTTTGTTTAAAAAAAAAATATAGATATATATATATAATTATATGACGGCTATAATAATTATAGCAAAAATATTGTTATATTTTTCCCAAGAGTTGCTTAAGTTGAAATGGTAAGTATTTTAAAGAATATAACGCGCCTTAATATTGTTAATTTCTTTATCCAATATTCCCAAATCGGCAACGTTTCGGACAACTTTTTTATGCCACTACCTTCTTTGTCTATTAATTTTAATATTTTATTTTGTCGTTTATTTTATTTTATTTGTTTTTATGGACGGAACTTGTGCTTGTTTTCTTGTGTAACTCTATTATGCAGTCAAAGTCATGTCTGTTACTCTGCTACTATCTCATAACTGTAGAAAACTGAAAACAATTTTTTTTTTTTATAAAATGAGGATAAACGAAATGAGGAAAGTATGACACATCTATTAAGAAACATACTGATAATATAAATTGACAACTAAGTTAAAAGCTTGAAAACTAACTGTAGTCCGGAACTTTGCTAATGAGAAAATATCGCAAATAGAAAATAAAATAAGGGTGTTATGATCGTTAAAAGTTATAATATCTTGCTACTACTTCTTGTTCGTATTAGTTTTCTTCATTATAGTTTTCGGGGTTCTAGTCGTGTGTCTTCTTGTTCTGTTTTCGTTGTACCTTGACGATAAATCAACCAAACCTGTTTGTTCTTCCTTCCTCTGGTCCAATGTTTCTTCATTCTCTCAAATCTTCGCTTGGTTGTGTTCTTTTGCTCTTCACGATTCTTGTTAATTTAGTTTACCCGACTTTGTGGGTCAATATTTCGTTAGGCCAAGAACCGACATACGCATGAAGACCCATGGCCCATTTCCATTAATCAAACGACTTGGAGCGTTGATCCGACTTGGATTTGACAACGCGAATTCAATCAGCTACTCACCCAAATCCGTACCCGGTTATTTAATAGATCCTAGATTGGCCTGAATAAGACTGATCGATTGGTGAGGCGCCTTAACTGTTTGTGCCATAAATCTTCTGATTGCCTTTAATCGAATTGTAACAAATGTTATTTCCACATCTGTGCGTGCTTACACATTCCCTCACACTTGCTTTATTAAAAAATAAGGTTCTGGCATTAATGATAAATAGTTTTTTTCTAAAGGCTTTATTCGTGCAGATAAAGCAAAATCACTCATATTCCTCTCATGAAGGATGTCATATCGTGCTATTCGTCGAGTTTTAGCCCGACAGAATAGCAAGAAAGTGCAAATAAATCCTGTAGCAATCTCAGCGTACAGGCCTAAACCTGTTAAGTTACCATCATCTTAACACAAACATCAACACAGGTCCTATTCTTGCTCATACTAAGCAAGTTCTAAAAAACGTGCACTGTTTTTTCCAAACTTTCACAAAATCTTGATTTCTCTTTACATATAGGCTTTATAGATTTTCAAAAAAGGTGAACATAAGTTTAAAAAATGTTGTATTAAATATTCAAACAAAACATTAGTCGCATCATCTTTACCCATTTAGTGCCGTTGTATTTATTTATAAACGATAGTACTTCCACTCAACCACTGATGATCCTAAATTGAGAATTATAGCAAATTATTTCCTTCATTCTTTCAGACTATTACGCCTAAATCTCCTCTATCTATTCTCCTCCACTGCAATTTCTCTCTTGTTCCATAAGAACCTTTATGTTAGGAGTCTTTCCCTAAATTGGATAGTCTTCATGTGCGCCATCATTCCTAGCCTGATGAATTCTTACTTCATCTGCTTCGTGTAGCCACCCAGGGTCTTCAGTTTATTTATTTGATTAAAAATTTGTTTATTCATCCTTGCCGGATCCATGCTGACCATGTATCTCATCCGTTTTTTTCTTATCGTTATTTCCATTTCTTTCACCTCCGGTATCTCCTTGTTTCATCGTAGCCTGCAGTTTCCCTGTACCATTCTTCGGGGTATAAATCCTTCTTACTATTCTCGTTCCAATCTTCAGGAGCTTTACCAGGTTCATTAGGTTTGCCGATTCCACACGACGTAGGATCACTGGTTTTACTACGGACTTGTAGCGCTTATAATGGCTATGTTTTTTTTTGTTCTATATGTCTTTGGTGGCGAGGTTTAATTTCTTATTTAAGTCTTCTGTTTTCTATCGCATCTTTGTCCATTCCATGCCTCCGTTATATTTTTCTCTTTTCCTGTCCATATTTTGTTTTTACTGTTGTCTCCTTGTAGTTCTTGTTGGTCCTCATCGTCACCGTTTTGTGAAGGAGATTTATAGCTCCGCTACCTCACTTTTCTCTCTGGTTTCTGTGTGACTGTTACACCTTCCTTTCTTTCCAGCAAGGAATGCTAAATCATCCGCGAAGGCCAGACATTTTTATTTTTACTTCCAATTAGAGCACCGGAGTCATTGTTTTTCCACTGCCTTCATGATGTTATCTAGAACAACGTTGAACAGCTTCGCTGATAGGCTGTCGTCGTGCCCTGAGACCTGTTTTTATCTGGAGGATTTTGCTGATGTCTCCTCTGAATTTCGATACAATGTTTGTTAACCTCAGCCTAATTAGGTTTAATGTCTTTAAATACACTCCATATTCTCCCAGTGTCTATCGAATCGTATATTAAACTTTAAATATTAATAATTAGCCATTATTATCAATCTTCATAATCATTAAGTTAGTTATGACATGCAATTTGTACTTAGTTATAGTAAATTAGCTGTGTCTTCTACTGGCATATTTGAAAGAAATATTATAAACTATTACTATAGAATCATGAATAATGTTTTTCTGGCTATTTAGCATTACGAATAATTTCCATTAAAGCCGGAATTATATTTAATGAAGTTATATTAGTACAATAAAATCAAAAATTTTGTGAGTGAATTGAAAATATTTAATAATTACTCTTAGTTGAAAATATCTAATCAGATTATTTTTAGCGTTCTTTCTTCAACACCGGTATTCCATAATTAATAAAATTAATTAGTTAATCTTGGTTTTTATATTGCAAATGCTAGTGAGCGTTGCTCTTATCTCCATGCACATGTTATCCTCTTGGTTTTATTGTTCATATTCATTGTAATAAAATGGTTGTTTGTGTGTGTATATAATATATATTTGTACATCGCCTTTTAGAGTCACGAGAACATTACATTTACTGCTTTGAAACTGATGTAATATTGGCAGATCCGCTACGATGGTCCGCTTTATCCGCCGTGCCGGTCCTAATGGATGCGAGGCCCGCTCTCAATATCCTCGGTAAACGGAACCCTTTTATGCTCTGAGATATCAGCAGTTGTCGGGGCCTGGATACATTTATATAAAAGTCAGGGAGGGCCTTAACGTGAATGGCAATGATGAGGATCTTGCGGATGATCCAGCAGTTTGGCGGATTGCAGAAGGGCCTCCATCCGATAGGGGACGGTTTGGGAAGATGACAGCTAGGATATGATGGCCTGTGCGTGCGCCACCGCTTCAGGATTATTGCACCTGCTTTATAGGTAGAAAGTCACATTGCAATTTTACTACCCCAATTCGCAGTCATGTAGTTCTATGAATGTAATTCTGTTCAAGCTTCCTTTGATATCTCTTATGTTTTTTTTAATATTAAATAACTCGATCAGTCTTTAAAAAATGTAATAGAAGTAACAAGGGATATAATGATGGAGTTACGTTTTTAAGTGAAGTTTCTAAACTTTTTTATATTTATCTATGATATTTCCTTTTCAACTTGTGAAGAAACATTACCTTAAGCTATACTGTCCGAATTACCTCTTGGTCGTTTGTATAGGTATGTATATAGTTCTTATACGTCATGTGTAAGTTCTCATTCGTTTCTAGGTGAGGCTTTAGTTACATGAATACGGAATACATGAAATATTTTTATATAATTCATTATATATATTATGTATTTCCCTTTTTTCAAGTATTGGCTTTCAGAAGATGTAGCGTGTGTTTATTTATTTTATCCTAGTACCTTCAATATTATTAATACTTATAAATCTTTTCTCGACCAAAGTAAGTCACCTCTGTTAATATCTTCTTTGACGTATATAGCACAGCCGGAACGAAATTGTTGTAAAAAAGGTAACGAATTTACAAACGGGATTGTATTCAGGATCACATATAATTATTTATTACCTTCCCAGACATTTCGTCCTGATGAAATCTATAATGTGATAAAGAACCTGCCCAACGAAAAAGCTCCTTGCTATGATCTCATCGCAGTCTTCATCATAACTCCATCCTCTCCACAGTATAAGTATGCTCCTATCCTTTGGAAACTTTATCTTTGTAATGAAGATACTCCTTCATACTTTCAAACTTTTTAATCGTAACTATAATGGTTAAAATATTTTGAAGACAGACTAAATCGTTCAAGTCTGTACTAGAAAGCAGTGAACTTTTAATTTTGTCCATCTCTGTTATTCTAAAGGGACCTAGTCCCAGAATAAAATTATTTTTCTGTTCTATTCTCTTCTATAGTATCAGGGTATGCTATGAAAATAATATTATCTCACACTTTCTACCGCTTAAGGCGATGTCACATGATTTGAATGAATCCTTACCCTCTTTAAAATACGCCTAAATCATTATATCCTAAGAACGTTACTAAATGTTTATTAATTTATTTAAAAAGTTTATATCTCAGTGCTTACCAATTCTGAGTGCAGATTAGTGATTTCTATGCTTAACTGAATGAGAGCCAAGAAATCTTAGTGAGATAGCCACACTGAAGTCGCAATAGGTTTATGAATTAATCATGGATTAGAGTTCTCGGCCATGAATCTATTTGTGGTTCTTAAGTCATACCTATTTTTGAAATTTTCTCTGACCTAGTTCCAATTATTTTGCCTAATTGCCCCAAGAAGCTCAAATTTGTTGTTTTTGATCTGTGGTTTGTTGATCAAACGATTCATCAAGCTACTATTTCTCGCCAACGCCCTAACTTATCCTTGCAAGGGATGATCGCAGCATTGGTTTAAAAGCTTTAGAAGCGGTCAGAATGAAGGAAACTTCTTGCCTATTTGTTCAAACATCACCAACTAGGAAACAATCAAATCTCTAAATTTCCAAGATTAAACACGGTTTGGGCTAATGGAGAGGAGGGACACAAACACATCAGTTTGGAATACACAATATTGACTCCAATAGTCAATATTGACTCCTTTAACCTTCTTAACTTTTTGGCCGGTTGTTTGCTTTGATATTAGTACCTACAGTCTCGCCTATTTGTTGTAAAATATTTACCATTGGAGTTAAAACGCGCTGATAACCAGAGGTGTATTCTTGGAAGAGAATGAAAGTTGGTCCTAAATAACTGATAACCCAATAAATATTAATGATATAATTACTGTTTATGTATATTTTTATTTTATAGTATATATCATATATCATTTATCACAATCTTCCCAAATGAAAAAATCTTCCCTTTAGATGGTATTTTTGCTGTGAAAATCATAAGCATAAATAATGTTAAGAAATGTTTACACTTTAAAAATATGAATATTTTCAATACTAATAATTACATTTTCTTCTAATTTTGATTCGAAACTTGTCTACTCACACTAACCATTCATAAACGCCACTAACTTTATTTTAATGTAGAGCATTGAGAACATAATGTTTGTTTAAATAAATATGAGTTAAATATACTCCGAAAGCTCCGTAATGTGAATTCGCAAAACAAGATGACTGTTAATATAACAATATGTAGAAATATTCCTCTATTAATTTCTTGATTTCTATTAAAATATTCTGAGTTTAGAATTCCCTGGGTAGTACATCTAAAGAGTACATATACTTTGATTGAGTGGTTAAAAAATATAACATAAATTAAAGTAAGTAAATGAATAATAATTATTTTATAAAAACAATGTTAGTTTTAAGACTAAAATTTACAATTACCTTGTTTTTATTTACATTTTTTTCAAATTTCAAAAAGGGAGTATAATCTTGTAATTGGTTACTGTTGATTGAACTTAGCCTGTTAAAAATTAAATGTTAAAATGTAATTCTATGGGCAGTAGAAATATTCTGAATCCATTTAGAAACAGGTCTGTAGCCTTTCCTGTTCAAGCGCTATTGATGTTTCTTTAATCGTTTGGAATATTTAGTGAACGCATCGCTGCACTAGTTCAATACATACATACTTATAAAAAAGTAATTTCTAAATGCGTTCTAAACAAATTTTGTGAAAATGTAATAAAAAATATATACGGAATGCTTTTTTAACGGTGTTATCGTTCATTGAAGAACTAAATAGAACTGTTCTATTTGAGCGAAATCCAAAGAGGTTAGTTCCTGCCTACAAACGCGTTTAAAAACTTACAACGTTCTAACAAACCAAAAAACGTCCTTGTTCACGTTTTAAATCCGAAAAAAAATAGATTGTATTTATTTTTGGTGGATCGTGATTAGACTCAATAAAAATAAATAATAAAATATATTAGTAGAATAGAGTCGGGTATTTAAATGAATTAGGCGAGATACTGAAACATGTGGTTTATTAAATATAAATATAAATATAAAGTTAAGCAATTTTACAAATAAATAAAATAAAGAAATGTCGCTTATAGATATGTACAAAAGGAATAATGAGTCTTTACAGAAGAAAATGATTTGGAATAATATTGTGAAAGGGATCTATGAAATATTATTATTAATTCGAAATGAAGAGTATCATATGAACAAAACGTTAACAAATATTAACGGTGGCGACAGGGCCACATGGCGATGGATTATAGAGTCTTTATTTCTCTTACGGAGAATTAAATATTGCCCTTGAGGGTGATGAACGGTGAACAGCTCCTTCTTATTAATTGAATGAAGAGGTGAATACCTCTTCCTACCAATTAATAAGATATTAATAATCAATTCCAATCAATCTTACCTACCAATTGAAGCGAAGGGTTCGTTTCTTTGGCTCCGAGTGTATCTGATAACCAGGCGATCTCTGCAGTATCACCAAGGGCGTACTTTTCGTGTTTGATGCTAGGCGATCTAGGGCTTTGGGTGAATATCACCAATGTACTGGCTGCATGCGGTGAAGGTTGGGGGGGTTAGCTTCATTCGAGGAGAGCGGAGAGATATGGATAGCTTGCAGTCAGAATTCGAAGTCAAGAGAAGTGCTAGACGACGGAGTGGAGGAAAAAAGTTCCCTCTATCTGTTGCCAAGGTAAAAATTTTGAAGCAGCACGCGGGATTTAAATTTGAATTTACTAGATTGACTCGCGACTGAACAGTTTTGATAAACATACATGTAAAAAAATCATTAAAATAACTAACCCCATCATGCGTACAGATATCACAACTTGATCTATCAATTACACGTGAGTATACTTGTATAATATTAGCTTAAATGTTTTAAATATAAGCTTAAAACTGTTTTAATTAATAGAAAGAAAGAAAAACTAAAATCATCATAGATATATATTTTTTTAATAAATAAATAAATTTAAAATTATCTATCGGACCAAATTAGGGGAGAGATATGAATCTAAACTATTTTCTAACCCATATGAACGCACACGAAAGTTTCAGCCGTTTAGGAGTTCAGTGACATACACAAGAACAGAATAATTATATACAAATACAATGATGTTATACATCAATAATAAAATTAATCACATTTCATCCCTAAACTAATCATCAGGAGTTGTTATTTAAGAAACAATGCACCATCAGAAGAAGTGGAGGGAGAGAGATTGTCAACATTTAACCTGAACCCAGGGTGTCGACAAATTGTTGAAGGGCTTTTTGTCAGGCTGGGATCGATGGAACTGGACGACCCGTCACCCGGGGACAAAGAACCGTCCCGGCTGTGAAAGGGACGTGCAGTTGGGACTCCTCAGCGTCCCAAGGGACAATGTCCTCCCTTCCTACTATCCTCCCGCGGCTTTCAACAACATCCAATCACTGTAATTAGCTGACAGTGTTCGAGTCTTGGCGGTTGGCAATTGGTAAATATAAACAATATAACGCATTTACGTATGTAAATTAAATGTAATTGTTGCATGTATCGGAAGTTGAAGAATGTATTACTTTTATTCACATATTGATTCTTGTTACTTGCACATTTCGGATTTCAGAACGCCATAATCATAAAATTGATTTTTCTTGGATATTGTACCTTTACTTAATATTTCTATTCAAGGAGATAATGATATAGACACTGGGCTACAAATCTGTTTCGTGTTCAATATCGTATTTTAGATGATAAATTATAGATTTATAATTAGATCTATAATTTTAGTAGATAAATTATAGATTTTGTTATTAGCCTGGGATAGATGAGGTATCTGCCTGGTGTCATAGGCTCAACCCGGCTCCATCAAGTGTCAATCCTTAATTGAGGGAAAACCATAGTGGTTCAGTGTGATCTGGATCTTATTACCTCTCTGCACAACTGTTGGATTAGACAATGCATTTCCAACAATGTTTTAAACTGAAGATATTTGGTTAAATATCATATTTTTTTAATATGTACAGGGACATGTAGAAAGGCTTAGCCTAGTGACATAACCTGATATTGAGAAACTGAAACCTTGATTTAAAGGAATTAAGGTCTTCAGTTACAACATTATTGTAAAGGAACTTGTTCGAAGATGAACATAGAATTTCATTATTATTGTATTTACACTATCTCGTGTTTGAAATATAT
Source organism: Arma custos (assembly GCA_037127475.1). Classification (NCBI taxonomy): domain Eukaryota; kingdom Metazoa; phylum Arthropoda; class Insecta; order Hemiptera; family Pentatomidae; genus Arma; species Arma custos. The sequence continues at coordinate 117,852,499 of CM073764.1, read as the reverse complement.
ATATATATATATATAGATATATATATATATATATATATATATATATATATATATATATATATATTAACAGACAATTTAAGATCAATTTTCTCTGCCAATTGATGTTTACTCTGAAATTAGTCTATACATCTATATAATAACAATTATTTTAGTGTCATTAAAAAATAAAATCTGTCTACAAACGAGGCAAATAAAAAAACATAATTTTGCTTCATTAAATGGTGCTCACGTGTTTCGATAGTGAATCCATTCATCACGAGAAGCAACATAAACCAGAAAAAATAAAACAATCAAAATATTTTAAACGATTCTGCTCGACTGCCATCCGGAAACTGCTATTACTTCCATTCCATTTATCTATTTTTTTAGATTTTCTTTGTTGCCTCTTTGTTGAAAAGGAAACAACAAAGAGAGCGCTCGGGCAGATGGAAAATTAATCCGAGGTTGGTAGTGACAGGGACAGAACACGGACGCAGAGAGGACACGCGGACGATAAAGAGAATAGATTTGGGTAGGCTTGTGCCCGCTGTATTCCGCCCTTTAAAGTACATTTCCATTTCAAGCAGAGTTCACAATGACCGGCACAAAAAAGCAGATCTTTCTCAGGCCTCGGAGTCATCAACTGTTAATCAACTTCTGCATAAAGTAACACTTTAATGGAACGGGCCGTTCGCTGCAAGGCCCACCTTTCATCGTTCACTTTCATGAGGTCTGTGGTTTTCAACGTAAATGCCACCATATACTGCTTATTAAAATATATATAAAATTTATTAAAATGGATGAGAAAAAGGTCAAAGAGAAGCGTAAATGTATCCAAATATAAAATGTCGCCTCAAAAAGAGCAGATAACAAGGAGCGTGTCGATACTTTCCTATTTCAGGCATCTTCAGGACAGAAGAGGTTTAATAAAAGTAAAGATACATAAAAGCTTTATTAATATAATATTGTAGATTTTCGACAGTTTGTTAAAATCCTGTCAAGTTTCGTACTTTTATTTATTTTCTTATCTATTTCTATTTTTGTTATGTTTTCTCACTCTTGATTATTTCATGATTTATATTATTATGTAACCTTCTGGCCAGATGAATATTATGTTTTTTTTTTATTTTGTTCATTATTGTTATTCTAAAGGGACTTGGTTCCAGAATAAAGTTTTTTTCCATTCTATTCTATGCTAGATGGCTCCACGAAGACTGCAATGAACGTTTAAAGTTATTAGTCTTAGTGATGAACTAATTCTTAAAAAATGTTAATGAGCGCTGAGTTACTGTTAAAAGATTCGAGGGCTAGACGGAAGCGTAATAGGGAGGGTTGTTATAAGGTTGATCCTACCCATCTGGATTTGGGTATTAATATATGGGTGGAAGTAATGTGTTCATAGTGTGTTTTTTTTTAACCATGTATAATAAATCCAATTCAATAATTAGCAATAAAAACAGGCAAAACTTAAAGGTCTTAAATATTATAACAATAACATGGACCTCAATTTTTATGTTTAAAAAGACCAATATATGTTCGTAAAGTCATCACAAGCAAAAATAATAATGTGAAGGAGAAAATAGTTCGTCTGGAGGTCAAACTAAATTATCAAATAGTAAGAAATTATTTATTTGAAGCAAAATAATTTGTTATTGATTTGGTTGCTTGAGAATTTATTTGATCTTACCCCAGACTAATATTCTCTCCTGATAGTTTAAATGGTCAACAAATAATTATCCACAACTACCAATACAATAAACAATATACTGCGTTTAGACTGTTTCTGATTATGAATTAGTTTAGTAAACGTAAATGAATAAAATGCATAATAAAATAAAAATATTATTTATTAACTGAACTAGAATAACTAAGGAATAAGTTCAAGTAACGAATGATGTTGAAAATCGAAAGCAAACAAAGCCGTAATTACAGTTTTATTGAACTTACTTGAGGTAAAAGATTCAGTGATTGTCTGGTTCTGGTAAAATTTTAACTGAAGTTGGTTCCTAGAGTTTAGTTAGGTATTCTTTCAGATACTATTTTTTCTTCGTTCTGTTTGCTCAGCAAAAAACACTCAATTCTTATGCCAGGGATCTTGTACCGACTCGGGGTTTTGTAGATATGGTAGGACACTATTTACCATAGTGTAGAGTGGTATCCTGAGAACATGTAGAGATAGGACCTGCGTCCCTATCTTATCAATCCTTCTTGTCCCATCTTGCCTGTATCTTGTTTTTTTTTCGGCAGCTAAGGATTCCTATCTCTTTGTCGGCAACTTCTGTAGCTCAATTGGACAAGGTTTTATCTCTTGTACGATTTTAGTCCATGCTTATTTCTTCTACTTTTGGTGTAATCAAATTTGATGTAATCATGATCATTGTATATATGCATCTATATTTATAACATAAAGGATGTATATAAAAAGTATTAATACATGTGTGAGGAGTAAAGATATCGGTGGTAGCGCCTGCAGAAGGCTGGGATACCCTAGCAGCCTGGTCAACATTAATGCACCATTCTGAGGTTTGAGTCGATCCTGACCTATCTTAAGCTACTACAACGCATTAATCTTTTTAGCTTGGTAATACAACTGGAAAACATTATTCTCCATTCTCAATTTTATCTTACGGATTCAGTGTTTATTGTGGAATTTATAGTCTATTGACATTTCCAATTAATATCTGAGATGAAAAAGATTATTTGTTGACCACTTGTTTTCATTTTAATTTATTATATGTAGTATATTAAATTATCATAATTCAATTTTGGAATTTAGTCGTTCATTAAACCGGAGAGGTTAAGGTGAAATGGATATATAAAAAGTTTTTTATATAAGTTTATCAACAACTAATGGAATTGATAAACATTAAATACATCAGAAGGTTATAAATGGTCGCTGTAAAAAGAAACGCCTATCTACAACTTTAGATGAAAATGAGTTAGTAAGTGTAACGCATTCTGCAGTTTGAATTACACAATATTTGGCTAAGTCCTCCTTTTCCTATTTTTAAGCATTTATGTAAGTATGTATTAACAATTAATACATTAATAAAGGAAAACACTGTACTAGCAGTTGTTATTGTACCTATGATAATAATAAAAACATTTTAATACTAATAGTCCTAAATCACATTTTTGCGATATCACCTTTTCAATAATATTCTGTGCAGTTTTCATCATACCCAAAGGAATTGAACTCAATTGGAAACCATCATATTTTTTTGCTTTAATCAATTTGTTTCTTGAGCTCTATAATTTTAACTACGATCTATACAGTACTCCATGCTTGCCAACGTTACATTGTTGTGTCCATTAGTTCTAATGTGTCAATCAATACCAGTACTTAGCTATTGAAAATGATATCATCGTTCAAAATTCCTATTTTTTATAGTGAATAAGTGAAACTGTCTGAATTTTATATAATATGAAATATAATATTGTTTGTTCCAAAGAGATGTCATTATTTTTTGGGTCTTAGGGACAACACTATTATTCTTAAGGTCTGGAAAAAGCACCACTTTGTCGCTGACGAAGAGAGGTTTGTGGGAGCTGAAATAAAGAATTCTATTGGCCATTGGACTAACGACGCCATTGTATTCATTAGGCTGAAATATTTTGGGATTTAGTAGATTTCCTCGAGTTGTGTGAGAATGATCGTTATAATAGTGGCGAGGTGCCTAGCGCTCTATTTGAGCAAGGCGAAGCTTCAGCCAAACAGCGCTTCCTATCATTAGTTTAATTGCCCAACCCCCTGGATTTGCAAAGATTGCCTCTTCATGCAAATGGTTCTTCGTCCAACGAATATTAAGCTCGCATCATTTTCAGCCCAGTAAATGCTTAGGTTGATCTAGATATTATTGGTACAGCGGGCGAGTAGGATGTGCCTTAGTTAAGTAAAATTTACTCCATTTTGCTTTTAGAATAAAATGTAAGAAATTACACACTATCTCTAAATATTTCAAAAATATAATTATTTACATTATATTAATAAAAACCAGCCCAAAATACTAAATATGCAGGATACTAATTTTCGAATAGTTTTTGTTAAACTCGAAAATGTTCACGATTCTTCTTTTACTACGAACAAGGAAGTAAAAATGAATGAAGTATGTTTATTGATGAACTTAATGGTGGCAATATATATATATATATATATATATATATATATATATATATATATATATATATATATATATATATATATATATATAAATGGAGGATAACAATTTAATAAATGGGAAGAAAGGAGGAGGATCCACGGAGAAAGAATGTGGAAAGCATGGGAGAATAGAAGAGAAGTGTCAGAAAATGAAGTCAGTTTGCTTTGCGTGATCCCATATGGTCCAAACGCTAATAATAAATAAATATGTATATATTTATATGGATTCAATAACGACTGGAATAGTCCAGTAAGCTTGTGTACTCATTGTGTGCTAGCTGGTCATTAAATAGAGAACCGTTGCTTGGGGAGACATCCATCAGAGACGGTTATCGGGATCCTAATAGAGCCAATAGTCCCAATAGTCCACGCCTCTGCTACAAGTCCCTGTCTGTTCTCCATTTGTGGAATGTCGTCCCTGTACGAGCTAAACTGTTGATTAAACGTTCTCTGAGCGATGCGACGGGGGAAGAGGTTTGTAGTCCTCCAGGGCTCATTGACTTCGATTGCTTTGCAGTTAAATTGCTACTGCAAGTATCGTATAGATTAATGCAACGACCTGATTTATGAATGATAGCGAAGAAATAAACTTTTAAGCGCTCATGAATCTAGCGAGAGCAAGTTAATCAGTCAATTTGATCTACCACAAAGCTATTAAGTATACTTTGCTCTCATAGGTAAAAAAAAAAGCTTTTACAATACTTTTTCTATTCTGTTCAATATTGTTTGAACTATATACGATGTCAAAAATCTTTATTGTTTTAATATGTTTTATTGCATAGGTACAATCATTTATTTATTCTAAGTGTATTTACATGACTTAAATAACATGGAGTGTAGTGATATGAATTATTCTACGGATAGTCTATCTCAAACGAATCTTCGTTTTCGCTAAGCCATTTATAATAGTTGTTTTTTTTTCATAAATCCTTTACGTTAAGACGCAAAAACAATATATTCCTACATTATAATTTATTTTTATTTATTGATCTTTTGATGGTGATCAAAATAAAAATATTCCTACACTAGTTTTATGATTATTTGTAATAACACTATCATCTACTTTAAAAGTTTATAAGTGGACTAATTTGTAAATAACAATGGATCTAAGATTGCGCGATCAATTATTTTAGGCATCTTATAACTGGCGCCTTGTACTCTCAGCTCGACTATCACTATTAGATATTCGGTGTTCTGACGTGCCATTCGGAATGGACTTGTGAAGTCGGGACGGAATACGGAACGACAGCACTCCAAGTAGACGAAAGACTGGCGGAGGCGCTTATAAAGACGAAGGTGGTGGAATACTAACCGTGGCGGGCTCTCCTTCTCATGTGGGGCACGCCTTCCGGCCAAACATCCAGTAAGGGAATTTACAGCCTTCTCCCCTACCATTAGCATTCAGGATGTCCTCCGATCGGCATTGCCTTTTCACGGATTTCGGCAAACAGGTGTCGCCCAATATTTTAATACCGCAAGGAGCTCAACTGTTACATTCCTACGATAAAGAGTTTTTCCTACAGGATTTAATCAGATTCGTAGGTTAAGATGAATGGTATCGGTCTCCTAGTTTCTGTCAACAACCTTTCTAAAACTCGAATTTACTAAACAATCTCTTCATTAGCAAATGATCAAATTGATACATTATATCAATTCTTTGATAATATTCACTACAGTATGATAAAAAAAGTTTCTAAGAACACTTTCAATTGGCTCCTTGATAACCATAATCAAATATTATGCGATAAGAAAGTGACTATTGTTCTGGTATGAAGAATCTTCACCATTTATTCCGGTATCTTAACTTAATGACAAAAGGCCATAATTATCAAAGTTATTATTATTAACTTGCACAACAGTCCTTAGTGGACCTAGACATCCGAAAGAAGTTTCTTCAATGCTTTCTTTCCTATAGATAGCCATTCTTCTCCATCTTCTTATCCTCAAACTGATATAGTTGGCTTCGATTTCGTCTATCCACCGCATTCGGGCTCACTCCTCTAAGGCTACGTGCTTCTCTTCGGGCAACTGTTCAGTAACTCTTTTGACAACCTCTCTCCTTCTTCTTCTTTACAGACGTTTAAGTAAATTCCTTTTACTGATGACCAAGATATTGTGATTAATCGCAGGATGCTTAGTCATCATAGGATCCTTAGTCTCATCTTTTCAGACAAGGTGCTTGCAGATCAGGCAGCCCAAGGGGCCCTGCCTTGCAATGTCACTTAATTATTGGTATTGAATACTTCTTCTTCTTACTCTAACTCCTGTGTGCCACTAAGCGTGGAGTTGCCGTCTCGGTCCACCAAGCCCATTGATCTCTGTCCCTTGCAATTCTTCTCATCTCCGGAATGGTGAGTCCTCTTGCTGCTCCGAGAGAACCACCTGGCCATTCGGGTATCGCAAGGGGTAGTGGATGCGCTCCAATTGTACAGTGTTCACCAACTGTTCCCCAACACTGTCACTAAGGACAAATACAGTACGATACAGTCCTCAGGATCGCATCTCCTGGGAAGACTCAATGCTGGGAGTATAGCCGGCAACCTGTTGTCCCTGGACAAAGGGCCTCCACCACTGGGCCAATCACCCTTATGGAGTAAACTGATTCAAAGTGATCAATGCAGCCTCGGATCGGTATTGAATACCATATCGCTAAATAATACCATACCCTGACTAAATTATAGGATTTCTCTTTAAGCGGAAAATAGTTGATTAATAATGGACAACTCTAATAATAGATTGAATTGGTCAGGGAGTGCAGTCAAAGATTACGGAAAATGAACCAAACTTATTGCAGTCAAGTCTTTAGTTGATAACCAACAGAGTTCAGACTCACATCATCCCTCCCCCACCCCCGGCAATCCTGTAGATGCCTTACATCTTTGACCGAAACGTTGTCACAGTAAAATAAGTTTTGCTTATTTTGTGTAATCTTTGACTTCACCTCCTGACCGATTCAATCCATAATAGGGTTTTTCCTTCTCACTTCCTTTTGTTTTTCTAATTATCAATGCGTCTAAATATATATTATCCTAAAAAAATTGCATGGTCCCATCAAACAACATGTTTTGATTTTCTAAAGGTTCGCGCATGTAAAAGGAAAGTAACAAAGTAACAATAAAATCCTGGGAGGCTTTTTATTCTTTTAGTAGACAATTCAGCAAATAATAAAAACAAATGATGGCAAACTTTTCTCAAGAAGAAAAAGCTAAAAGAGCAGCGGGTGGAAGATTGCTACAAGATGGGGAACAATCGAGATATTAAACTGTTTATTGAGGCTGAAGAATGTTATCCGGGAGGCCTTCTCTGGAGTCTGTCCTATTTAATATGTTTCCCAGATCCTCCAGGATTCCAGGATAGGCTCCAGATGTTTATTGCCCGCTGGAGTAACGCATGGTTAAATATTCAACAAAACTCGACTAGGCTCTTCGCTGCATATAACCAAGCTTCTTGGGACAAACTAACGAAAAGATAATTTAAAGCAATAGTCCTCTGATTTTGATTTATTATTTTTCAAGAAATAAATTTATTAATATATTAGGAAACTGCGTACCAACGTTGACTTGCTACGCTGAAGGTCCTGTTATCAAAAAGAAAACTTATTTGATCTGTTAGCAGGTATCTGGGATTTGCCTTCTCGGGGCTCAACCTGGCTCTATAAAAGATATACCATTAATCTAGGGAAAACCCTGCAGTTCAATGTAATCTCGGTCGAATCACTTCCCTGCTTTACTCACTTTAGCTTAGTATAGTACAACCTCTACCATTTACTGAAACAAAGACCCTTCAATGGTTGCAGAGCTAAAGTTTTTTTAATTTGTATTTTTTCGTATGTATAGTTGTATGTTAGCTACTGTCTATCTACGTTCTTTACTAAATGCTTATGTAAATAATTACACTAAATAAGTTCGGCTTATTTTATATGCGCCTATGTTTCGGCCCAATGTTTAAAACATCTTCTGGTGTGAGAATAAAAGAGTACAGAAAAACTATATAAGCAATACAGTGCCAAAGAAGATATTTCAGGTTATATATGGTTATATATACGGAAATGATAGGAATAAAAAGAAATACAAAGGGTAAAAGATAAATTATAAAAAAATAACTGATGAGACATAATAAAAATGGAAAGAAATCTAGAAAATAATAAAACATAGTAAAATGCATGAGAATGATATTTTTACAAAATATAATGATTTTGTTATTATTATTATATAAATATTATGTTATTATTGAAATACGAAATGAGCTTGAGATAATGTACTAAAATAGTAAAAAATATAAATATTCTTTTTTTTTAAATTTATTTATTGATATCTACAACTGTATTACAATAATACAACAAGTAAATAGGCTAAGTGATATATAATGACATGATAATGACAAGTAGAGAAACTACCCACTGGTAGTACTCAAATCAAAGTTCAAGTAAGGAGGTCACGTGGCCATCTTCTTTTCAGACGCCTCGGAGGATTATCGGGAATTGAAGAGGAAGCTAGGTTTGAAACTACAGGGTTTGAGTGGTAATGAAGTTTGTTATAAATATTAATATAAAAAAAAATATTAAAATCACAAGAAATATGAATTTAATACAAAATATAAGGGATGTCATGTTATTGGTGAATGGCAATGTGAGTTGGGAATAAGTAATATTAAGAATGCTATGAAGCTCTGTGTGCTTTAGATTAATTATTATAAATAAATAACTGGAGAAAGAAGGATATAGATAGAATGAAGTATGAATGAAGAAAATAATAACAATGCCATAGAACATACGAGAGAGAAAGAGAGTCCAACTTCTACTGACAAAAATGAACTGAACTATTTAAAGGTCTTAAAAGCCCGTTTATTAGTGTTGCCAACCCACCAACTAATAGAAGTACATAATAATATTTTTTTAAATACTTAAAAAACAAAATTAGAATTATGTCATTTAGACTTTTATTAATCCATCGTAAAATTCTCAATGCTCCTTATTATGTCACAAATAAACTCATCCATCATGATTTTAATATCCCATATGTTGCTGATTTGGCCCAAACTAGATACCTATCCTTCCATGACAAGCTCCATACGCACTTGAATCCGCCAGTCTCCCAACTTGCTTCCCATACTATTCATGATAACCCTCCGAAGCGTCTGAAAAGATGGTCTCGAGACCTTCTACTATAGAACTTTATTGGAGTGCTACCGATGGGTAGTATCTCCACAAGTGTTTTTATATCATTTGTTCATATTAGCAGATTCAGTTGTTGTAATATTATTATAGTTGTAAATATCAATAAATTAACCTAAAAAAAAACTTTTATTAGGAAAGGATGAAATTGATTTGAGAATATTTATATAATATAAAAGATTAATAATAAAAACAATCGGAGGTATTCTCCTTGAAAGGTATTATCCATAAAATGTGAAAATACCGACTCTGAAGGCAGAGTAAAAAGAATCTTAGACTTTCAGCCTGTTTACCACTATTGTAATCCAAAGGGAAAGAAAAAAAAAAGTAAAAAAAGAATCTTAAGGGAAAGGAGGAGCATATTGGCTTGAGGAAAGGAGAAAACAAAATAAAGGAAAAAGGAAATTCCTGTGGGTAGGAAAGGAGACTGGTTAGGGTTTAAGAATTTTCCGGTAGGAGTATCAAGGAATCAACTGTTAAAACATCCAATCGAGTCTCTCTGAAAGGGAAAGCTCTCTGGCATCTCTGGCCACCTCTTCCAACCTCTAAACTAATTTGTGCAAATTTGATTAACTAAAATTGGAATGTGAGGAATATATCAGGAGCGTTCAATGAAGGTATATGTTGGTTAACTAAGATTTACATATGTACATGATTTGCTTCGAAATTTTTTACTTCTACTGTGACAGAATGCAGAGGTGTAAAGTCGTTTTCTCCTTATTATTAGTCAGATCCTTTTTTTCCCTTCTTCTTTGTTTATTATTGTTAATAATAATAAAAATAAAAATAATAAACAAAAATAATTTGTTTATTATTAAACAATAATTTGTAATTTTAAAAATTTATACGCCCCAAGACTCCATAACGATACAACCAATCACTGCTAACTAATCCATCCACCGATTATTAGCTGGAATTCCGCCTCAGCTGGCATGTGGACGACTATCAAAAGCTAGGATTCCAAAACGTCTGTATTGAATAATTGGAGGAAACTATGCAAAGCAAAAATTAAATGGTTGGATGATGTCGAAGAAGACCTCATGTTCTTGGAGTAAGGAGATGGAAGGTGATAGTAGAGGACAGGAGACTGGCTTGAGATCTTTGAGGAAGCTCAGGTACTTGTAGGACGGTAGCGCTCAGCAGTAAAATAAAAACAAGTACGTGTAATAAATACAGATAGTTAATACCAATTCATTGCTTCCATGAACTCTTGTAGGATAAATAACACAGGGCAACAAAAACATGTTTTTGAAAACTTCTTTAACTTTTTAGTTGATCTTTATAGATTTTTATGTGCTGAATCTAAATCCGGCCTTAGTTTTTTTGTATCGCCGATAGTTTACCTGGTCTGAGCAGTACACTAAACCACCTTCTTGTTAAAAGATCTTGGAAATTTGTTGCTCTTTCTTCCTGTAAACATAAATGCTGGTTCTAACCGCCAACAAGTTCTTTTCTTTTTGTCTAGAGCCAAGCAAATCAGCTTTTTCTTTCGTTAAGCGAAGATCCCTAACCAATTCGTCGATTTGAGTTAACAGTTTAGACTCTACATTTTTTGTAAAACATTGGAATTCTTCATCATCTTGCTCATCTAACTCCGATTGTACATCAGAAAATACTTCCGTTGGAATAGAACTAAAATCATCTGGCGGTTCAGGGACCGGTAAATCTACACCGTCTATTGGTCGGATGGTGGACGGTTGTTATTAACTTATTAACTTCTTGTTTTTTGAGTTATGACCAGTAATATCGACATTGAAAAAGTAACTATCGTTGGAACGATTTCTTTGCTCCCTCCATGTCATAGGAACAGCAAATTTAAAGGTTCCTTTCTCTTTTTTCGACCATTTTCTTGGATCTTCGACACATGCATAACATACCTTATGCGGGGTCCAAGATTAAGCCTGATCCCCAAGTTTAGTTCCAAAGTATGATAGATAAAAAAGTTTGTACTGTTTCTTTGGTATTTTTTAATCACAAACTCACCACAAATATAACAAAAATTGTCAGCAGAGTTTTTACAACCGCGATTAGACATTGTCGTGAGCACATGTACAGGAAACGTGAACGTGAGGTTAGGTTGACTGTAAAGTGAACATCAGGTACTAACAGAAAAAAGAATAAACATTTTTTGGCCAGTAAATGTTCATTCAGCGGTACTACCAACTTCACCCACACCAATAGACATAGTTTTTCAGTTATTTATTTTAAATATTAAAGCTGTTCAATCCTTTAAAAATCGCTTTATTTAATAAATTTAAATGTGAAGAAATTGAGGGTGATACAGCTTTTTTAATATCATATTTGGATTCAGCACCCTAAAAACTATAGGAATTAGGTTTTTTCAGTACAAAAGTTTTTTCGTCATTGACCTATGTAATCGATAGGTTAGTAACATAAAAAATGTTTAATAATTCTGCTGAGGGATTTTTGAACTCGTCAATCAAATAGCGAATTTGTGACTGATGTATACGGCACTAGAATAGTACGATTATTTGAATGAAATTCAGACTAATATTTTTCCTTTCATTTGTAATATATTATAAATACTTCGCATTATTTTTCATTATTATTCCTTTCTATACATTAATGATATCGATTATTTCATTGAATAATTTCAATGACTTCTGAAACCAGACGCATTCAACTTTGCTATGCTACTATTTATTCTCATATAATAATATCAGGTATTATTATTATATTGTGGTATTATTATGTCCCCCTGAGGTCATAATAATACTACATGCTACAAAACATACTGTGAAGAAAATTGAAAAAATGTAACCCTGGTATAAAGGTGTATTTAATTATTAATTAGTTAGACGTTTTCCTCAAAATACATTATTAACATGGAGAATTGGCTGTACTTGCCAATTCGCTATATTATTAAACTGAAAAATGTAATGTAACTAGATCCATTTATATAAGCTGTCGTCCTTACATTGCATCATGAATTTATTTCTGAGCACGGCAGGATATTTGTTCAGTTGTGCATGTCTTCCTTGAGGTTTATAGGATATTCCGCAGTTAAAATAAACAACATTTGAAATTTATGTATATATTTTTTTTAACTCACATTTGTCTTAAACTTGGCCTTATGACAGCAACTAGCGTTTTACAGCCTTAATTAATTGTTATGGGGGATTTCACAATTATACTTAAAAGTAGACGGAAAAGTTTTACTTAAACTTAATATCATTTCGTTTGTAATTTTCTATTTCTGACAACACCAGAAGCCTTGCACGACGCTTGTTAAAAGAGTATTTCTTCCTCATACATAAAGAACAGACACTTATGTAATGGTTCTATCATCTCTTGAATTCTAATTTTATTGTTTCGCGAAAGGATCCTTGAAATGGGCGGATTTTTTCGCTTATAAAACAAAATCCGGTTGTTTCCTTACCAAAAAATTTTACTATTGTTTAACAATTTTTATTATTTTGAAATATTATTTAATATTCCATTAATAATTGCTGTAGAATTAACACATCGTTGACGGGGCAATAGTTATACATGTTTTAATAGATGAATAGTAGATTGAATTAATAACGAAATAAAGCTATAAGGGTTACAAATTGAGAGAGTTTCCTGTGGCCCTTTCTCATACATATTACAACATAGTTTACGAAGTACAAACATAACCATAACAATAGTTAGATAGATTATTGGTAAGATCAATCAAGTGCATTTATTTTTGTTATTAACCATAAAGAATACATTCTAACTAAAGAAAAAAAAGTTTAATAAAAAAATAAAAATAAAAAGTTATATCGATTTTTGAAACATAAAATTTTATATATTGCTCAAGCCATAATTTACCGCCTCAAAATCTGTTAAAATAACTTTCTTTATTAAATAAAGTTATAAATTATTTTGTAACCTGGTATGAACTGAATAGCTTTATCTTTGTAAATACTTTTAGGATTAAGAAATCCAACATGATTTAAATGATATTAAAAAACCGTCCTCTCATATTTAGGATTACTGGGAATATACAATTCTAATCTTAAATTACATATTTCACATTTTATCTTCACTGGTTTCAAACGACCTCTCAAGACTATTGCATGGGCTGGTATTCTATCCCTTGCCCTTGGTATAGTAGAAGCTAAAAAGGGTTGCAGAAATTAAGTCGGGCCATTATAAGAGTTAGTGTCCCAATAAAGAGGGGATATCTGGTCCCTAAAGTAGAGATTAGAGGTCCCTATATTTTGGGACCTTTGCTTTCCAACCCAGTCCTATCTTATCGTATGATGGAACCAACCCCAACTTACCTTGAGGATTTAGGATTTTTATCATCCTTCTTCAACTTTTTAAGAATCAAATGTGAATTCTTAGCGATATCCTGTCTCTTATCGTTTAAAATGATTATGATAAAAGAAGTGGATGGAACTGTGTTTTAGATTCATTTGTCGTTTGATAATCGTGAATGAAGTTTTCAGCAAAAATTATGGGGGAAACAATTGCAAAAAAGGTGCTGTGAAATTACTTTCAAAAGTTCTCTACAATATAATAATATTCAAAATAAATCCATGAATATTTTTTCCTATTGGAGGGTTACTTTAGACCTTTTCTGTATAACTTTATAAAACTATTTCAGCACCGTATTATTAATTTCGATGTGCATTACGTACCTTTTTAGTCATTAAATTGATAATAAATCTTTTTTGTGTTGTCAGGAGAGCATAAATCAACAATCCCGGTGAATAAGTGCTCAGTCGAGAGAGAGTTAACTGAATTGAGGGAAGCGGTGTTGTATTACTCTCCTAATTTTGAAATGGAGTTGTAATATTAGCAATTACTTATTTTCCAGCCTATTTCAGGCTTTGAATCTTATTCGCTAAGAAAATGACACAATTTCCTAAATGTAAGAAACTATTTTTGAATCGAATTCGAGTCATTTATTGGGGCTGTAGAAAAATTCATTAGGAATACTTCGCTCTCATAACCAAACAAGTTCCGCTGAAACGGGTGTATAAATGACTCTTGGACTGTAGGTTCGGTCTCATAATTCTTTTCATCCACAATGGAAGGAATCCAAAGAGATTTCCTGCGACATTCCCTAGCCATGGGAGGGAAGATGTCCGCAAACCGGACGAGAAGTAGAAGGGATGAAGTGACTAAATCGGAAGCTGAGGAAGACTAGATAGGAACTGGAATCCATTACTGGATCCAATTGGTTCCAACAGGGACCATTTCCTTCCCAGCTCCTATTCCTAATTCATCCGGATTAATAGAGAACCGCCTTCATTATCTCCTCTCTCCACGGTCTTGAATAACAAGCTCTTTAGCCGAGGTCCTGTTCCCAGAGGAAATGGCTGCGTCTTCACAACTTCGCCTCATTATCAATATTTACTCAATTATTAAACCTGCCGGAAATCGGGCAATCGGGGGTTTAACGTTTCCTTTCTCTCCCTCTCTCTCTCTCGATAACTGCCCGTTAATGATCCTTGAGAGAACGAACAGGAATTTAATGAAAAATTGATTGATCGTTATTTTATACGTAATTAAGTTTTTGTAGCCAGTTATTTCACATTGCATGAGAATATTTATGGAATATCATATTTTAGATTTACTGCAAACATAATTAGAGTTATAATAAAGTACTGAACCGTACTTTTGATGTCCATAATTACGCCAATGGTCGGACAGGGAGGAAATACGGCTGAGATTTCGATTTTTCTTCAGATTTTTCTCCCAAAGAGGCTTGGTGAGCCCGAGGAAGAATTACAGATACCACAGGGACTGCCTATGGTTATTAACAGATTGAATAAATTATCTGCCACAGTCAGAATTAAACCTGAAGCTCTCAGCAGCTCAGCGCTCCACCCTGCATCCCAAGTTCAAATTCTCGCTACCAATCCTAAAATATTCACTTCACAACAGCAATTTAATTTTGAGATTGTAATGAGGTGTTGTTCATTAAAAACTAAACGATTTTATCAAAAAAGGGAGCGATGTAGTTCAAGACCGGCTGAGACAGATATATTTTTTCCTTTATCAGTCGTGCATGGTATCTGGAGAAAAGAGAATGATTCCCACTCCAGAGGAAAACGATATTACATCTTGTAATGATTTAGTCTTACAAATAATTATTAAATTATTCTTAATAAATTATAATTTATTGTGTGTCTGTTCAAGAGATTATGTTGGTTATACCCGCATATTTTTATTTCTTATTTTAGTAAGACTCCTCAACTCTGTATCAAAGGTCTTTTCAAATTCATTATAAATAATCGATTAAAAATCCCGCTGTGAGAAATAATTTCCCACCAATTAAATTGTATTTACACGCCTAACGAAGTAGCAGTAACATGACCTGTTTCTCTAAGAAACGCCCGATCGGAAAACTATCACAAAGATGATCAGAGGAGAAGGAATATTCCGTTCCTTAGAGGAATATTAATTAAAGACTTTGTTTAAGTTTAATTAACAACTTTCTTTATTATTTTTTCAAGGCATGGACTTTTCATCCCTTTATCTAAATTCCTCTACAAGAAATATCAAAAGAAACTGGATAAATAATAGTTAAAAAATCCTAAAATATAACTTAAAAAATATAAGTAAAAAACAGCGTTTTTACTTTGTAACTGAAAGTTATGCTTTTATTCTTCATTTATAATTTAACATGAAAAGATACATTTTACAGAGGTTTTTCTACCCAAGCTTACTCGTGAATCCCTTAGGGGAGATTTTCAAAAGAAGAGCACAAATACAATGGCATTTGTATAATTTCTCAAATAAGCATTTATTATTATTATCAATTTCCCTACTTGACGGCCTGTGCATTTGAAACGCTATAAAATTAAAACAGATACTTAAGATGTTTGACTTAGTTTAGATTATGTTTTTTTTAATTATAACAATTTTTTTATGTCAGGAGGTCATAATAGAAGTTTATAATAAAATCATAACCTTGATAAATAGTACATTAACATCTCTCGAATATAATACTTATATTGGTGCAACGTAACAATTCCTATGAAGCTATGGCAAGTATTTAACTCCAAACCGCCTTTCTGGTCTTATTATAATTTAATTATCTGTAAAATACGCCAAATAGTTTTTTTCTTGCTTTAGCTAGACTGTTGGTTTCTCCATCCAGGGGATAGAAAAAACTATGTTTTTGCTTTTAAAACTGTTAACCATCAATTATTACATATAAAAATTCAGAGGGGAGGGGAGTTAAAAGTCAATTGAATTAGTTCATCTAATAATTGAATAATGGCTTTTTTTTTTGCTTTTACAGTAATTCATGTATTTATAAAATAAATAAACTAGATCGTTTACATCTAGAAAGGTAGGATTAGCAAGAGCAAGACTGTTGGTTTCTCATACAGGGAGATGGAAAAAACTTTTTTGCTTTTGAAACTCTTAACCATCAATTATTACATATAAAAATCAAGAGGGTTTTAATTCAATTAGTTGATCTGATAATTGAATTACGATTAAATAATGTCATTGTTAAACCATTAGCAAAGTATTTAATTAAGAACGTATATTTAAGTTTCAGGGTGGTAAAGCCACCCTCACCTTTAAATATTCATTTTTGTTACAACAATACTATTTTATATCGTTCTTTTTTTTTGTTTTGTTTTTTTACAGTAATTCCTTTATCTATAATATAAATAAGCTAGATCGTTTGCATCTAGAAAGTTAGGATGTACATCCATTTGCCAATCTTTCGAAACTTTATTCAGAAAGTTAAACAAAGCTACTTCGTCCCCTTCTCTTCAGTCAAGAACTCGAGTTATGGTTTACCTAAGAGAAGTTAACAAATCTATTCCAAGTGTAATCCTTTTAAAGAATAACAAATTAAATATTAATAATGCAAACAAGTCAAGACTGTTCATTTTCTTGCAACGTTATTATGGAAGACGTTTGTTCATCTTCTTTTAAGCAGTAATTCACAAAAAGTATCCTGAATTTTTAAACATTTATGAATATTTTATAGCTGACGCTTTTAGCCACTTTACTTCGGACACACCTTGAATTAATTTCAAATCAACTTTTTTGTGTTTGTTTTTCTCAACAGATTATCTATGGTTTATCAAACTATTTTACATTTTTCGTTTTTATTAAACTTTATTGTAAATATCTTATTTATATTGCATATTAATTTATTTTCACCATGGTTTGAACATTCGCATCAAGTTATATTTTTAATATTGGTAAAGGATTGAAATAAAAATAAATTCATTAATTATTTAACTGAATTTTTGTTCTTTCATTCATAAAAAACCTTCTCTAAGAGTGTAAATGTAAGAATAATTGCTATATTTTAAATGCATCCAAAAATTATTCTGGCTGAATTTGCTATAAACCGTCATTTGATCGTTTGAAATTTGTTTGTTTCATAACTATAACTAGTGTTTTAAAATAATTATAAGCAAACGTGTTATTAAATTTCGACTGGCAGATATGGAATTTTTTTTAGACATGTTGCTCTTTTTATTTTCATCTATGGCATATTATTTGCCATCAGTCCGAAACCGAAAGATATGAAAATATTTAGACAAAATCGATAGGGTATCTTTAAATGAAAGGGCGGTTGCTTTTTCCTTGTTTTATTTTAATGTATGGTTGCTATGATGGAAAGAAAATTGTTTTCGATTAATTTATATAAACAAAGCTAATAGCTGTGATAAACAACAAAGTGATAAAAGAACAAGACATCCTTTTTTTTATATCCAAATCGTTTAAAATCAAATTTTGCAAGTCCCAAAGTCTGTGAAACTGTGAATCCTTTATGTTTTCTTACAATATGAGTCTTATTCAAGTATCTATTGTCCTTAATTAGAGAGGAATAGAATTGAGTATCGGAATCAATGAATATTACTATATTTCTGTATATTACTGATAACTGAATTTCTGAATATTACTGCATTTCGGCAAAAAAATGCCAATTTTCGTAAAAGAGGAAAACATATCTATACCTAAAGTGGAAAGACATGAAATAAATTATAGCCTTGAATGTTATCCTGCAAGAGTCGAACTGGCTTTTAAAAATTTATTACATTTAATAAAAAAAATTGCATTCATTACTAAAATTTTTATTAAAAAGTATTTCTGAAATTTGATAATTATTTCACCCTATTTCATACTTAAAAACGGGTATGTAAATTTGCAATAATATCGTATAAAATACTTTATATTAAGTATGAAATAGGGTGAAAAAATGATACCGATATATGGTTAATTGTCATTCATTATACTTTTGTTTTTATTTTAAACTTCACAAGTGTGTCTTCAAGTTATCTAATCAGTAATGTCGAATAACGAAAATTTCCTCTATAAATGCTAAGTTGGTTGCAGGTCAACTAAACGAATATTTTATTTTTGTCTTATCCCCCCAAAAAACCTTTTTGGTACTTAACAAATTATAAAATATTTTGGAATTACTAACTACAGAATACTCTTTATCCAATAACATTATTCAATAAAAAATATATTGAGCATGAAAATCTAAGTTTTCAAGACAAATCCAAACTTACACCGAAACCCATCTTCTCGGAAGGGCAGAGAAGATCTGGAGGAATGAAGAAATAATGGGCGTGAAGGAAGGAACAACACGCAAGGAAAATATTGATGTATCCTAGTAAATGAAAGAGGCGAAACGAACGTAAACAAAATTAATTTTGATTTATAAAAAATAATATCACTTACTTTTTTTCGTAAAGAGACAATGAATACCATGTAAACCCTACACACTTAATTCTCCGCGATCTGTATGTATGCCCCTCTACGTTTTGGAAAATGTATAACGATTCCTTTCTATATTGTTTTTATTATTATTACTTTTTAAATATTAAACTTGAAAATGGCATTGTTGGTAGTATGTTTGTGTTTGATAACGGTAAGGAGTTAGGAATAGAAAACCCTTAATCTGAAAGATCATATCGCTCTGGGCAATCTATATTAGGCTTACGATTCGCCCAAATTTACATATTATTAAGACGTATTATCATAGAGTAGTTTGTCCATTGAGGAAATTGAATTTTGACTCGATGTTTTTCGACCTGTCGTAGAAAATTGTTCAAAATAGGACACTGCTTTGATTAAGTTGGGTCGCCTTATACTTTAAGGGATGTATGCTACCAATTTATTGAACCATATTCTTTATCAGAAGAAATCAATTAAATAATAGTTTAAGTTGATATTGTATTCAATCTATAAAAAGTAGCAAATGTAGAAAATTGGTAAACAAAGAAGATTGGTAAATATTGTATTAAAAAGTCACTTACTTTCTTGGAACTCTTCTGGCCTAAGAGAAACAAATATCACCGATTATTGTGAATAAAAATAGTGCAGGTTCAATGTATGTTCAGGTTCTAAATATCTCATAAACTCAAATGGCCATTTCTAAGATTTTTCTTCATAGTCTTATTCAGTATATCTGAATTTTAGTTCATCAGCTGATATATCCTTTTTATAAGTAAAAACTGAAGAGTTCACGTTTGAAACTCAAAAAAAAATAGTCCCACTTTGAAAAATATTCCGGTGAAACAGTTTATTGAGAATGGGTTTGCTATAATCAGTCCATAAACCTTAGTAACGGAAAAGTAAAGCCAAATAAATTGCTGAGCGGCGTTCGTGTCGTCGTTGTAAACACAACTTCATGCCCTTTACAGCAAGTTGACTGCAAAAACTTTTTAATAGCCGTGAAATTATTGTGGAAAAACTTAAATCAAATTGGCCGGTAAGTGGAGGGGGGGAGAAGTACAACTTGCTAAAGAGAAACTTTATTTCCGTTTTTAAAAGTTTATCACAGTTTTGACTGTGCTGCTTAGGAACATACAGGACATATTATTATAGGTTGTAATTATTTGTAATTAATTATAATTATTATAATTAATAATTGTAATTGTAAATTAAGGTAGAAAGAAACCATTTTTTACTTTGTTAATAATATTTTCAGTTTATGTAGGCTTTTTCAGGTATTCAATGTAAACATTTTATGATACTATATATTACTTTTGTTATTATTTTAGTTCATTTTGTTTTGAGAGGATTATATAACCAATTTTTTATCCTTTCTTAACCCCTTGGCTTTTATTATTTTTTGACAACAACATATTAATATTAATAATGATAAATGGTATCTCTTTTACTGCACCAGGTGCATTTTAAGAGAGGATTGTTCATTGAATTTTCTTAAGGTTAACTAGATGGTAGGAGTGTGGTATCTGATGGGGCTCACTAGTATAACCAATTTTGGAGAATAAGGCATCTTTTTAAGGTGTTTATGAAATTTATTGTAAGGGAATCACGTTAATAATTCAACTTACTTATAATATGCCACATTTTTGGTGTCATTGTATTTGTTGAATTGGATAATTATGGAGCACCGCGGAGACCCTATTGGTAAAAAACAAAAAAAAACAATGACAACTATGTTTTATTTGACAACTATTGTTTTAGTTGTCAAAAAATATGTAATATATGGAGATTCAAATTTTCACTTATATTTTTTAAATTATAAGGCAGTAACACATCACATATTTAGGGAAGATTACAGTATTGATGATTCATTTCAATCTATTTACAATTTCTTTTTTAATTTATTTATAAAATAATAAATAATTCTGGGTGTTTTGTTTTCTAAATATATAAAATAAGTTGAAATACCTCCTCCTGCTTTAAAACAGAAATTAAGGTTTTCTTGGATACCTGAGAATAAGAATTTCTGATCCAATGTTCCGATCTAGGTGTGATTTGAATACTCTCCTGTGGCTCACACAGCCTCTATAAAATTTTGATTTGGAGGGAAACGTGGCGGTTGAGCATCTATTCCCTTCACAAGTATTATCCTAGAAAAAGTACAGACCCTAACATCTATTGACTTTTAATTGAATCGAAGACATTTTGGGGTGAAAATGGTACAGGTTTTTTCACGTTTAATCAAATTATCCTGTTTCTTTATGTTTTATGTAGACGATAAAAATTTGTACGGAGGGGATATTCGTAGTGTTTTATATAATCTAATGTAGTACACGATATACTGTTTGATATGGAAACTATTATATTAACGCCTTAACTATAGTTACAGAAAGTAATTTAGCTGATATAATTAAAGCAGTTATACCCGTTTGATGCCGCAGATGAGGGATGGTTGGAAGATGATATTAGAGCAGATTCGTTGAAAGGTCAATGGTGCCGCTGAGACAGAGATACTGAACAGAGCGTGCAGCTTCAGTTATTGCCAATATCCAACAGACCACGAATGTCGGGATTAGCTTTGCTCTAATGATTACTCGGTTCCTGATGCTTGGCGCGATGGCGCTGATAGTCAACGGGAATATTGCCTAATTAAGGAAACAGATTGCATTTACATCCAGCTATGATAATCAACGATGAACGAGCCAATCAAATGCCATATGTGTTATGTATAACGCTTGTATGATGAGCTCCATGAAAAATCTTGGGAGCACTTAAATAATTATGGAATTGCTTCGGAAAAGAAATAATTCAATACAATGAAGGAATGACTTGTAGTTTCTCTCTTTCTAAAACAAAGCAAAAATGTTGGTTAAGTCATCCTTCGGAAATATGTAAAATAGGGTCTGGGGCCTTTGCGATGTACTCATTAAATAAGTCATTGCGATGTACCTAATTACACTTGGATAGGCAACTCTCTCTCTCTCTATAAATTAACAAACAATGCTTTAACGTTGTTTTAATGTTATAATAAAAAAATGGAACATCTCATTTGTCAAATGTTTTTCCCTTCATATGAACCTCCATGTCTTAAATTTTATTTTTAGATAGCAAATATTTATCGACAATCAGATAGTGTATAATATAATGTTACTGCGTCCTATTTTCCCCCCAAAATGACCGATAATTGCCGATAGCCATTGCTACACCGACTATTCCGACCCCGCGAAATCGTTGCACTTGCCCCAGCCGCCGTATTTGCATACGTGTTAAAAGTTGGGGCGGCCAATGAAGGAGTGAAGTCTATTCGCCGATATGTAAATTGGTATAATGAGCAAGTGTTAGTATAATTGCTCTTCAACTATTACAGCCAATTAGCTCGCTAGGCTTCAACTTGTTCAAGCGTTTGTACCATCTCCTCTGTGGGGAGTTTCCCTAAGCTGCTTCCGGTTATTTCCTGCCTAGTTTCTTCATTGGCATTTTATTTCTGTACACTCAATGAATACACATTTACTATAATTATGTTATGATATCAAAAGCCTAAAAAAATATAATTAATTCTTTGTTATAAGGAAATAGGTATGATTTGATTAATTCTGTTTATTTTGGGATGACATGAATAATTGTTGATGATAATTACTCAGCATATTATTTATTATAACCATCCTAACTTTATTTTAAATTAGATTTTTAATCCATAGATCGTGGGTTCGGCATTGCCCACAAGGGATGCCATTTTAATAATGCTCTCATAAAGGAATATGTATGTTTTACTAACTCTGTTTAGAGTAAAAATAATGAACCCGGATACCGAATCAAGCATTGAACTTATTGTGTTTTTTTTACAGATTACTTGCATAGATAGTGTGAATTTAAATAATAGCTTATATCTTGCTGTAATCTATAATAGTGATATACAGCAAAATATACAATAATTATGCCAATCTGTACTCTTAATATTTTATGTGTTGTCAAAGCATTAGACGAACACCGATTTGTCCTTTCCTTGGCATTATATTTTAATGGACCATTGCCCATAGTTGTAGTCGATAGCGTTGTATTAAAGACGCTTATTGTGTCCTAAGGAAAATGAGAACATGGCAGGTAATTAAGTAATAAATAATATAAAATAATCCTACCTATTTACGTTCAATGCATTCTAATTTGATTTTAAGATTACTATTAGTTTTTTGTTAGTTTTTAAAGAAAATCCTTCAAAAAAATAGTAATACTTGCACCAGTTTGATATTATTCTTTACCATCGTTTATAATACGGTACCATACCATTGTAAGAAAATAATATCTATTGATTTAAAGACCTGAAACAGTGAAATCCAAGCTATTGCCTTCCCATGGTCATAAAATTTGTAACATTTTAAACGATGAAGAAATTATTCTGACCACGATGAAGGATTTCCTCGCCCGTTTCGCCGGAGTGGCCTATGGTCAGTGTTCCTTGGTCTGCTCTGATGTTGCGGTCACTCACTTTCCTACAATGTTGACCGCAATGTATATACAACCTATGTGCTCGGTCTTCATCACAACAAATTCAGTTCCTTCATATTACTACGATCGTTTTGAAAATATTTCATTTTTTAATATTCAATCGTGCCTACCAATGATACTTAAGTTCATTTTTTAATTTAAATAATAAATATTTCTTTAGATAATGCCTTATATTATAAAGAAATCCCGTGCGATTCACTATATCAATGCGTAAAAAGGTAAATTTAGTATTTTCAGATGATTTGATTAATATTGTTTTATATAAAAAACGAATGTATGCATTTAACGGTTTATTGGCTTACTGTGATCATTAAATGTATTAAGCCAATTTATATCTGAGCTTCAGATAGAACCTAATATATAGCATATATATGCCTTAAGGATATTTTTTAAGAGCTCCTTTCTAAAATTTATAGATTCTTGTTCAACTGGTAATTGCGTAGATACCAACAGGAGGGATATGATAGAACTATGCGACTGCTATCCGTAATAAAATAGAAACAGATTTACAGAGTTATAAATCTGATAATCATCCATATCTACTCGGTATTCTACTCCGTTTTATATTAAAATATACTTTTATTGGATCCATAATATTTTGTTTCGTTGTGAGCCTGTCCACTGTCCATTTTTCTATTGTTATGTACTCCATTCTTGTATTGTTCTACTAATTTTTTTTCATTTCATTTAGATGCATTTCTTGAAGACAACTGTAGCTCCATTTTCTGGTTTCACTGTTATGTAGTGGTATACCAATGTGTAAAATTTGAAATAATTGAGCATGAATCAAGTTGGATATTCTATTTTGCGAAGAAGCGAAATGCTATACATAATTTTCCATCACGCTCCAGTCACAGATTAAAATAATTGTTCGGCTGATGGAGAAACCACACTAGACAAGACACACAGAGGACAGTAACAAGCTGAGAGGGTAGAATTGACAAAGAGGTTGAGGGATAACCGCAGCCAAAGGCGGCTAATGAAGGAAGAGGGAACATTAATAAAGGAGTAGCGGAAGTGCGACCTAGATCCAGGACAAAAGGTGATAAATAAAGGGAGGATAGCTAATGAGCACTGAGCGCCACTTCCCCTGTCTTCCTGCATGTCCCTCATCCCTCCTTGCGCCACCTTCCCCTCTCCTTGCATATCCCTCCATGCTCATCTCCTTTCCTCCATAACACATTCCTCTTCTTTCCACTCTCTTCACCCTTCTCTCCCTCTTATCTCCCTCCTCTCTCTCTCTCCTCCTCACTTCTCCCTCCCTTTCCATTTCTCGGTCCTCACTCCTCCCTACCTTTTCATTTCTCAGTCCTCAACAACACATCTATCCTCCCTCACCACCACTTCCTCCCCTCTTCACTCCTTTGCTACTCTCCTACATTCACACTACTCTCTCCCCCCTCCTCATTACACCCTCCTCACTTTTCCTTCCTCCATCCCCACTTTTCCCTCTTCCTCTGCCACTCACTCTTCTTCTCTCCTTTTTTTTCAAATTCCCTTGAAAAGATCATCTGTAACAAACTTACAAAAGCTGCAACTCTTTTACTGCACTTTATGCAGAGGGTCTGAATTGGAAGGATGTCATTTGTTACAAGGAACCTGAGTGCCTGTGATGGGGCTAACTCCTGCCACTCATCCCTTCCTCCTCCCACCTTCCTCCTGTATCTGCACTCTTCCTTCCCTCCTCACTACTTCTTCCTCCATTCTCACTCCTCACTCGACTATCGAATGAAACAATTTTTCTTTAGGATAGTCGTTGGTTGGTTCTTCCTTCTTTACTACACCGGTTTTCTTAAATTTAAGTATCAAACTATCTGCCATTTCGGATTTAACAAGCCTTGTTTATCTATTATCCTTGTTAAGCAAGAAGAATAATATAAACTTTTTTAGAATTGGTTAAACGAAGCCTTAAAGAAAAAGAAAATTTGCATATTAGTATGCGAAAGAGTGACAATATTAATTTTTTTTTTTTTTTGGTCGAGCATAAAATTGTATTTACAAATTTAAAATTTCATTTCTTGAAATGTATTAAAATTAGTTTTTTAATTAAAACTACTCTTTTTATAATTAAATTAAATCTGACTTAAAAGTTTTCCACAAAATTGTTGTATCGATCAGTTATTGAATTTGAAACTCCAACCAATTCTGAATTTTCAACTATTTATATTTATTTTAAATTTGTCATCTCCCCTATTTCTCAACTGAACGAATTATTTACCAAACGACCTGATTCGGCGGAACAGACCTGAAATTATTCGAATTAAAATCGTTTATTTAAAAGTTTCAGAAACTGAAAGTTGCACCCTTAGAATTAGACTAACGCTTCCTTCTTCCATTTTAAGGTAAAGTATTTATGCAACTTTCTTTTTTCTCTTCTTTTTTTTTTTTTACGAAACCTGTTTATTCAAAATGGTCTTTCCTCGCTGTGAGTTATTTTTTAAAAGTTTTAATTTATTCATCGATTAAATTCAGCCTTGTCCAATAACTTAATAAGTCCCATTTTTAATGTTTTTTATTTAAATGCCATATAACTAATTGGAAAAGTTTGAAGATTCATAAACAAAACCAATTTGTTTTAACTTCATATTCTTGTTTTAATTTTTCAAGACAATTTCTTGTATAAATTTAAATTAGTAAAATGTTTTTCATCAATTTTATTCCCTTCTTATTTATTTAGTTACTTCTAAAATTGTATTTCTTTTATAAGAGATTAATTTTAGCTTTAAGTGAAATAAAAAAGTTTTTATAAGTATAAATATAATTTATTAAACAGGCTCAAGCGAAATCCTGTTTTAATCTTTTAAACCTACTAAAATTCCAGTTAAGGTTCTTCTGAAGGACACACGATACCGTCACATATCGATATCGATTACTAAAATATTTGAATTAATCACAAATAAGTAATAACAATAGGTACTAATAATATATATCAGATAGTAAAGTTTGACTAAAAGTAGCGTGTTAAGAGTACACAAATTTTGACTCCAATGAACTGCCTTAGTACTGCATAATTTCAATATTTCACTTACATGATTGATTATAAAAAGAACTCAGCTCATTGTTCTTAAGTACTTTCAATTTCTTCTTCTTAAATTATTTTATTTTGCTTAATCTACTTTTGAGAATCAAATATTTATTATTTATTATTTATATCAAATAATGTATTAATGAGTAATATCAATCAATCAATCATTTATTAAAAAATATTTTAGTTCTCTCTATAAGTAATAGCCCGTTCCCTTTCTCCTAGTTATACATTCTCATCCCTTTGTGTCTCGAGATCAGCCATAGTTTTGAGTCATATATTCTTCGGAATTTTCTGAGTTTATTTCGTGTTTATAAATATTTCAGCTAGAAACAGCCGATGTAAGGGTATGTATAAGAGTTGCATGTCTCTTTTATGTATTACTATCTGTACAACTGTTGCTTCTTTTATTTATTTCATGGTAATCATTGGATACCAATGAACGTGATTATGGTCTGTTGGTTTGATATTGGAAGTGTCTAACCTGTGGTCGTAGCTCACCCAGAGATAACCGGCGGCAACTCCGTCTCGATCACTGAGAAAGATAAAAGAAGAAGCCGAGGGGCCGACGGTAGTGGTATCTGAGGACACCTTCTGTGCCCCCGATTGTGCCTTCGACTTCTTTTATTTTTTATAAACATAACTGTGGCACACGCTTCCTTATCGGGACAACGGGCTAAATATATGTACCGAGATGTTTTTTCGATAACGACTAATCATAGTGTTTTGGGTTGATGTCTATATCGGGGAGCGTGTAATTTATAACTTACCGCGAGAACAGTCTTCCACAGATCTGATTTCGTAATAACCATTGTGAAACGAAACCTCCACGGCCTCCGTGATTTAATCAGTAGTTGAAGCTAGTAAAAATAAAAAGAGTGTTTATTGTCCACGTCCCTGCATCGCCTAAAGATAATGATTGCTTCATCATATTTTAATGTATTTAAAAAATATATAAATAATAATTTGAATTAGATTTTAGCATGTCTAAATTACGGTTTAGTGGTAATGATTTTTTATGAGAGACATTACTACATGTTTCCATCTTAGTATAAAAGATGGTCAACCAATATTTGGATGAATAACGCCAAGGAATGATTATTCGATTAAAATCATAAATATTATGGTTTGTATTTAAATAAGATTTGGGCAGTAATATATCAAGTGACGAATAACTAATTGATTGAATCCAAATATACAGATAACATACGCTCAATACAAAATAACATAAAAATAATAAAATACTCAAAAAAATAACATACGCTATTGAAACTAAGTATACAGATAACATGCGCTATTCTTAACAAATCCCCTTAAAAAAAAAATCTGCTTATGATGCAGTGAGTAAGTACAACATATAAGTACCATTATATAATAAATCTATCAATGATTAATGTGAAACAATGATCAATTCCTTGTGTTCAGAGAAATGATGTTAGATAGTTAACTTAAATTCTCAATATCTAAAAAAAAAAGTAAATTCAGATTAAAACTGTTCTGATGATTCAGAGCTTGCAATTTTAATATTCCTTCTGCCAGATTTTCAATAACGTCTAATTTATTGCTTAAACCTGAAATGCATTCCTCTAATGAGATTAATTAGAATAAAATATTAAACGTACGTCTAAGTCTTGAAGTACTTTTATTTTCATTCTATGCTTACGTAATATATAAACATAATTCCGTGTTCGTAGTTTTGATTTATCTTATTTTTTTTTATTAAAAAAATTGTTAAAAGTTTCTATTTCTATATATTTACAGGCCATACATAGGCGTATTGAAAATTATTTAAGCATAAGTATGATTAGAAGTATCTTTTAATACGTGTGATTAAAATAAAGAGGGAAAGATAGACAATGTAAGATTCTGTTTTCATTGTATTAATTTCCCTTAGGTCTGAACAATATTTATAGCACTTGTAAAATTTTCACGGCGTTTAGAGATTGAAATTCAGTAATTTAAAGGCCCACTTAGGGCATACCCTTTATACTAGGGCTTATTGTTATTTATAGCCACTAGGCCCGTGTGTCAGGTTATTACACGCGTACAATTATTGTCATTAAAGTTGGCTAGAATAAGGGACAAGTTGAGTTATGCATGGACAATTTCCCGGGCTTGAGCTGAGATTAAATTAATACAGCCTACATCAAGCGAGCTCTTTCATTACGGCATTTTATTGCTTTTAATTTGGGTAAATATACTGATCATAAGCCGTATCAACCCTCGTGCTGGTTGCAGGTGTTGCGAAAAGTGGAAAATAGAGGTTTTAATATTAAAGTTTCCATTTTTGTGACGATACTTAGCCGTCATCTGATACCGTTTGCTGCGCAATTAAAAGTACAAAATTAAATTATGGGCTATTCACAATTTGGCCTTAATAACACGAGGCTTTGGAGCTTGTGTTTATCCTTCCAAAATAAACGCTGTAACCACGTTAAGCCGCAAGCTTTTAATTTCGCTTATCTGGAAATTCCCTCTAAAATTTTAAAATAAATTGGATCCCTCACACAATAACGTTCTATGAACCACTAACCCCTCTTGCCTATTAGTGTGAAAGAAGATTTTATTTGCATATTTTGTATATCCCCTGCGTTAGTACCTGAAAACGTTCATTATTATTTTTATGTACTATTATTTAAATTTTGTATTTTACATATTCCTAGGAGCTTCTAAATTCTACACTAATAGTTCATATAAATCGATAAACATATATTCTGAATACAATCTGAAAGCAAAATAACATGAAAAATACATCAATTTACCGAAAGATTTACTAAATGGGCTTAAGCCTGTGTGTATTGTTGGGAATATGCATATACTTATTCTTCTGAGTTGCATATATCCCAGTGTACAAATAATTTCCTTGTACCCACCTTGTAACTGACAAGTCACTTTATAACGATATGTTAACAGTACATTTACATGTCAGTTCTCTTACATTATCTAATTGACTGTTTTATACAATTATGGCTTGAATAATCATGTATTTATATAATTTCAAATGCTATTGGGTTAATATAATAGTTAGTTAGGAATAGTTTTAATGTCAATGTTAATGAAATAAAAAATAATAATCATAAAATAATTAATAGGATTATACCTATAGTTTATAAAAATTATATTTTAATGAATTCAGATTAAGAGGTGAACAGAAAGTTAACTTATAACTTCTCTATAATATAAAGTACATAATATATTCACCGAAACTAATTGGAATACATATTCTTGAATTATTGTACAATTACTGCTACTTAAAATATTATATAAAAATAATTTGGATTATAACCATTAATTGGCCCAACGGTTCCGATAATAAATAAATATTTTATTATTATTATTATCGCCATTAAAGATTGGAACATACTATTTACGGTCATTTATTTTTTAATTAATTGTTATAATTAATTGTTTTTTTAATAAATTGTTATAAGGGCCGGAATTCGCACCCGGGTCTCTCATGTTTCCGTCATGGTGCTCTGCCACCTGAGCTATCCTGGTTCGTAACTCGGTCAGACACATCCTTTCTCTTCACTGATCCCATATCCCCGTGTTCTCGCAATTAGCGACGCATACAAGGGGGAGAATGTTCATTGACCATTACTTTAATAAGGATCTTGTTGACTTCCGTCATTATATATTATTATATTCTTTTTTTATTAATTGTTATAATTTTATGGACATATCTTTTCTTTTCAAATAAAAATATTTTAAATATTATTTACAGTAGATGTTTTTTTCAAGTAAGTTTATTTTAAATGCCATTTCTAAACGTACTAATACAGTATAATTAATACTAATATATATACTTAGTATAATTAATACTAATAGAGTCATAAGTTCCTGCGTGTATATATATATATATATATATATATATATATATATATATATATATATATATATATATATATCCTGTACCACTACAACCCATGAAGGGTCTTGGGTTGGGTTCGGTTGATGGTAGAGAAAGTACGGTTGGTTCTGTACAATGGTTGTACAGGAGGATTTCCCAATATTTTGGGTACCCACTTTATAATAAGAAAGTCTGGAGAGATCACAAAGGACCCGTTCAAGGCTGTTATAAGATAAAATAAAACGTACCAGAGCCGGATTTGAGCTCGGGCCCCTCGGCACAACAACCCTGCGCCACTCCTCTCCTACTCCTTTCCGTGTTAGTAAATGAAATACAATAAAAATAAAAATTATTAAGAAAATATTAAGTTTCTTTACATTTAAGTTATTAATGTGATATTTTTTTCATTTTTCTTGTAATTTTGTAGATGATTTTATATTCTTTTTTTTTATACTAGCTGGGAAAGTCCCGAGAGGGGCTATCCTAAAAAAACGCTTGGAGAGAAAAATATCTTTTTTTAGGCACAATACAAAATTATAATAATGCTTATACCACAACAATATTTGTGATAAAATAAAACCTCCCTTTTGCCTTATATTGGGACAACCTTGAACACAAAGTACCTATCCCTTTGTCCCAGAGAAAACTCTTAAGTTGCGATCCTTCTGACACAAAGACCAACCCTCTAGTCGGTCTTAGGTCGTTATTTCTGGCACCACCTAGGAGGCCATTCAAACATTTCTTGCAAATAAAAGCCAATCGGAATATTCAGAAACAGGAAAAGAGGGGGGGAGGAGGCGGGAAAAGAAGGAAGAAGGGACTCAAAACACATTAATTTATATGTAAATGGGAAGTGGAGGGCAAATCCCATGTCGGTTCGGCTTCATTAAAAGTAATTCTACTAAAGCCACCCCGCTTAATATGTGAGTCCTTTCATTTTTTTTTTCTTTTTTTTTACTAAAAATACACAGCCCTAAACCTCGCCTATCTTAATACATTAATATTCATTCGGCCTCGAAATAAGATACAATCCTCTTCCATTTGTCCCCCTTTCCATCTCCCTATTATTTATTATTAGTTTTTCTTTTAATCATTCAGCCTGGCGGAAGGCGGAGGGGTTCGGCTAAAAGGGTTGGTTCGTGGTTCGTCCTTTTTTGTGTTCATATTTGGCTTAATCCATTTTATGAATTAGCCTCACTTTGTATTAAAAAAAATAACTAATTGGCTATGCTAATGAAATAGTACAAAAAGTATAGGAATGTTGTAACTGACAAATATAGCTTTTGTTGCCATTGGACTCGACGTTGGTTTAAGATTTATTGGTTCTGATAAATAATTTTAAATAAATAATAAGGTAATTAATAATAATAATATTCGACCATATACCACGACTTATTCCATATTGAGGTGAAATTGATAACTTCCACAACTCAATGTTACTTTATTGTTTTGATGCGGAAATGGTTGACTGGATATATCTTGATAATGTTAAAAATGGTCGGGGGTGTAGCCCATTAATTTTACACAAAAAATTATAATTTATTTTATTTTTGCATAAAATCCATCGCCAGAATAACGATATAAACAGTGAAGTACCAAAAAAATACAGCAGGTTATATAAACAGAAACGATAGAAATGACAAGAATAAAATACAATCAATAAAACTATTAATTTAAAAATAATTGATGAGAAAAAGCAGGAGTGGAATGACGTGTATGAAGATAATAAAATTACATGAGAAATGATTTTATTTTAAAATATAAATGAAATGGTGTAAAACAAAATGGAATTGAAATCGGTTTCTATTAAGATAGATATGAAATTATGATAGAGCTGTATATTAACTTAATAATCATTAATTGTTATATTCGTATCTGGAGAACAAAGGATAGGGATAGCGAGAATGAAGGAGGGAAAAATAAAATATAAAAATAGAATGTACTTATTTGTAATTTTAAGTCGAAAAACCACTAGTTATGATCTTATACTGTTATGGAAGAAAGTGTATCGATAGATAGAGGCTAAATCTACATTTTCCCAATTAGTTGATTTCCACTCTCTTGGGAAGGCTACTACTTTTTTATTTTGGTTCGTGGATTTCTTTTGTTCCTTTTGATTATTAATCCAAAACAAAAACGATGAGGAGCATGAGTTCTTTCCATAATGTTAACCAAGTAAATAATAAACTAAAGAGAAATAACAGTTATAAAAAATGGAAAAGAAGAGAAAAAAAATCGTCTGAATAAATACAAATAAATTAGGTAATATTTATGCATCAGAATTTTAAAAAAAATGAGTAATAGCATGCTGATATATAAAGTATATGCTATAATAAGTAAAATATAAAAGAAATCACTATTAATTAAAAACCGAATAAATGTACGTTATTTACTTATTTCCTACGGGAACTCCGAACCAAGCTTAGTTCCCACATGTTTAATGAAAAGCAGAACTACAGGAATTCCCAGCCCATCTCCACACTGTACTGATGTCATTCAGTTCCTCATATTGGATCAGTTCCTTTAGCATTCTGGGTAAATTAGTACCTTTTTAAGAAAAAATAGTATTATCTAAAAAAGGATATGAATATAACCATAATAATGCGGAGCTTAGATATTTTCAGTGAAGGAGTTCAGGCACTAAAAGAGGATAGTGAACAGCAGTTTATACGTCATATAGGTTATTTGAGAACTAGGATATTAACTGTTTCATTTAACAGATTGATTTGAAATAGGAGATTGGCAGTTTAGGGAAAAGAGTTAACACAGTACTTAACTCTCTTGAAATGATCTTTTTGAACTCTATTGAACTCTGAAGATCTGAAAATGCGACATCGGGGTTATTAAGAGATGGTTTAATGACGGAGCTTACCCAGTTCGTAGTAAAACACTTAAGGAGGTATTATTCGGTCTGAAGGAGCTTAGGTATCTTGTAAGGTTTCCTTCTCTGTACACAAAGTCATCGTCCTCATAAGCTGAATTATTTTGTCGTTGATTTCATCGTCTATTGCAATTGATATGTCAAGATTATTTACTATAATGATGTTCTAAAACAAGATTTTCAATATCTTAAAATTTATAAAATAAAAATCCGATATTTTATGGTTTTTTCAATCAATTGGTACAAACCAATTATCAAATTAGAATAGATGGGACCTTTTTCTTTATGCTGTAGTTTATGTAAGAATATCTATTTATATGGTTACCCATTACTATTCCTAATATTCTTTCCTATATTTATAGGGTTTAAAAAGCTTGTTTTTAAATAATTTTAATCCTTTTCTATTATAAAACCCCTCCTCAAAATTTTACTTTTCAAGAAACCTGCAATGAAAAATTGTAATTTAAGAAAATCCGTTTTTCTATTACTTGTTGTATTACCTTTTTTTTTTTAATTTTGGGTTCATAGTCACTGTTGGATCCTGGATTTTCCTCTTGCCTCGACATTATGATAAGCTGGTTTGCACAAAAATTGCTGTCGATTGAAGTTTTTTATATTCTTATAACTTTTATTACAACCCTCGGCTTATAAGAAATACAGTCCCTACCTCGTTCTGAACCCAAGACCATTCATGGTTTATTTAAAATGATGATCAATATCTCAAATGAGTAAATATCAAGTTATGGCATGCAAGCTCCTCAAATAAACCTTCAGGACTTAGTACTTTCGCTTTAACTCCGATAATCTGGATCTATAGAGTTTTGTAATGCGATGGACATAATTCTACAGGCTTGTTGATTCTCATGTAATGGGAAGCGTGTTACAGTTGGCTTTGGACAGGGTGCCACAGGATAGAGTGGTCCTCAATTAGAGCACTCCCCTTGATAAGGTTGTGTCGGCCATTCTAAATGAAGACCGTGCTAAATGAAGGATATTATCATCCCTCATCCCCCAGCTCCTAATTGATAAGTGCCCAACAGGACTAAAATAATAAGTCATTTATTTGTATTATCAGTCTTTAAAAAACCGTATATAATAATTATTCTTAATTTTTGTTATTTATGGGAAAATACTATTAACCTAATTGAAATATCTCATATAGACGATATGGCTTTGATTCTTAGATCGGTAACTCCATAAGTTATCTTAAAACTAATTAAAAATAATATTTATGTAAACCACATGATAGTTCAACAATTTTCTGAACAATCTGCGCAGAAGTTTCATCAGGCCGCTCGCGCATATAGAAGCCGCGCCTGTCTCCCTTCACCCACCGTCTTCCTTCTCAGCCTCGCCTCCGATTTCGCAAAAGGTCGTTTTGTGAATTGTCTCCATAACATTACAGAATACACGAAGAATATTTTTTTTTTTTTTTTTGTAAATCGAATGAGGAGATAAAATGATCTTATTTGAACGCTTATTAAAATATAAATCGGTATCTAAAAAATTATTATATTAAATTTTATTAAAATTATTCTCTGAATTGGCCTCAAAAATCTCAAGTCTTTAATTTAGTGTGCTATATTTTTAATATGGCGAAACATGACTTCCCTGTAAGCTTAATGAGCAGGAAATCGAGTACTCGAACAGGATACCTGAATCTGATTAAAATTAATATGTACGGGTACCATATCGATTATTATTAATCAATCACTTATCTTTATTACAGAATTCACAATTTTTTTTTTTTAATATTCGACATGAACAAAAAATGACTTCTTTGTATTCTATGAATGCTTATTATAATATTATGAATCAGTTGATCGAAACGGTGTGAAGTATTGATAAACCCCTTTTTAGTTATTACTAAATGCAGTAAAATAAAAAAATATGTAAAATACACAAAATTAGCTGGTATGATTACTAATAACAAAATCTCAATTAGTGTACTTCAGTGCAATCCTTGTCTGCCTTAACGCGTGGCGGAAAATAGTCTAGTTTTTTAAAAAGAATCACGTCATGTCAATTAATTACCTCTAAAATTGTTATGTTGTGTCCTTTAATTAAAAACTTTTAAATAAATAATTTAAAAGTAATTTATTTATCTTTATTTTGGGATGTATTTTACAAGGAATGTAATACCACTTACGGCGTATTGCGTATGGTCGATGGATTCAATCAAGTTATGATTGGGCATTTATATACATACATACATACATACATACATATTCTCCGACACTACTTTAATGTAATTAATTTTTACAAAACATGAATAAAATATAAAAATTAATATGGTATGTGCATGTATTTTATTTTATTTTCTAAATCTAATTTTGTATTTTTTTTTTCAGGTATGGCTTTTTATGAGTTTCTTCAATTCACTAGTTTTATTAAATCTAACTAGAGGTACCACATTATTTTAATAAATTAACATAGAATCTTATATACTAATATTTGTATTTTTGTCATTGATGAAAAGATAAGAACAATTTATTCATTCTTATAATTTTTTCTTTTTTTTCAACTGGATTTATTTAATTTTATCTTCAAGAAAATAATAAAAAAATCAGCTTCCAGTCATAATTATTTTATTGTTTTATATAAAACGTTTCGACATCACTGTGTCATTTTCAATTATTTCTTCCTATGCATTATTTTATAACAATTTATTTTGAGATTCTAATTCAAAGCTCAGGTATTTTTTCTTTTCTGTTCAATTTTATAACTATTACAACCATTTTTAATTAGAATTATTTTATAATTAAAAACTGACTGATTATTCTATAACCATAAGAAAAGTTGATTAGTTTATCATTATTAATTGTCAAGTGTTCTCTCGCTTACAGTTAATTATTCAATGAAAAATGTAGGATAAGACCCTGGACACCATCACCATTAGGTCCAAGGCCTAGTGGAATATTTAGTTTCTTTTATATCACTCGTGAATCGAATCTAGCCTGTGGCAAGTCTTAGTGGTTGTTGGATACCTTGATGGTAGACCACGGTTTAGGGATTCCTCATTTCCTGGTTTACCATTTATGGTTCAACACCTCACTTTTGGGCATAAATACTCATCGCACTAAAAAATATTTGTGTTAAAACATTAATCCTACACTAACATACGAATATTTGTGCAGAAATGAGAAATGAGGTGCCAAAGATGTCAAACTGTTGTAAATATGTGATTCACCAATCAGGTGTAAAAAAAAAAAAAGTAACATAGGTTAGTTGCTAATGAAATGTCAGTTTTTATTATTTCTAAAATTCAAAGTATAATTAGTATGTAAATTAATATTTTCATTTAAACAGCCTGTAATGTGTTTTTATTAATCTTCTCTTTTTAGATGATATTTACTATCACAGCAATTTCAACGAGCATTGTTTAGTATGATATCAAAGACGGCAATGGAAACACGAGATGTTCCTGTATTTTTTTTACTAAACTTGGGCATTCAGCAGCCCAAACTGCAAGAAAAATTACAACTGCGTTCGGGGAAATGTGTTGTAATAAACGGACCATTCGCTCTTGTTTTGAGAAGATATCTGATAACACTAATTAATTAATTCATAAATAATTCATGTCTCCTTTCCACCCAGAGGATCACATCAACATCTTACAGCAGAGATATTGGCAGAATGTTAAAAAAACTTATCAAAAAACAACCAACATCGGTAAATTTGAAGGTACTTATTCTCTCTTACAAGACAACGCCAGACCTCATGCCCCAAAACATTCAGTGAAGAAACTAGATAAACTGGGTTACGAAGTCCTCCAACATCCACCTTTTTCACCAGACTTCCTACAGGCTTCCATCTGTTCAGAAATTCGGACAATTTCCTAAAGGGCGTAATTCTTGAAAATTATCAACTAGTAAAAAAGCATTTTCAGGGTTTATTTCATCGCAGAATCCTGAATTTTTCTGTAATGGCATTGAAAATTTGATAAGCAAAATCTATAGAAAATTAGGTTAATATATATTCCTTACATAAAGTTGTTTTACTAAATAATCTTTTCTTTGAAAACGGCAATTCCATCTGATACGACCCAATAAAGAAAAATATAGCTGGTAGTAGTATAAGTGGTCAATCCGTGGGTGGTAAAGGAATTGTGGTTGTTTTAGGACTCCCAAATACCAAACTCTGTGAGGTCTATTTATTTTTTCTTCAAGAGGCTTCTGGTATTTCTTCAGCTTGAAAAAGAGACAAAAAAGGAAGCTCGTGAGTTGGCTAAAACATGTGTTGATTCTCGAAACGGAAGCTTCCCTGAGTAAGGTGCCAGGAATTTCGGCGATGTCAGCTGACATCATTAACAGCGGCGTCCAATCTGTCCCGTCCGCGTCTCCGTACGATCTTATCATCCTTCAATGGAATGTCCAGTTTAGGTTTTATTTTTGTTGTTTTATAGTAACTGGGGTATGGATTTATTTCGTCAAAAGTCAAATATAAATAAATAATAATTACTACTTCACACTCTTCTAAATACTCAATCATTCAAACATAATCCTTCGGTAGGAGGTTAAGAACGGTAGAAGAAGGGTGATGCAATTCTAAACGTGGAATCTATTCCTGTTGTAACGCTAATAGCCTTCATTGTTCCCTTCGACAATGGCAATAGGTCGCGAGTTCCCTTCATCGACTCCATCCGTGTAAAGTTCCATCTCATATGTCGTTGTTTCGCTCCGTCTTTTTCTTGTTTAAATAATTTGCATTGAAAGGGAATATCTACTAATAACTTAACTACTACAACATATTAATACTGCATTAAATAGTTGTTAAACACTGTTTTTCAAATTCCTTATTAGAGTTAATCAGACTTAAGTTGTATAAGAAACATGATTATCTTAGGTGCTTTTTAAATAATAAGCGGATTTATATTCAAGGGCT
The DNA here is from genome assembly GCA_037127475.1 of Arma custos. Taxonomy (NCBI): domain Eukaryota; kingdom Metazoa; phylum Arthropoda; class Insecta; order Hemiptera; family Pentatomidae; genus Arma; species Arma custos. The sequence continues at coordinate 117,814,388 of CM073764.1, read as the reverse complement.
CATCAGCATAGTGAGATCTTTTCGTGATGGAGATTACTTATTCTGAACCGAGCCCTGTCGATTAAGAATTTAAAATAAAATCTGCACGACAAATGCCCAGCTTTTGGCATTTAATTTTTATTTATTGAAGTCCAGACATGTTGGCAATCGGTTATTCCGTAATATTAGCTATCAACCACCTAATTGATTTACTGTGGAGTTTATAAAACAAAGCCAAGTAACTATAACTGAAAAAAAAAACTTTTGTAGAAGCAGACAAATAACGGTGCAGTAAATGAGATCTAACGGTGCCGTTTAATGGTCTTCTTTTATTACACTTTTAATAGCCTCTAGAATGCTATGTGTCCAAGTAGTACTTTGAATTTGATGAACATGAATATCATTGGGAATTTTTGTTGAGTATAAGATAAGATATCTGATTTATAATTCACATACCTAAATGTAAATTTCAATGAAATAGAATTAATCAAAAGTTAGCCACGCATTAAAAAATAATATAAAAATAAAACAAAATTTTAGGCATAATTTCGAACACCCTCTCAAACTGTTGAGCGACCGTAGACAAGCAAACGTTAAGTATTGATATTTTTAATGAGTATCAAAAATGTCCTCAAAAGGTTAAAAAAATCGAATGTCCTTTCTAAAACGGATTTTTCATTACAAGGGAATTAAATAAAGAGAAATATTTTTTTTAAATTTAAAATTGGAATAAAATTGTACAGAATGACTTTGTCACTCTGGGTGGAGTGGTAGGCTTAGTTGAAAAAATATTTTTCCGGCAGTAAAATTGGATTCGACATTACCATGTGTAATTATAATGTTCAGAAATATGTTTTATACTTTTACTGCAATCCTAGCTAGTATTATGCAATAGCCTTTTAAAAGCTCACATTTCTGTGCTTTTAATATAACCTTCTTTATTAAATTTATTATTAATTTAATTATATAATTAATTATAAATAATGCTAAAACTTCGTCAGATCTATTAAGGCATCCGAAATAAAATCAGTAATATTTATTTTTTTAATGTACACTTATTAAATTTAATGTAATCTCTACTTTTATAATAGGAACCTTTTTAATTTCAGTAGAATGGACAATTTTAATAATCTAAAAGTAAAATAAAAGATTTAGAAGTATAGATGATTGTATAGATTTGAGGACGAAGAAGATTGATTGACATGGACATTGAAATATAAATAGGATTGTGAGTGAAGAAAACAGACATATAAAATTTATTGGTTGGACAAAGCCTCATCTACCCTACCGAAACGGAGGATGAAGGATTGTGGTACTTGCGTAAGATTTTCTGAGGATTCAATGGAATAATTAGACTTGATAATTCAAGGGAATGGAAATTGCTAAGCGCCACCTGGTGAGCAGGCGCAGCAACAGCTGACTGCAAAATAATAAAATTAAAAAAAAGCTGGCTCATAAATATACAGCGGGAGGGACGGATTGAGAAGAACGCTCTAGAAAGTGGATCCCCAACTCATCCCAACACTCCCTTCTTTCTCCCAGATCTCCCTCCTCAGGGAGATATTACCGATGTCTAGGGAGTCGTTAAGATTTAATCTGTTAGAGCGTCCTGGTCAAATCTTCTTAAAAGACCTTCTCTATTGGAGCCGATAAGTGCCTAGTTGTCATTAAAAAGGTCATTGGAATCAATGTATTATTTCTTTTTCCTATCGATTCATTGGCTCATTAATTATTCGTTCTTAATCCCGTTTTACTCCTCCTTATTCAACATTTTTTCTTTAAATTATCTTTTCCTTTTTTGATAAGTGTGTTTGTTTATTAACTTTAATAATTCCACGCTCTAGGAATTTGTAGGCAGTTTTTTTATTTTCTTGCTTAATTATATACCTAAGATTTACCTTGTAAATAATATGATTCTTATCGTTTCTTGTAATTATATTATTTTTTTCGCCATTTGACGGGTTGGCGTCAGAAGAATGTAGGGTTCTTGGTTACTCGTTCTATTAGCAGAGTCAACAGTAGACAGTGAGTCGACCCTGTGGAGGCAACACTTCACTTGAAACACTTCTGGGGCTCGCTCAGCCTTTTTAAAACCAGTGCTCTTAATTAGGAGAAATCTGAAACCTGGAAATAGAGCGCGACTACCATTGGCTTGGAAACAGCACAGCCCACCATCTTCTGAATCCAATACACCTTATGAGTTGTAGTGGTGTAGTTTTCGCCATTGAAACCGCGAAATATCTACTTAATTAAAATTTATAACTACTAATATTTTTCCTTTGGTGTTTAAAAATACAAAAACCTTTAGTCCAAACATTCATTTACTACTAATGTATCAGTAAACGGATCTTAAATATGATAATACAATGGTATCCTCTGCGGCTTCATCGCCTCACACAGTTCTCGTTGCTATTCATCGACTTGGAACAGGTTAATCGAAATTCGATGGAAGCATTCCCACCGCGTTGCCCCGAAGAGCCGAGCACACATCGGGCAAAAGATTAGCGCTTTCCTGAAGGTTATGAAAAGTTGAAGTGTAATCTCCTTTTCCTCTTCATTCCCCCCTGAGGGCGAGGCTTTATGAAAATCAGAGGCCTATAACTTTCTCCCTTCACGGGGATATTGCCTCTCTTGCCAAGGCAGAACATTATGCCGTAAATGAAAGCACTTTAAAGAGGAGAATGATTAAGTGGCTCATCGCTCTTTTTATTTTTTGATGAGTTTGTTTATTTCAACTTGAATAATATCGTTGTTCCGATAGCAAAGTGTCTTATCTGAAAAATAGTTTGTTATCTGAGAACGTTTGTTTGTGAATAGAATTGTTGCTATAGGAAGGTAGCCAATATCATAAACAAATTGGGCGTATTTTGAATTGTTATTCACATCACATATCCTGTTAAATATTTTCATCATTTCTAGGTGAATAGAAAACTAAACGATCATACGCAACATAACATTGTCCAGGAAACTACGATATGTCTGCATCCATTCCATAAAACATGTGCTCTTTTTATAGAAAACAAATTTTTTTCCACTACAAACCGTATCTTTTTTGCAACGATCTGAGGAAGTCGTCAGCATTGATATTGAACTATTGATTATTTATTTGTTTCTTTTAGATAAAAAAAAAAATATTACTTGCATAGTATTTTTTTTAAAGGGTCCTAGGTTATGAGGACAGAAATTACCGCTTATAGCGAAGGATAACGAGACGCTGTAGACTTTGAATAAAATCCTCCTTTGAATGAAGACATCGAGAGATGGAAGGGACACCATCTGTAAGAGCTGAGTCCTAATGAAGACTAATGGCAGATCCACCCTCCTGCGATACTTGATACGCCTTTTGAAAAATAGGGGCTATACCTGTTGAGGGTCCCAGATACTGCTTTTTTGGTCCTTTTTTGCCTACCATGTTTGACTTTCAAAGTAGTGTGGTGTCAATGGAAAAATAAAATATAAAAAAAAAAAAATCGAACTTAAGCGGTTCTATTCAGTAGCTTTTTTTATTATATAATATAAGGAGCATCTCAATTTATTTTTTTGTTTACTACCGCTAAGTTAACATTTTTTCTGTCGCAATTATGAAATATTTAAGGCGGAGATAATTGGTTTTAACGTTTTAAAATTCTCTATTTGAAATCTTCAAGCGCGAAATAGCGGTTTTTATATACTTTTTTTTCAAATATCATCAAAGGCTTAAATTAATTGAATAAATGCTGAAGATAACCATTGCAGCTTTTTCACCTTTAAGCTATAATTAAAAAAGGAACGTTTTCGAGAAAATGCAATAAAGTCCAGTTATACATGTCGAACTAGTGTTATATTGAGTAAACTTGATCTGTACGATAAGCAACACTGCAATATAAAGATTAACCATTATACACATTACCCGAATTTTTTTAACTGTTTTCTGTAAACTATTGAATTATTTTATTCTTGTATTTCTATTTATATTATTATTTCTTTTTTAGGCTTTACGAAAAGATTAACTAAAATAACAGCTATATGTAATTCCAGATTTTACAACAGATCTGGCCTCGTGCGATATTGGAGCGTGTAATACACCGGTTAGAGAGGGTTCTCGGAGGCAGTTCCAATATGGGGATATATATTGAGCCCTGGGATAATAAACTGGGGCAGTAGCAGTTACTGTCACCTGTTACATGGCTCCGCTAGTTCCTGTTATCTGAGACTCAAGCGGATCGCTTTTGAATATTTACCTCATATTGTTCATATTTGCCTATAAGCTATTGATACATAAACGGATCTATTCTTCGGTTATTAGACCAGAGGTAGTTACTTCTTTAAGATGGGCTAGAGCCGAAGCAAAGGGGTCTTCCTGGAACCTCCCTTTGTACGGTAATGTCCTGACAAAAGCAGTTATCCGGTTTATCCCTTTTCTATGCAGCTCTTTTATATCGATAACATGGCCAACATCAAAAGTCTTAGCGCTCTTTGTATGTATGAACGAATTATTCGCTCGTATGTCATCCTATACATCGCCAAAGTGTCTTCTTTCTCTTTCATAAATAGATTACGAAGGTTTCCACTTTGATATGCTTAAAAGCCTCTTTCCAAGTCCTTACCATCCGGAACAGGATAAGTGGCGTTGTTAGATAAATTTGGGTCAGATCTGTGAATGGTAGTTTCATAAGAAAGGGCGTGAATATAAAACAAAAACGTGAAAAATTAGATGCCAAAGCCTTAGACTTTTAATTTTTTACTTAGAATGATGTGCGAAGTTCAGTACTTTGGTGAGATCTAAGAATTTAATGAAACTAAGAAAAAAACGCTTGATGTAAAATGGTGGCGAATGTAACTGAAGAATTTTGTATATATTGCTATATTCTGTTGTATTTATTCTGCACTTATATAAGAGGTGTAGGATTACACGAACGAGTAATAATCATAAAAACAATCAGTTTTCTTGTTTGGTTAAGGCTGGAAGGTATAAGTGAAGAACTTGTGCGCACGAAGAACTGAAAACGCCATTGTTGTCAAATCCCTTACCTTAGGTAAACATAGACCAACGAAAACATAAATGGATAACAAGTGGAATCCCTTAATGATTAACTTTGATGTTTACGAAACAGCTATTTTTCCTCATCAATGAAATGCTATCCTTTCCCCCCTATATCTTTTTACTAGAAAAAATAAATTGGTGTATGAAAATAATGTCGAGCCCTGATGTGGTGATTTATTAACAAAATATCGATAGTGTGTACAGAATTTGTTTTATATTTGCCTCCTTATTTATCGCCTAGATCCAGTTTTTTTTAAGTTGAATTAAATACAGATTAGATATCGTTAAATAAAATTATATTTCATTATAATTATATTGTTATTTAAATCTTAGTGTTCTATCGACAAGGAAGTTACAGATCAGTAAACTGGCGAGTTAGCATCTCAACTCGACCAAAACTTTTCCGGTATCGAAATCGAACATCTGGTTCATTTAGCTTAGTTATAATAATTTTTCTTATTCCAGAGTATAATTTAATCATTATTCATTTATAAAAGCGCAACTTCCTGATATAAAATGCTGTGGTATACAATTCAATCTTCTTAGAATTTTATTATTCGGAGAAGATTAGTTTTCATCTTTAGCTAATGGAAACGCCTGAGTAGTCAATTATGGAAAAACATCCCTGCCTCTTCACCGATTGATTGCTTTTTTCCATTACCATAAGCATTTCCTTAAACATTAGCTTATTAATTTAGGCTTAACCTCAATTTCTTGACTATTATTATTTGAGATTATTAATTTTTATTATTATTGTTGGGGGAGCGGTGTAGCTCACTGAGTAGAGAGCTGAATTGTTGAACTGTAGGTTCCCGGAGCGAATCCGGCTGTGGCAGAAGATATATTGTTTGATCTGTTAACAGTCAGAGATGGGCCATGTGGTATCTGCAGACTCTCCTGGGCTTACCTAGCCTCTAAAAGTCATTACCCTTATTATGCCAGATTTTAGATCGCTGGAATAATATTGCAGATGTATAAACTGTTAAACGAATCAAACATATTTCATTCTGATATTCTAAAGATTCTGGAATTCAAATGGAGATGAAGAGTTATCCGATACAATCTATAACCACGGACAGGTGGGAGACCCGGGTTCGCGACCCGGTCCTTGTTTCTGTTATTTTCAAATAAAATATTTTATTTCTAATTGGACAACTTATATACTATTGTTTATTATTATATATCCGCAAAGACCACGCTTTCTCGCAGACTAAAACCATAAACTTTGTTATTTTAAAAATTAAATACTTGTTAAGTCGTGTATGTAAAAATTCCAAACAAAAAGCCTTAAGTCTCTAAAATAAAAAAGAGGAAATAAAAATGTTTCACCTGTTCTGGCATCTTCAGGACAGAAAGAGAATAATAGCAAAAGAAAAAAGCGAATCTTAGGATTTGCTTCAATCTAGACACCAACCAAAGGAAACATCCCTACACCTTCAAGGCCCAAGGCATGTTCGTCCATGACCGCGAATAGAATTTTTAGGGTAACTGATAGATAGCTAAGAATAACGTAAAATCTTTAATGTAATTTAAGGTTGCCTTTCGTTAGTTCTTTCTAAGAATACTCTTGAGGCTCTCAAAACGGTCTCTAAGCAACATCAACCTTTATCAGCCTCCTTCCCACCAACAAAAATTATACAAAAATAAAATTCCGTAAAACGAAACCTTATTTTTACTTGTTATTATCATTATTACTTGATTCATATTTTCCAGTTATTATTTATTAATCGTCTTATTCAGACTAAACATGCTAAAATTTTTAAATTCAATTAATCCGAGAATGGGTCCAAGAAGCCTGTCTCGCTGAAATGCGTGATGGAATGTGTGCTCCAACGAAAAGGTTAAGTGAAAATATATATAATATTAATGGAGAGAAGCAGCGGGATCTGATAAGGGCGAGATTGATTGACGAAGCAGCCAGCTGCGAGGTGTATTGAATAATTTAGATGTAAATATAGTTCTAACCTTACCCCCTGTTTATTATGCAAATTGTCCCAGAGCGCGCCCATTTAATTTGTAACCGGGGAGAGTTGTGTGTGCGCCACACGGTCAACAAAGGATAGCCGTAGAGCTGCTATTAGGACACGCTATGGTGATGTAATCAGCACCATATCCATCTCATCCCCAACATCATATTGGCAATATCCCCCATTATATCTCGCGCTCCGCCCTTGTAACGACAGCGATCTAGTAATAGGTTGTCATCGGTTAGTCCGTGATGTAGCTACGAAAATCTCCTGGGCTTTCAAATAATTGATCAGTTTTCGTTGGATCTTGTTAGTTTTTGGATTAATCATACATTAATCACTACGAGTCTATCGCTAGGAAATGCGCACGAAGTAGTCTTTCGACCAATCAAATAGCCTGAACGAATTATGAAAATTCTTCCAACTGTGCTGATTCTTTAGCTGAGAAGTTAGCAGAATTTGAAACTTTCCACTTTTTATCATCATCATTGCAGTAGGAAAATTCCAAACACTAAGCCTCAAGTCTTTAAAGTACCCGAAAATAACTTAGCATTCAACGTTTCGTCAACACCGCAAGGGTAAGTAAGTACTCATAAAATTGCATCCGTCCGTTTTTCCGGAAAGATACAATTAAAAAATCTATGTATTTTCGGTCCATCCGACATCCTGGCTTGTTTCCTGAACTAGTTTTTAAACCATTGTGCTTGTGGAATATCGTCGGTGTTTAGTAGAAATAGTGAATTAACTTAATTTATTATTTTCAATTCTGTCCTTCCACTTTGCTTGGCATCAGTCACTATAGATTTGTGAAAAAAAATTGGTGAACTCGTTATTTTCATATTGGCAAATTTTCTTTTTAGGCTACTTGAAATAAGAGGGCAAAAAGAACATTACTTACTGAAATGTGTCGTTGGAAATAGTCACCTGCAAAGTGAAATCACTGTTTTCACCCTTTCGGTACAACATTTTCAATTTATTGGTACAAAAATATGTTTTGTATAATAAAGAATAGAAACAAATTTAATAACAAGAAATTGACTAACAATCATGTTGTATGTCAAGGTGAGCACTGTTCTAGCACGGTTAATGGACAATGTGTCTTGCGGTATTGTATATCTCAACCGCCGTTCTACCATTGGACCCAATATGCGATCAATCACAATATTCAATTACTATATATCGATTACTGTAAATTAAATTTCCATGCTATAATTAAATGCAAATAACTAATAATATTTATTAACTAATTAATAAAAGATTTTATCTACCCCCTCATACATCTTCAATCATAATTTTCTTTCTGTTGGTTGATAGGAAATAGTTATGGGAATTATGGTTATTGATTATATGATTTATTTATTTTACAATAGTAATAAATGTTTAAAAAAAGAATAATTCCGTAAGGAACTTATTGCTATTTATATGGCGCATCCCGAGGGGTTCCATAGATTTATCGACAACTTTCATTTGTTTTAATCTACATATGTTTTCTCTATTATATGTAGGTAGATTTATTGTTGTAGTTATCGTAAATCTGCGGATTGAAAAAACTATTAATTAACTTGACTAGGAATTATATCAAACTATGAAAAAACTATATTAATTAAGATAATTGGGTACATATATACAAATATTAATTAAATGGGCTAGTGATAAGTGATAAGTTATTACTTTCCCCTGTTTTGTATATTTGTTATGTGGTCAGGCAGCTCTCTCTTTATTTTGAAAAATAAGTAAACACAATATTAAACAATTTGTAATTGAGTAAATATTAACAAGTTAAATATATTTTTTTTTTTTAATTTATTTATTGATATTTACAACTGTATTACAATTATACAACAAGTAAATAGAATGCGTGTTACATAACGACATGAGAATGACAAGTAGAGAAACTACCCACTGGTAGTACTCAAATTAGTTAAATATTTGAATATTATTTATCGAAACGAGAAAAATCTTGAAAACATTTTCGTCGAATCTTACGAAAATGAATTTGTAATCCGTGGTATTAAAACATAAATAAATTAAATGAAATTAAAGTTAGTATAAAATAAAATATAACCTGCTATAAATTTCCATTTATCTGTCATTTTTAATATTCTATGACCTTTCGTGGAATAACTGCTATTCAATGTGCTGTATAATAAATGCTTTTGACGTGTATTTAATCCAACTTAATCTCAACTGACATTGACTCTCACGAATCCGTCTTTAAATAATAAAATGTCTTGATAATCAAAATTTAAGGTAATTGTATTTCGTTATTTTATTATTAATTGCAATTATGTAATATATTGAATTTTGCTAAATGACTCCATTTTTCCGGTTGGTTAAGAGAACCTCTCTGGACATAAAATATACGGTAATTTATTAATACTAGACAAAAATATTTTATTTACAAGAAAAAATGTGAAACTGCATTGGGCTGCTAATGTATGTATATATAATTCAATTTTTTAAGTATTGGATCACCATCACCCTAAATTTGTACTTGTATGATATATCGTTTTACAAAAGTGAAATGGCGTATCTTCAAATTTTGTTATTCAATTTAATGTTCAATGAACATTCTTCCCCGTGTATAGATCCCAAAAATAGCGAGAACATGGGGGTCGGTGAAGAGAATGGATTTGTCTGGCCAGGTAGCTCAGATAGTTAGAGCACCGCACTAGAGATGCGGAAGACCGGGGTTCGAATCCCGGCCAGCGCAAATCTTTTCTCTTCAAAAATATTTAAAAATAATCGCAATCAAAACAATAATAAATTTGTTATTTTTAATTTCTAAATTTTCTAAATTGTACTTTAACGTGTTGGTTTATTTTCCCTTTGTTGTGGACTATTCACTAAAGATTATTAAAAACTATCTTATTGAACACTCTACTCTCTCCTGCCATTTCTTATTTTATTCTTTTCTCTACTCTATGTTATAATATTTCAGATGCACTATTTAATAAATGATATTATAATAAATGATAGTAATAAACTACCTTACTTAGTAATATTTCATAATCGACGAATTTCATACTCCAAAATGTTTCAGATACGCCTTGGCTTTGTTTTGGCGATATAACCCACTGCCCTCTAAATTAATCATTTAAATGAATAAATTTTAAAGTTGATATCAGTATTACCTGTAGAAGTATTACCTGATGAAAGGACAGTCAAATTTCATTAAAAGGGGTGAAGAGACAATTGAAAAGGTAAGGAAGCTGGGCAAATAAAACTAGGAGACAAGGCCCGAAGACAGTCTTAATTACGAAGGAGTTGAGGTGAAATTAGAGTAGAAGTGAAATTGGCCGAAATTGGAGGAGGCGCTTGGCTAAGCGGGCTATTAAGTCCGCGGCGCTCCGCTCTCCGCTCTCTGCCGTGCCGCTAATCATTAGCGGAGCCCCGTATATTACCCCTTGTGACGTGTGGGGGTGTGGAAGAGGGGTAGGGGATGCGTAAAACGGAAATAATTTCGAGAATGTATTAAATAATTCAACTAGTCAACGCTACTCCAATGCAAGAAATTGTGGAACATACCAAACAATCATATTACATCACATCTGAGATTCACCAAAATCTCATCAAGACATCCTACCACATACTCTAATTGACTAGTCATGCTGGATTATTAATATGATTTATCTGTATTTGATTTTCATGTATATTTTTTTTTGTTGTCCTGATGTGTGATTTTCAAAGCGTTGGAAAGAAATTGATTTTTCAGATTATATTCTAATAATAATTTTATTATTGGTATGTCTTAATTTATTTTTAATAAGGTATTAAAAATTCGGTAGTTACAGAAGGGAAAATAAATAAAGAGCAAAAAACCTGCCATTTAGCTTATATTTCGTTTAGTCTATATCTTGCTTTGGATATCTATAACTGTATCTGCAATCTGTAACTAAATCTCTTATTGTTTCATGTATCTCCATTGTATGTCTGTATTGGGAACTACACCTGTATGCGTCGTCTGTATGTCCATCTGCAATCCATATGTATAGCTAGCTATAAATCTATACCTCTGGATTATAAATATAGTCCAGAATCTTTATTTTCATATCTATAACTCCGTCATGTTTAAATATATTATAGTAATATATAACCATATCTGCAAAATAAATATAGATATATGTTGGCAAACTATACTTGTATGCGAAATCTATTTTTAAATCAGTAATTTATACATGTATTTGTAAATCTATACCTACAGACTATAAATATAGTCTATATATATATATATATATATATATATATATATATATATATATATATATATATATATATAACTGCTCCTGCAATTTGTAACTGTTTTCTACAACTGTATCTGCATTTTAATATGTATATTTTTGGAAACCATGCGTAGTCTATATATGTAACTGCGTAAATCTCTACGTGATCTATAAATCTATAACTATAGACTATATTGTCTATATCTTTCTTTGTGCAACTATAATTGTATTTGCTATATTTAATACGTAATCTACACCAATACCTGCAATATATGGGCTACATTGTAATCTATAACTGTGTGCGCAGTCTATATCTATATCCATAATATGTACTTGTGTCTGCAATACACATCTAAATATCTTGAATCTGCGTCTATTTCTACATATCTAAATCCATAACCACATATGCAATCAATACCCATATCCTTCAGAAGAAAGGACATAAACCAACCTGACAAGAGATAGCATTGCCTATAATTACAAGAGCAGACAGTTCTCATGAGAATTCAATAAGCACACGTGTCGACATACTGTTCTTATCCTCAGTTATTAAAGTGAGTGATGTCTTTTAAGGACAGCTGCTGTCGTTTCCGCTCTTTCATTTTTCATTTCTTCCATTCTTTCTGTTCTTGTTACTGAAGTGCCCTCAGCATTAAGGAGCAGTTTCAACAACGGATGATTCCAAGGATTCCCTATCATGTCCCACATTCCAACGTTACAAAATATTCTTCTAATTCTAATTATCATGGAGGAGGGAGCACACTTCTCAAAGCACATGCAGTGGACCAGTAAATGAATAATCGATTGTTGATGCTTTGTGTTTTTTAAGAGTTGAGTATTGAAAACCTTACTTATGCCTTGCTTTTGTGCGTTTCAAATTGGACGATTTATATTTCGATAAAATTACATCATAAATTATTAATCACTACTTATCTACAATTTATTCAAATTATTTGAATTATTCTAATTTAATTTTTAATTTTTTATACACTATGAATTATATGATTATGACATTCAACGCTTTCCTTATAGATCCTATTTTTCGAACAACATGTTACACTTCAAGTTACAGTTATAATATAAACGCTTAAAAGATACCTGCCTATTATATAAAAATTGTTTTAAATACCTCTTAAATTTCATTTTCTTGTAAAATAATGATTTTACTATCATTATAAGTGTTATAGTTTGTTAAATTCTTATGATTATGTAAATTATAAAATTCGTTTTTAAACAACCATAATTTATTGGCATAACTAGCGAGTGTTATTAAGACTTTTAGTGAGTCCTTAAAAAAGAAGAATAGTATATAAAAGTTAAAAATGGGAATAAAACCGATTAAAGTATTAAATATTAATATTAAAATATATTTATTTCTATATAAGTATTCTGAAAATATTTTATGTATTTATTATACATTGAAACTCATCCAATACATAATATGCTTTGTGTATAGCAATGAGTCTGGCAGCAATGTTCTTTTTTTATAATAAAGTATTCTGTTTGTGTTAGTGTATTTGTGTATATGACTGATGATTAGTCTGACCAAAAAAGGAGTTGTTAAAAAAATCTTAAATTATGTTATGACGTAGGTTATGTCAGTTTTTATCTACGTTACGTTTGCAACTCGTGGAAACTACCCACTTTATACGATTGATTCTACAAAGGGTTACTATTTTCTCAATATTGGCTTCAACAATTCTCGTCAGAATCCTATAGGAAATACTATAGCAGTGCTTCAATTTCCTAAATTGTTTCCACTAATCTTCTAATAGATTAATTTAAGATAATTAGTTGTATCCCATTGTATAGAGTAATCAAAATAGTTAAAAATGAACTATGAAAGAACTTGACACTGATGTAAAAAAAGTCGAGAAAAGTCGAGGTAGTAATCTTTTATCAGAACGTTATGCAGAAGAAGACCCGTAATGGACTAAGAAATGGGTAAATCCCTCACAGTATATTTCGAGGGGAGCCAGCTCAAAAACGCATTAGGGACAATTTTGTGGTATAAGCACGCCCCTTCTCAAGAGCAAATAACCACGTTTTGAAACATGCAATTTATTTAAATTGCTTTAATATGCGCAAATAGAAATTATGAAATTAAAAAAATTTAACTAAATACTTTCTTCCACCTTTTTTTTGTCTAGAACGCGGAAACATACTGACAATAACCTAGACTCTATTTCTATTACAGTTATATGGTTAATAAATCCTATCAATTAAAAAATTAGTTTTTAATTAATTCATTAAAATTATAATTTAGTTTTCAAGATTCCTTAATGAAAATTCATGATTACTCCCAAAATCCATACTAATATCATAAATGCGAAAGTAACTCTGTCTGTCTGTCACAGAAGTTATCACGGTCAAACCGCTGGGCCGATTGTGATGAACTTTGGTACAGAGATAGTATAGAGCCTGAGAAAGGACATTGGCTAATTTTTAATGCGATAAAAGGATTGTAATGGGTCAAAATAGGGGATGATGTAATATAATTGATTTAATTTGAAATAAATTATGAACATATGTTTAAATGCTTTTACACCATGTGCGTGGGGGCCACCTGTGATCTATTGGTTAGCATAACAAACTACTAAACACAAGATCGCGGGTTCGTAGCCTGACTGGTGGCCCTAGGATTTGTTGTAGTATAAAAGATGGGAGTAAAAAATCATTGGTTATGCCATCCTTCGGAAGGGGCGTTAAACGGGGGTCCCGAGCCTATACGGTTTCAGGTATTCGTAAAAAATCCCTATCCTAATTAAACCTGGATAGGCAAAATTTAGAGCTCACAATGTAGCATCGTCCGATTATCCATAGCAGCATAAAGTGACGAAAAATGAACAAACAATACCTGGTGCGTGAGCCAACCTTTTTCAAAGATTTCAAAAAGCTCAATAATCAAGACTTTTCAACATTTCGAGAGGCATGTGAGGCAACAGGGTTATTAGAGAATGATAATCATTTGGATACAGCTTTGAAAGAAGCTGCACAATGCAAATCTGTCCCAAGGTGAGAGAGCTGTTCGCTATATTGATAGTGAACTTTCAAATCCTCAAGAATTATTGTATAAGTATAAAAATGACATGGCGGATGATATTTTACACATATTACAAGAACAGAATATGAATGTTTCATACAATGATTTACAATGACGCGCTAACAAAGGTTGAACACCAAGTGATTACTGTTACTGGAAAAAATTTATCTGATTTTTGAAAGAGCGGGCCACAAAGAATTGGAGAAGTCAGTAGTGATTTAATGCGAGAACTAGATTACGATTCTGTTTCTTTAATGCAACAAATAACAGAAGCCCTTCCACTTTTAAATTCAGAACAAAGATTAATTTTTGACAGAGTTATTCAAAAAGTTGCCAGTGGCGAAGGAGGTTGATTCTTTTTGGATGCTCCAGGAGACACTGGCAAAACCTATCTTTTAAATTTACTATTAATCCAAATCCGGAAAGATAAAGGAGTTGCTGTTGTAGTAGTTTCCTCTGGAATAGCTGCTACGCTACTTAGTGAGGCACGAACAGCCGCACTCAATTCTAAAATTACCATTGAAATACCAGTATGTAACATTAGCAAAGGCAGTAAGCGCGGAAGAATGATATAGCAGTGTAAGCGGTTGGTTTGGGATAAATGTTCAATGCCCCATAAAAGAGCAATCGAAGCACTAGATCGTACAATAAATAACATCAAAGGCAACCAGGGTATCATGGGAGGGATGGTGGTACTTTTAGCTGGTGACTATAGACAGACTCTCCTGGTTTTTATTAGAGATATGCCGACAGATGAAATAAATCCCAGTTTGAAATCATCTGTATTATGGGTACACGTAAAAAAGTTTTGTCTCACTACAAATATGCGAGTAAAACTTCACAACGATTCTCAAGCAGGGCAATATGCAGCTGCTCTTATAAAAATCGGAGAAGATTGTATGCCAACAGACAGTAACGACATGATTACACTGAGGAATGAGTTCTATCAAATTGCCGATAACACAGATTATGATCTAAAAAATAAAGTCTATTCTGATCTTCAAATAAGTGTGGGCAATCGAGAATGGCTGTGTGAAAGGGCAGTTTTGACAACCTTAAGGGTTGTCAACGTTTGCCAAAAATACAGAATGGTTATGATGAGACTATGGGATATCATTTCGTATTAAATATTAATTATTTCGGAATAACTTATTTACCAAATCGGATGATTGAACAGAATTTCGTCGTGAGGGACCATTACTCATTACCAGTTCAGACCTAAAAAGACAATTTGGAAAGTTTTCTAAAACATTTATTGTATTATATTCTATAATATGAACACTTGTTAATCTGTTAAAATAAAAATGATATATACTTTTAAAAAATTAAGAAGTCTATTTCTCTTACCTATAACTTTATTTATTAGTTCAATTTTCTGATGAAGACATCTGGAATCAGTAATAGTTATTTTCTCTAAAAATTGCTGTCATTAATGGACCTAATATAATTCATCATAAATATTTAATCAATCCATCATTAAGCGACTATGGTCAATTATAATTGAGTCCGAAACAAGGATCTTCTTGAGCATATTAATTGCATTAAATTCGTACTGATTCCTTTAAACAAACAGAACTTTATTCACTTTCATTTAGTTGAGTATAGCAATAATTGATTATTATTAAGCTATTATTGTTTCTTATTTTAAGGTTAATTTTTATTATTTATTTAGCCTAATAGTGCCTATTTCGGAGGCTATGTAGAATACCTCGCGATTTATAGACACGGTTTGGAGCCCTGAAGGAATCTAGGGAATGGTCCCATTCAAGCTGTAGAAGTGTTCGACGTAGGGATGCCCTGGGCACAGAACTCAACCCTAACCTTTATATAGACCATTTTGACAGCAACTTGCCCTCCAAGCCTTTATAGTTGATGTTACACGTGTTAGTTCTGTCACACCTCAATGTATAAGGTTAGTAAATACACTCGAAAAATAAAAATTATAAACATTCTCGAACATACATTCGCCATAATAAAACGGTGATAAACATCTCACAAATCAGCACGATGGGAGGATACTGATTTTGTGTATGTAATCAATAAGTTTCGCGTTTAGATGTTTGTAGAAACTGTTTCACAATATTATATATTTGTTTATTGCATGAAGTGAAAAGGCATGGATATTTACACTGTTATTTTGCTCGTGAATAATTTATTTTCCATCATTAATGATAATTAATAATTTTGAAACTATTTAATAATTCATTTTAAGCAGATCTGGTGGCTAGCTTTCATTGCAAATTATGCAGATGAATTCGCAGAACTATTATATCAACCGATAATGATAAAGTTTTGCCTGAAAAACTTTTCTAAGTGATTAATCTTGTCGTTTATTGTTATAAATAATGAACCGATAATTGAACAAGAATTAAAAACCTCAACTTCAATTATAGATTATAATTTTGAGGTTTTAAATTTGAAGATCACAAGGTGGCCTCAGGATTGCGTCATTACCATTCACCATTTTGTTTCAAAATTACTTTTATTATTGTTGGTTGTCTTTTATGATTTATGATAAAAGAAAGAAAGAATAATTTTAAAAAATGGATTAACCAAAGCAAACATTTTTGTTGCCTGTACAATATATGAACAAGAAATATTCCATATCGATTTCTTAACTATTTGTATATTAATGATTCCATTTTATTTGAGGCGGTAATAAAGTGTTAAATATGTTTTCAAATCCAAATAATAAAAATTAATTACAACATTAACGAGGCGCTATGATTTCATTCTAATTCTTTGTGCAGTTTTGGCAATCTTTTAACTGAAGCACTTACCATCTTCATCTGAACATAAAGAAATTATTTATCTTCAATGATTTTTAGTATGCATCGACATTGAAAGAATGCATAAATAAAAACAAATAAGAAAGCTTACAAGAAAGTGGTAGAGATGTTTGGTTATTTATCTATCAGCTTTTCTCCCCAAATCTGAAGCCTACTTTGACAGAAAATCCCCGCGAACGTTGTGGAAACAGCTGCCAGATCCCACGTCCAACTCTCTTATTCCCTCCTTCTTCTTCTTCTTTCGCTCTTTTCTTCAACCTATAGAAGTCGTTCTATTCCTTTTGTTTTAAAATGGTATTTTGTTGAAAGGTTACGCTGTAACTGTTTAGACCTTTAGGTGATGCAGGTGATAT
The DNA here is from genome assembly GCA_037127475.1 of Arma custos. NCBI lineage: Eukaryota > Metazoa > Arthropoda > Insecta > Hemiptera > Pentatomidae > Arma > Arma custos. The sequence goes on along the minus strand of CM073764.1, from coordinate 117,797,011 downwards.
ATTCGCAAATGGATAATTTCATAAGCTCTACTGATTCTAAGCATAATTTTTACTGTGATATCCCCTTGCTTATTTTAGGGAAATCGTTAAGATCCCACTTACAAATCACACTTAAACATGCACGCTTCTGAAACTGGCAAGACTGTAACCTGTTACTTTGGCCACTGTTATGTCGAATATTCTATTCTATTGTTTCGAATATTCTTCTGAGATATAAACTTGTAATTATCTGTTGTTTTACAGAATACAGGAACAGTTTTCAAGTACAATTCTATTTTACCCTGAACCACTACAATCCAAGATTTCGGTTGTTTTTTTATACGGTAGAGACTGTACAGTCATGAACGGGTGATTTGGCGGAGATCTTACTCAATTGCCAGATCTTTCCCCAGGAGGAGTCCTTTGATAATTTCAATTCAGTCAATCTGTAATGCAATGAATGCATCAGGTATAGAATGAATTTTTGGAATTGAAGGAATAGAATGGAATCTTCGAATTTAATTATGGCATGAAGTGTAATTTTGTATTTTCCGAAATAAAACAATAAATCAAAGGTTTAAAAACAAAAGTTCTGAATATTAATGGGCTAATGACGGATTATGCAATATACCTCATTCATTCAAGTTATACAATTAAGCAGATAGTACTTACAATTATAGTTAGTAGCAGTCGATTTAGTTAACCTTGTATCACTAGTAACAGATTCTAATTTGTCCTAACCTAAAGTAGACTATTAAAGCTAACAAGAATCCTTTATGTTTACATCGTATTTTGACCGCATTACTCTCTTAACTTACAGCCTTGTAGAGCCATGAGGCGTAATGTTTAGGGTTAATGTGCCACAGGAGCCATAAAAGAGATTGGGCATTTATTAAAATAGTCCTCAGTTTTTTAAAAGTATACTTAGCGTTAATTGTAAGTGGCCGGGATGATGTAGGGCGGTGGGAGCTCATTAGGTTGATAGCCCCTCCGTCTTCCACAACAGTTTCCCCTCAACATTAACTCCACATCTTTGTCTTCAAACTATTAGCATTAACTATTCCTGTGTTATATGGGATAGCTTAAGGAGCAAGATGTTATAGTGTGGAAATTTTATGGGTGAGAAGAAGGTTGAAGTAAAACAAGATTAGGTTAATAATAGCCTATTTATCGGAACCCAATATGCTGGACTTTTTCAGGGCTGATAAACTATATAAAAAGAAGGTAATAAAAATAATATGCAAAAAGTTACTAAGCAAAGCAAAAAAGGATAAGAAGTTTCAATTTCTATGAAAATATCCAGCGATGAATGCAATTAGGCTTCCAAACATGATATTTGAAATAAATAAACTAAACCGAACTGGTTCAAGGAAGCAGAGAGGGATTTGAGAGAACTTCTGGAAGAAGAAAAGTCACTGATTTTTCTTTTGGATTTTCCTATCTCTAAAATATTAATTTTGATGAGGATCAAGTTCCATCTTCTACTCGCAAGTCCGTGTTGTGGAAGGAGTAGAGCAATCTAGAATGAAATTTTTATATTCCTATCCACACCTCACCTAATTTGAAAACCTAAACTAAGCAACGGTTTAACATGATGATTCCTAATACATTGGTCTTTCGAATATAATTCGGAATGTGTCATTGTAAAAAATGAGAATTAGATTAGAATATCTAATCTGGTTTTATCTTTTGTCTATCCTTTGATAAAAATTACGACATTGAAAAAATTATCTTGCACATCGTCGCATCTCTCATTAAAGTGAGAGAACTTAATAGATAAACCAAACAGTTGTAAGGTATAAAAGGTTTTTAAAAGATCAATTTTTTATTAATTTTGTATATAAAATAAAAATATACATCTTATTTTTGATTAACTCAATGTTCTAAAAGATAATAAAATTTTGCAGTTTTAAAAAAGTCTACACCAACAAGCTGGAAGAGACAGCATACAAATTATCTATACTTTCTATAGATGTATTATATTAGCAATGGATAAAAAAATAGACATCATTATATAAGTTTAAAAAAAACACATGTAGTGTTGCGTGTTAAGTGGAGTTTTATAAATACTTGCATTTCCTGTTAAAGCTATATGGGCGGTAAACATAAAAAAAAAAAAAAATATGACAATTCGATAATTTTAAATATCTACGGCTAGATAGAAGGTAGAGGTAGAATAATGAGGATGGAAGGGGTAAATAAGGGAAAAGGGCCACACCCTTGACCTTATGTCCCCCCCCCACCCTCCCCCAACCGCACCGCAACATTTAAAAACCTCTCCGCTAATTAAGCACTCGGGATTACTGTAAAATAAATCTCTTTTTGTTGCCCGAGTTTTTTTAGGAAACTAAAGCCGTTTTATAAATTACATATGCCCAGATGTACTGGTCCTAAAATAAATTCACTTTATTAGTAGAAGGTATTAGCTTAAAGTTACGTTTGTATACTAATCCCTGAATTGTTGCGGTTATTTTGTTGTTTTTTAAGTCAATTCGTTATAAATAAAAAATATATATAAAAAAATAAGTTCGCATTGGGATCTTCTCCATTAGTTATTCAATCAAGTGTATTCATTTTATCTTAGTTCGTTTAATTAATATTGTAGATATTCGAGCTTTTAAAAATTCCTCTATTAATGAAATATATAGTGAAATTTCAATATAATTGTGTGTAGTTAAAATTAAATAGGGAGCGGAGTGGCTCAGTGATGCAATGCCGAAGGTCCTGGGTTTTGCGGCTCGCAGTTAGACTATTCTTTAGTATGTTAGCGGCCGGAGATCGATCCTATCCTCCTGAGGCTCACCCAGCCTTTATAAAATTGGTATCCAAAAAAAGGGGGGAAATCTGGCTGTTCAGCGTGATCTAGGACAAACCATCTCGTTTGTATGATATGCATAGCTGTTGTCCAAGAAACAGTTCAGTCTCTACTATGTACTGAACCCCAGTACCCTTAAGGGACCCTTCACGGGTTGTAGTGGTACAGGTTTTTACAGTCAAAATTTAATAATTTTTGTTAATAAGTTAATTGAGGCGTTGGCGTAGAAAGGACATTAAGTGATGGAATGGTAATTTTACAGGAGAAACTAAAAACCGTTCCGACAATATAAAAATGAGACATAGTAACAACCACCCTTAATAGAAACTAAAAGTTTTCCAGTTTTAACTTACTCTTCCTTCCATCCTATTGGTATAATTAATTGCTACATTTTCTTTGAAAAAAATGTTGTTTACTGACTGCCTTTCCCATGTCAATTCCCCAATTGAGAATTATTAAAATTATAAAATCGGTTTATAATTTTGTTAGAATTAAATATATCAATATATATATATATATATATATATATATATATATATATATATATATATATATATATATATATATATATATATATATATCAATCCTGAGGATAGGGCAATAACCTGAAAATCGGATTTTTAATCTTCTAAACCTTTCGAATGAAAAATAAAATGAAATACATTAAATTTCACATCACTAATTTGTATGAATATTTATGCATAATTAGAGAAATTTAGCATTGAGCTTAACCACTATTGATAAATGATTCGATATAGTACTGAAGCTCGTTAGGATATCTCGGCGAGAGATGAGAATGGAATCATCGATCATGAGATCAAAGAGAGGATTCGTGCGGAAAATCGTTATATGCTATAAATAGAAACTTTACAAATGAGAGACCTCGAATCTAATCTATGTTTCTCCTAATATTAACTTGCTCTTCGGGTAATGACGAGACTCATATTAAAAGGCTTGGCGAACCCGGAGACTCGATTCTGATAACACCTATCGCTGTTGGGCAAAAAGCTATATGAGAAAAAAGCATTTAGTAGCTTAAAAATTCAAGTCTCGAAAATGATATTGTCTAGAAAGACGTAAAGGAAAGCAAGAAACACTTTCCTATTACACCAATAGGAGTACGTTTCAAGTAGGTAGTGAACATGAAGAAGAAATCTCACGAGGCACTTGGGAAAAAGAGGACGAGGAGTTTTGTAAGGATATCTAGAATGGAACAAAATACAAATGGCTGATTATGTACAATTTTGTCGAGTTCCAAAGAGAAAGATAGACCCATCACCCGGATACTCCGTTCTGCATGTGCCATTTCTACCTTTTACAGGTACAGACACAAAGAGTATTCTAGCTGTTTAGAAACCTTTTGAAGGATTTATTTTAACATTCGTAGCTTTGTAAACAGTGTTGCATATAATAGTACTATAGATGGCATTTGCCTGTACCACGGGCCTGTGTTTTTCATTTTATTTAAGTGAGTTGTAATATTAATATCGGATTTATTTCATAGCTTGGAGTGGAGATACGGCTGCTGTCTAACTAGAAATATATGCAGTAATGTGGTCGGAGTTAGGCGCTTTTTGTCAACTTAAACGCGAAGCAGGTTGTAATACCACTCCGACTGAATAAGATGATGTTATCTGCCGCCAAGCTCGACTGAGCCCGCGCCGAAACCGACCGTGCGTGGAGAGAGAAGGCTTATCGAAATATATTCCGTCTACTTAGTCTAATTGAAGAAGCTCCGCCGCACTTCGCCGCCTATCTTGTTCTTAAGGAACCTGTTCTTATTCCACCGAGGACGAGGATTCAGAGCACGGCTCGGATATCTCTCTTGAAATTAAAAAATGGTCATCCAGTTCTCCGGCTGTGATTTATCTCTGTCGATGTGTTCAGAATATTCGGAAGTCGAGATTTATGTTTCGTACCCTCTCCTCTTCCGCGTCCTTCCACGACCTCCTTTATCAGCAACTCTATCCATGTCCCAGAGCCTTTCATATTACCTTACAGGTAATGCTTTTGTTTTATTAGTATTCTACGAGTGAATTATAAAAATGTTATTACAGTATTTACTCATGAACACTATTAAAATTATCTCTCTAGTAAAAAAAAAAATCTTTCTTGTTACAAGATTATATCAGTAGCGCGGAGCGGTTTAATATGGAAAGCCTGGAAAAACTACATAGGCCTCACTGTGTTTAGAGTATGCTCCATGCTCTTTTTATCCCCACCCTTTTAATTCCTTTTCCTTAATTTTTCTAATTTTATTTATTGAAATTTACATCTTGATTATAATACAACAAGTAAATAGAATGAATTATGCATAATTGCATGGTGTAAAGGCTAGAAAAGAAACTACCCATTGGTATTTTAAAAGGTAACGAGGGCATCTTTTTATCAGACGTCTCGGAAGATTATCGGGAATTGAAGAGCTTCCTAGGTTTAAAACTGACGTGTTTGGGTGGAAATAAAGTTCATCATGAAAGGACTGGTATTGGGTTCGGGCCAAATCAGCAACTAATTGGACATTCAGGTCAAAATGGGTGGACTGTAATCATAACAAAGTAAGGAGCATTGAGGATTTTACGAAAGATTTTGGATTGTGAGCATTGGAAAGAGCTACGTTCTTACAAATTATATTTTATCTTACTATTGTAGCTAAAAATATTATCCTTATAATAGTCTCATACGAATGGTGTCACAGTATGTAATTGATCATAATTAAAGATGGTTATATGTTTAACCATATATGTGTTTCTTATTTTTATTTTTATTATCTATGTATCGTTTTAGAACTACAAACCACATATCGACTACACTGCAATTGACTGCTGTTTCATCCACTTGTGCCACCGTTCGCGTAGGAGTATTTTCCTCCTCTACTTGATTATAATCCAACTGGAAAATCTTCATTTAAATCTGTTAATTGTCACATCGATTTGACAGTGTGAAAATACTTAGTTAATCCTCTCGACTTTCAAAATCCTTTGTAGCGTTAGACTTTACACGTCACCGTTTAGAGTAAAGCGTAGCTGTGTAAATTTCGCGCGTGGGCGCTTATGTACGCAAAGCTCTTCAGTAATTGGTAAATGTGTCCTTTCGCGTTTATGTGCTATTAGCTGCTCTGAAAAGGTTAAACAGGCTTTGCCATTTAAGCTAATTACACATTATCATATTAGGTTTTGTAATTATTCTCAATATATTACCTCGAGATTGTTTTTAATGAACATTTGAATATTGTAATGTAAAACGAAATACATTTCCATTATGTTTTTACCACAGATCATCAACTGCTCGAAGTGGTTACATATGGACACTTATTCCCGGAAGAAGATATGAGATATAAAGATATTAGAGGTTTCCAGCTTATGATGCTTATAATCATCATTTCTACTGTGCTGGGGTAACCTAACTATTGATCACTTTCCTGCCAATTCAGAAATATCCTCTCGACTAACTCTGTCTACATCTCTGGATTATGGTTGTTCAACGTGAACTAGTGCATAAGATTCTGTATTTCTTTAAGAAGATCTTCCTTATGGTTGTGACACAATTCCCTTTTAAGGCTGAATAGTTGGCTCTGTCGATCCGCTTTTTTTATTCTATTAAATATTTATGATTATCAAACAAAAAAATGATAACGGCGGTTTGAGGTTCATGTAGGAACACGCTAGACGATATTTCTCTTTCTTCTACTTCTTTTTTCAGTTTCTTAACCATTTTCTCAGGGGACTTAGTTTATATTTATAGCAGCTGTCTATTGTTTTATTCGTGTATGTTATGCATAGATGAAGAACCCCAATCATGCAGACAGTCGTATGTGCAAAAAATGCTTTTAGTCAGGGTATAGGCTGAATCATTGCGTCTTTTGGAGTTCTGTTATTCAAGACTTCACCAAGTGAGTTTTTGATAACGGTCAGGAAAACCTGTTGGACAATTTGTTTGAAGTGTGTAATAACCAATTATAATTTTATGTGTTACTAGAATGTGAAATCATTTAATATCATACGCCATTTGAGTTCAATACCTTATTTAATTAGACATCATAAAAAGGTTTAAAAAACGAATTATATGTCGAACAGGATATTTCCTGGTATAACCGAATTGAATATTTTATTTTAATATACAACTCCTGAAAAATACGAAGTATCTCATCTTACTTATCCAAAGTAGCTAATACAAATTCTGTCGACCTCAGTGGTGGGTTGCACCTTAATACGTTTCAGATGGCTGGATCGCATGCCTCGTAATATCCATCCAGCTACTCCCGTCTAATACACCACTTCCATTTATGGGCTCAAATTATTTCTTCATCTTTTATTGTGAAATAAATTAAGTATATATTTAATTTTATTTATTTGGTTAAGTTTTGCCCTCACTAGTCTAACATTACTCTACATCATTCTATCGGCGATGGGAACCATTGAACGGTAGAATGAAAAATGTGAACGACTGGAGGATTGAGAAGGAGGCTAAACGCTTAAAGCTCTAAAGCCTTAGAGAGGAAGATAACCACATGTCAACGAAAAATGGAAAGAATAATGCTGGAAATTGCACTGAGGGAAAAAATAAATTCATGCCGTATAAGAAAACACACAATGGTTACCGATGCAGTCACCTACGCTAGAAGAATGAAATGGAACTGGGCAGGCCATGTGATGAGGCAAGGTGAAGACAGCTGGGCTAGGCGAGCCGCTGAGTGGATCCCGCGCGATAAGAAAAGGTGCAGAGGCCGGCAACGTAAGCGTTGGGCCGATGAATTCAAGCAGATGTGCGGAAGCTCTCTCTGGATGCGATCAGCGCGAGACAGGGACCTATGGAGGAATATATGCCAGCAATTTCACCAGTAAAGTTCGGCTAGTGTCCGTCAAAAGACTCTAATCTCCCTAAAGGGAAGGTCTATATGTAAATACAAAATGTAGTATTAAAAAGTGTAAATATTGAAGAAGCTAATTCTGTATATACATATAAGTAAAGACTATTATTATTATTATATTTAATTTTACCTATTTGGTTAAGTTTTGCCCTCACTAGTCTAACATTACTCTACATCATTCTATCGGCGATGGGAACCATTGAACGGTAGAATGAAAAATGTGAACGACTGGAGGATTGAGAAGGAGGCTAAACGTATAACCTGCATATAACCTCCCTCCCACCGCTAGGATAGATAGCCCCTTTTTCTTAACACACTCTTTTCTCTTATTACCATCATTTCCCTATGCAGTTTCTCTATTGATCATTTATTTGAAAAACTTTATTCAAACTTTGTAAAGTATCCATTGTCAATTCTATACTTTAGCTTGTTGTTTCATTTATATATTAAGAATTAGATTGTTGTAAAATGGTCGGGATAGCTGATTGGTAGAGCGCTGAGTTGCCGTGCCGAAGGTACCGCGTTCAAATCCGGCTGTGGTAGTTGTAACAGAACAGTCTTTACCATGTACTGAACCCAAGATCCTTCATGGATTGTAGTATTAAAGTTGTTTATATATTTCATATTTATATAAAAATATTATATAAATATATTCTATATATATATATATATATATATATATATATATATATATATATATATATATATATATATATATATAGTCTCAACACATAACGTCCAAAAAAAACGAACTGTTTTGAATCTTGTATTGAACATTTTCTCCGTTAAATGATACCAATTCTAGACTTATACTGCTTATAGAACGGATGCTGAGAGAGTTAGAAATTGTACAAAAACTACAAATTTTATTATATAAACAGAAAAGCAACTATAAATTAAGGAAAAAAAAACGAATCTACACTATCATTGTATATGGCAAGGCTATATAATGATAGCCTTGCCATATAAAGGAAATTATGCTATGAAATTACGCATCTTGAATTACTCATATTGAATTGAATATAATTGATGCATGAATAGATTTAGAATAATATTTGTATATTACTAAATCACGGTGATTTGAATTAAAAAGAAATTATTGATTGTTACGTCCCTTTACCATTTTCGGTGTTGCACATTTGTAATACAGTAATAACATCTGGGATTATCGAGGGGGGAATATTTCGAAATAGCAACGGAGGTGGAGTAGAGAAGGAGAGAGAGAGAGCCCTGCTGGCGAGGTTCAATTAGTTTCCAGGATAAGGCCTTTGTAACCCTCAAGCAATTAATAGATCTTATCCATATCGTGTCCATTTATTAGCTTCAGCCACTTCCTATCTCTCGTCGATAATTGAAAACTGATACTAAAACTGTCCCTAAGCTACTCCTTAACGAGCTAAATTTCATAAACGTGATAATACATTCCACAGGATGCGATACAGATTCTGATTGGATTTAGGCTGTCTACCAGCCGGGTTCAGTAAAGAAAAATTAACTATTTAAAAATATCATAGCATCATAAAAATTTCCCCTAAAAAGGGAGGATATGTTTCATACAATTATTGTACTGCTTTGGCACCTTACTGTCAATTATTATCGTACAAATCAGAAAGTAAAATAAAAAACGAAAAAAAAGGAATTTATAAAAATTAAAAATTTGTACCACTACAACTCATGAAGAGTCTTGGGTTTAATACGTGTAGAGATCATTTCTAGGACAACGGTTGTACAAGGAGGTGCTTTGACCGTTAGCAGATCTCTCTAAGCCGAACTTCTCTGATGAAGGCCAAACCTTCGGCATCCTATAAAGAAATATTTTTAAAAAACACCCCAACCAAACTACTTAAATATATTTATGCTCTAGGCTCGACCTAACTCTACCGTGGTGAAGATACTTGTATAATTGGTCATGTTTCTGTAACATCTGTTAATTGAAAATCAATATTTTACAATTGAACTTGTCAATTCGTTTCGTTGTCAGATATTCGATAAAGTTTATATATTCTTTGAGGGATTTAAATATCTCCATTGGAGAAAGGAGCGATGTTATTGTATATCTATCTCATAGCCTAAAATGCAGTACCTCTACTGACGTACGTGTTGTTTTTTACTACGTTTTTTCTTCCACTTAACGTTTTGCTACCAATTGATTTCTGTGGATTTTTTTTTTAATTCGAAGAGTATCAAGCCCTTTGTCGATGCCGGATCGTTTCCTCTTCACATCTTACTGTTATCCTATCCTTGACTGCACGAGTTATCGGTATCGACTAGAGGTACATCCGGGAAGGTTGGATATACGGTAAAATATGCACTATCAGGTGGCGTGCATCTTAGCAGAATGCAACGCTATGGTTTGAGACCGAGGAGATATTATGTTAAGGATATGCTAAGCACAATACTTGCCATTCTCTTCTCAATACTATCACCTCGTCATTGGACCATGTCCTAGTTAGGTGGCACATTACAATAATGCTACAGTATTGTCTGTCTATACATGGTTCTAAGATGTATACAGATTAGAAACAGTTATCTTTCCATGTGTAGCAAATATCTATTGAGAATTTGATAGGTTGTATGTCTATTCATATTTGATAGGTTGTACTATGTATGCTAACATCCTTTCCACTTTACATTACTCTAACTTATTGTTGACTTTACATTATTATTATTATATTTTATATTGTATTTATTGTTTAATTTTTTGGATTATATTTTCTTTTACTTAATTTAATATAATCCATAAATGCATACATGTTACTACTAATTACTACTACACTACAATTACTATTACTATATTACTTCAAACTGCATTTCTATGTATACTATACTCATATAGTATTCATAAAAATACATTGACATTTCCATACAATTCTTCTTCTTCATATTTTGCTTGTACTTCATCACCGGCAAGTTTCCTCGGAACCACGTGGGCATCCATCCTGGTTATGTGGCTAGCCATTTGAAATCCGAGGGAGAGTTCAGTTCGTTATCCTCCATATTCTCCATGTTATGTTCTCTAACTGCACTTTAAATACGTACAATAATCTTTCTTGCAAATATATATTAGGTCTCGATCATTACCTTCAAATAAATCTCGTTTTTAAGATAATACCTGATTCTTATGATAATATAATATATTCTTATGATAATACCTGATTGATGTAGATTTTGAAAGTTGATTGCTTTCCAGTTTTCTGACCGCTTTCCAGTCGTTGACGAAGTCCTAAATCGTATCTACTTGAAGAGATGCTAATGTTTCTTCTTATTTCAAACGTCATTCACAACTGTATAGCATCAATACAAGTTCACTTTCAATTGTGTGAGACCCAAATCGAACACACACTTCACCTTTAGCGATGTATTTATTTCATTTGTCTACCAACTATGTAGATAGCTCACAAGGACTATCTAGCAAATGCTCAAGGGAGAGGAAGGTTTCTTCTTCATCAGTTCTGCTTTAATTAATTTATGAACGTTATTTGATATTCTGAGTAATATTTCCCAACATATGTTAAACAATAAGCGCGCTAGGAAGTCTCCTTGTCGAAATTTATCAACAGTTGTAAATACCTGAAAGAGATCCTAGAATACGTCATTTTACCTTCAAATTATTTCCACAGCCAGTTTGACCACGATTAAATGTTTTTCTGGGATATTAAAGCTTTCCATTGTTTTAGTATAGTTACACCCATCAAACACTAATTATTTGTGTATCTTCCCTAACGAAAATCACATTGATATCTCCTCAGGGTGTTTTTATATTGTTGTGTGACGCGCATGTATATAGAAAAAAGGTATATAGAGAATATATACGTTCTTATTCAAACGTAAAGGGAAGTTGGTAAAACAATGAGAACTAAGGAGTGTGTACGAGATAATAGCGTTGATTTGGGATATATTCTCCGAGGGTTGAGTTGTTATTGTGAAGGTAGGAGTAAAGTGTTCTATATTCAACACTTTGCTAGGGTTCTAGGATCACCCCCCCCCCCCCGCCCTCTCGACTACATTTCATTTCATCACGGCACGTGCATGTTTTCCTCCCTTTATATTTTCAGGTGCCCCTTCATGCGCATGAATCTTTTATTTTGCATCCACGTGAATAATAATTTTATCGGTGTGATTACAAAATAAATTATCGGAAGAATCAACATAAGTGAACGTGTATGTGTGCATTCTTGACTTCAGATTTTAATGTCGAAAAACACATGATTTATTTTAAAAGTCGCTAAATTATGTTATAACGGTTACAGGACTTCTTCCTATTCTTCAAGTGCTCCTTCAATCGTTCCCTAAAGACCTTCTTCCTTTCTTCTATCTACTTTGGTTTTATCTACATCACTTCCCACTTATGTTCAAAGACGTTTTTGTCCGTGATATCCTCTAATCTTCCTGGGATTGGTCCAGACCAATTTTGAAATTTTACAAACAAACCAAGTTGCTATATTAGTAATTATTACCATGGATTTGATTTCATGAGGTTTCAAAGAACTAATCCAATTCTCGTAACTCATCCTCAGAAATTTAATTTCTGCTAAAATCATACAAGAATCTAATATGTTTTAGGGGAGGGATATGAAATCCTTTAAAAACCAAACATGACAAATTTTAAATCTTTTTAAACGATTTTATATTTTTATTTAATCACCAGTTTGGATTCCTAGCATCCCACTCCACTATTCAGCAAAGTCATCGTGTGGTGGATGTAGTCTCCTCTGCATTAGAACGTGGATCATATTGTTGTCTTTCTTGACGTGAAACAGGCTTTTGACCGAGTCTGGCATCTGGGCTTGCTCTACAAACTCCGTAAATTCCTACCCCCTACATAGCTTCTCATCCTTCAATCCTATCTCACAAATAGAACTTTCCAAGTAAACCATAATAATGTCCATTCATCTCTCTTTTTCCAATCTGCTGGTGTTCCTCAAGGTAGTATCCTTGACCCAATCCTTTATACAGTTTATACAGCTGACATACCAACTCATCCTAATACTATCCTTACCACGAATGCTGATCATACATGTGTATTATCAGTCAACACCAATCCAGTTATTGCATCCCAAAGCCTCCAATCCCATATCACTGATCTTGAAGAATGGTGTCAAAACTGGAGAATTAAAATAAATTCTCAAAAATCGCATCAAATCACTTTTACCTTACGTCGTAAACCAATGACTTCCTGTACTTCAGTATCCTTTAATAATATCCCACTGGTGCCTGTATAACAGATCCGATACTTAGGGTTGCACCTCGACAAACGATTAACCTGGAATCCTCATACAAGACTGAAAAGACAAGAAACCGAAGGAAAGCTTCCTCTTCAATTCCTGATAATCCCCCGAGGCGTCTGAAAAGAAGATGGCCACGTGACCTTCTTAGCTGAACTTTTTATTTGAGTACTACCACTGGGTAGTTTCTCTACTTGTCATTAGCTCATGTCATTATGTATCACTTAGCCTATTTACTTGTTGTATTATTGTAATACAGTTGTAAATTTCAATAACTAAATTTTAAAAAATATATTTATACATTTTTTATTTAGGTGATTAAATACTTTATTTTTTACTTTTTAGTTTCTAATTCTAAAGATATAAGCCTATGTCTAATATTTTTATAAGTACCTGATAAAACACCCCTAACCGATCAAGAGCAGGGCACTTAGGCACGGAAGCTTAAGTATAGGAATGCGCACAATGCCTGCGGCGCTCTTGATAGAAAGCACTTCGTAAAAAAAGTTCTAAATTACTTACCATGTACTAAGAATGTAAGTAAATACCAACAGGGATTGTAGAAATGTAGATTCTATTGTCTAATTTCAAATCTCTATAGGAAAAAAAGTAAAGTAAAAAAAAAATTATAACGAGCTAAAGTTTTTCTTGCGGGTAGTTTAAGTATGGACTTAATTAATGTTGTTTTTAGTCGAGGAAAGTTTAGTAATGAATTACATAAGCGTAGACAATCGACTCTCAAAATTTACGGAATCGTTCTAGACAGCTAGCTGATCCTTCACTTGAATATCTCAATACTACAGAGAGATCATCAGGTTCAGTTAGTGTTACCTAATTTTATCTTGATAGTGTGGTAGGAAGTTTGATTACAGGATTTCATTAAAATATTTGATAAAAGTTAATACAACCGTTAACAATTTGTATACATATATTCTGACAGAATAGAGGTCCTACGAAAGGCCTTATTCCAAAAATATTCAGTTTTAAGATTTCTGCATGATTCGGTTGGGTCTAGAATTAAGTCGAATCAGATCAAATTAACGAATAGAGAATCATAAGATTAAATACTATTTTATTTTATTTAAATGTGTAGAAATTGTCTTTATCAGTGTAATATCATACTTACAGCTTAGGTTATGGCGCCACCAAAACCCTTGTTTTTTCATCCACGCTGAGGATACTTAATTATGGAAATTATAGATTATATAATATAAATATTAATTATTCTATATACACAAACCATTGTGTAAAACATTAATCAATATAAAAATCTATTTTTATCTCATTACAGTGCCCAATAACAACTGAGTTATCTCGTAGTTGGGAGTAGATGTGTGAAAGAAATAAACAAAAAGCTCTTAATGCCAGTTCTTTCCTAATTATCGTGTGCATGGTAAATTATTCATGGATTCCGGATTCCGAAACCGGGTCCGATTGCAACCTAACAGAATTGAAGTAGGGAAATTCGGCGAACCAAGTGAAATCCATTACAGCTAATGACCTGGAGACCGGCTGATGGACGTGCAATGGATTCCAATAGAACATAACTCTCCATTATATAAATGAGGCAGCATCTATCTCGATGGTTTCATCATCTACATCTTCAAAATTATGGAATATGTAGATATCGCTCCATGTTCATGAATAGTAATAATTATTTGTCTCTAATAAGAATATCGCAATATTACAAGAAGAAGGTGAAAAACTGTCTCTTTGTTGGATTAGATGATGCTCCAGAGAGTTTGAGAGAAAAAAATAATAATACATTTATATGAAAACTATTGACTTAGAAATAATAAAGAATACGAATCTGCAATATTATTGAGTTTTATTAATATTAAATTAAATTGTTTTAATCTACTATTGCAGGAACAAAAGTTTATAATGCCTGAAGGTTTGTTGAGTTCTTTTATGCCTTCATTTAAAACCTCTATATAACATTTAGGCATTAAAAATATCATATTAAAAAGTGTTCTCTTCGAGACAGATTTAGTTATGCTTTTTCATTCGCCACATCCATTGAATTACTCTTCTTTATCTCTTCATCTCAAGAATCCCTTGGTCTTCCTTTTATAATTTATTGTGTAATGGATATTGATATTTCAAATAATATTGATCCTTTATTCGATAATATTGAATGTTTTGCAGTATAGTATGTTAATAAAAATAAAAGTACATATATCCTACAAAGTAGTAAGAGAAAACATTGAATACTTGGAAGAGAAAGATTCTCATAAGGGTATGTAGCCCAACTAACGAAGGAAATCTTTTACGTATCAAAAAGATTCAAGAACTTAAGGACCTATCCTTATATAGTATCCTTGTATCAAAAATGCAAGATTAAAATGTTTGGGCCACGTACATCGTATGTACAGAGAAAGGCTACCAAAGCATATCTCTGAGGTACGTACTGAAGCAGAAAGAGGAAAAGGCAGGTCTTGACTGCGATGATGTGGAAGCAGACATTAGGCTACTCGGGGTGAGAGAATCCGGAAAGATCGGTCTAAGTGGATGAAAATTATTGAGGAGGCCAAGGTCCTCCATGGACCATATCGCCGTGTGAAGAAGAATAAGATAGTACGGTTATATACATTTATCATACGAAAGCCTCTTATAAATATATGGATATATAAATAAATATATTGTACTGACCTCTTTATTGATCCTGCTTTAAAATAATAGCTTATTACCAAGGATAAATTTATATCCAAGTTTGTAGATATTTGATTGAGATAAAATGAAAACGAATCAAATTACATATAAAACTACAATATTTGACATAATGTTCAAAATAGGAAGAAGATCTGGTGGCAAGATCCACAAAGCTGGTATTGCTATCATGAAGAGGAGAAGGAGTTTAAACAGTAGAACCCTAAAGGACCTGTGAATCCTATCCAAACGGGTTTCAATCAAATCCGACAAAAAAAAAAAAAAGACAAAGTTTAAGGAAGAGCTGAGAAACCAAATTGAAGCCCTCGATCTAAATTCATAGCAACGGGGGGCACGACCGCTCATTGAAATTTCAAATGAGGCCCTCCCTAGCCAAGATTTTGTCTGTATACATCCGGAAATCACCCCTCATTTCCTTAGTCTCATACCCTTCTTTCTTCCGCAAAGATCTTCCTTTGAGGACCGGGGAAGGGTTATTGATCTATCTGTCCGGCGTATGCGA
This sequence comes from Arma custos, assembly GCA_037127475.1. Taxonomy (NCBI): domain Eukaryota; kingdom Metazoa; phylum Arthropoda; class Insecta; order Hemiptera; family Pentatomidae; genus Arma; species Arma custos. The sequence continues at coordinate 117,780,953 of CM073764.1, read as the reverse complement.
ATATAGTTTAGGAATTTCTTTATGTCTTCTAAATTTCAAATATAGGTTTTAAAAACGTACTTTATTTTATCGTTATGGAATTAAAAAATTAAATCAATTAAAATTCCGATTATTAATACGTTGTGATAATCCAAGAAAGTTATGATCCATGAGGGTAAAAATTTCGGATTATCGATTTTTTTTTTATTTGTAAGGTAGGCCTAATTAGTGACACCATTGTGTTTTCTCATTTTTTCCACGCCATTCCTAACTGGCCTAGGGTCACTCTATTAAGTCTCTCTCATTTGAATTTCTGTCCCTATGAGTTTTAAAAGGGAGTAAAAAACCCTTGGTAGTCCATCCTTCTGGAAAACGGAGTCCGAGCCTGTGCAATGTCAGGCACTCATACTCATTTCATTAAAGATCTCTATCCTGATTATACCTAGATATGTAAAATTTTGGATTCTTAATCATAGTTCAATTAATCATAGTAGCATAAAGTGACGTTTAATGAATCAAAAAACAACAGTTAATAAAAATAGAGAAAATAATTAAATTCATTTTATATTAATTTAATCATAGCCCCAAAAATTTACTTATTTTTTTAAGTGTTTACACTTTTTGTTTCTACTAAAAGTGGCATTACGAAGTTAGTTCTATGATTTTAACACCTTTTTCCAGTGCAGAATTTAAATATAATATTTATTTATTATGCATAAATATATAGCTTCTATTCTATTGTAATACTAATCAAATCCTTGTTGTAAATAAATGGGAAGGTAGTGAAGGATAAGGATAAAGATCCTTGGGCGGTTGAGAAGCGATTCATCTTGGGAGCGAGGGGTCCCCTCATAACATGCCATAACATGTCAGCTCGTAATAAATTGCCTATTATTAGCAACTTTCCGCTATAAAGGCTAACTTTCCAATATCTCCATTTTATTCTATAACGCCTCGTTCAATTTTCGTTAAAACTTTCTTATAAAGGAGACAGCAATTTAGTTCAATTAATCATTCTAAATTTGTTGTAAAATATATCCATTATTTTTAAAAATAGTTTCTGGGTTAAAATTTAGGTAGATTTTGAAAAACAACTTAATAAGCAATTATTTATTTATCCGATTCTGAATAATCTTTAATAAGTATAATCTTCGACGATAGAGTGAAAAAAAATATTGCAAAAATATCAAGTCTTAACCCATTCGTTACTTTTTTTTTTAAAATACTATTGCTCTTTCATCAATGATGGGGGAAGTTCTTGTGGCATTCAAATGCAGAAAAAAAATTTTGTCTGCAAAAATCTCTCGCTGTAGGAAATTCTAGAATTCTACAATATTTTTAGATTAGTAGATACACAATCCGTAATTGAGCCAATTAGGCAGGATATTCGAATGCCCTAATTTTGGGGCAATAATAATAATAATTAACAATATTAATAAATTGTCCGAGGTCACGTTATTACTAATTATGATTGAATGCCCTAATTTTGGAGACAATTTTCGATGATGTCCATGTTTCTGCTGCATTTATGAGAATACTCTCAATAACAGAATAAAACATTTTCTTTAAAGAATAGAAATGACAACGAGGGGTCTTCGAAGTGAAGACTGGAAAGATTATGGAAAGAACTGACTTGATGGAAATCCTACATTGGGAAAATCCGGATCATAGAAATAGAACAGGTAGAATATTCCTATTGGCGTATATATTTTTAATATAAATATGCATACATCTCAAGTTATAGTTCCCGCAGAATCGTAAGATCTGATATAATTTTAAACTTTTATAATCAATCCCTATATTCTGATTTTCTGTCAAGAGTGGCCATGGGTTCTTTGATTTTCTTCCACTGGGTCCCATACTTCACCGCAATCATCACGCCGCCGCGCGGGTCGTGTATGTCATCGGTTACTAACGAGTAGCCTCGAAGACGTGGTGGGTTACCTTGAAGCCTGGTGTCAGTGAAGACGGCCACAGTCGTTGTGTTGCAGCCAGAAGAGCTTCTATTTCCTCCTTCTTGTTCAGGAGTCCGCAGCAGTTGAAGTTTATGATAGACAGCGAATTCATGGTTGATGTTGGGCTGCTACCAGTTGAACTAGGGCTGCGACCTGGTTGGTGAGGTTGTATACCATCTGTATTAGTTGGTCCATTGTGATCGCTGGAGTGTTGCCCTCAGAATGAGTGGTTGGCGGTGATGTCTGAGGGGTCTTAGTGTCGTCATGAGTGAGGGGTTGGAGGAGGGAGGAGTAGGAGGTCCCTGCGCTGGTCGTCTTGTATTGTCTGGTGGTGGGAGGGGCTTCTCTCTTCTGATTGGCTGTTGCCTTCTCCTTTTTCCTTTCTTCAGCCAATTTTAATAATTTCTGTCTCGCCGTACATTGCTACAGACACGTTGGAAACGGAGGCACTTCTACCTTGGACCTTCTTCTCACCAAACAACCTCACCGTATCACAAGCTGCTCAGCATTAAACTTCCTCTCATCCGATCACCGCCCAGTACTGTACACTTTAAACGGAAATAAAGAAGAACCGATGAGGGAAAAATTCAGATACCAAGAGGCTGATTGGAAGAAATACAAAGAAGAAGTGTACAACAGCCTCCCAACCATTCCACAACTGACCACCACGTAACAGGTAGACAATTATTTGGAAACCTTCATAGAAACCATTACACAAGCAGCGACAGCATCCATTCCGAAATATAGGCCGGCACCACCACACCTCCGACCACCGCCACCACACATCCTAGCCCTTATAAAAAATCGCCACACTTTAAAAAATAAATGGTACAGAACCAAGGATAAAAACATAAAAATAGCAGTCAACGCCATCACTACCCAGATCAAAAACCTTCTACGACAATGGAAGACATCGATCTGGCATGATCAGCTCGGAGCAACGCATGGGGACGTACGCAAATTTTGGAAACTCACTAAAAGCGCTACGATGAAGTCCTCGACTATCAGAATACATGATGGCGACCGCCTCCTTACACCAGAGGAACAGGCAGAACTCCTAGCTGATCACCTAAATAGTGACATACTGTCCAGAACTGATACCAGTACACCTCCAACTATGGAGAGGGGCACTAATTACATGTTTGTCAGCCCGAAACAGTTAAAGGCTATACTGAGACGGTCAAACGGCAACCGCTCACCCGGTCATGAAGAAATACAGACAATTCTTCTGAAGCAACTACCACGGAAAGGAATAGCACACCTCACACATCTGTACAACTCATGCCTCCGACTGAGATACTTTCCTCAACAATGGAAACACGCCATCTTGTTCCCGCTACTAAAGCCGGCCAAAACAGGGGATAAAGCGGAACACTACAGGCCCATTAGTCTTCTACCGCACCTCGCAAAAACCTTCGAGAAAATTATCCTAAATTATCTTAAAGATTTCTGTGAGGAAAACTCTGTTATCCCCTACGAACAGACCGGCTTTCAAGCACACCTCAGCACTGAACACCACCTAATGAAAATCCAGACGGAAGTATGCAGAGACCTCAACAGAAATGCAGCAACAGCTATGATCTCAATAGACTGTACAAAGGCATTCGACTCCGTGTCTCATGGAATTCTTTGCCAGAAGCTTCTGGATCTCGAGTGCCCGGAACAGCTCTGTAGCATCATAGCCTCATTTCTAAACCAACGGAGTCTGGCCGTACGCGTACGGGACAAACTATCGAGAAACATACCACTCACCTGCGGAGTTCCACAAGGAGCGGTACTATCCCCGACCCTTTTCTCCATCTATACTGCTGATATAGTGGGTAAAAACTACAAACGAGCAACTGTCGCCGCATACGCGAACGATATAGCCATCTATAGCAGCAGTATGAGCGCAAAATGGGCATTAAAACAAGCCGAAAGTACGTGCCAAGAAATAGTAGAAAAATTGAGACACCTCAACATCCAGGTAAACCCGGCAAAGACGGACTGTGTAGTGTTTGCCCTCCAAAAAGGGAAAAAAGGCCGTTTACCAAAAACTCTACAAGTGGCTAATACCACTATCAGCCCATCTAACTCCATAGTTTACCTCGGAATCAAACTAGATCGCCACATGACACTGTCAACCCACTGCTATTCAAAAATCCGCATGGTAAGAAGAAGAACCTATAGACTTCATCACCTACTACTATCTTCAGCCTTATCACTGCGTTTAAAAATCGAAATTTACAAGAGCATCCTAAGGCCTGCACTTCTATACGGAGCCCCGCTATTCACCCATCTCAGAGTCGGAACGCAGCGCCAATTACAACTGTTTCAGGACACTATACTCCGAAAAATTGTTCGGTCTACATCGCTGAAAAAGCTAAACCCGGAACAATTACACGATCTCTTCAACATACCCACAACAACTGAATTCATAAAGCGAAGACACATAAAATTCTTCGACTCACTCAAATGCACAACTAACGAAATATTTAAAACTCTGACACCTGCTTCAGCTCCAATAAGGTGGCAACAAAGTAATGGAAGAAACTCGTAAGATTGATGAAAGTAGTATGTAAGATTGTAATTATAAAAATAAACACAAAAATTAAGTGTGCCCCGGCACTTAAACAAATAAGAAATACAACTAAAACAACAAAAATTCCAACCACCTCAACTCCTTAAAATGTAGTCATACTACAGTAGAAGGAGAAGAACTCAGAAAAATAAATGTGCCCATAAGAGAGCACAAAACCCAGTTGCGCAATAAAAAAAAAACATATTTAGGGGTTATGAAAAAAAAAAAAAAAAAAAAGAACCCTATATTCTTATGATGTAATTATTATTCAACATCACTAGGTTTTATTATTAAATAACGTAATATTTCTCTTCTAAATCAAGTCTATTTTTTATTTTAGAACGCCTAAATTCTGATAACAGAATTTTTAAAAGCTCATTGATTTTATTAAATTATGTTGGTAATTAATTTTATTTGTATGTTTTTATTTACTAAAATTATTAAATTAAGTTTTATTAAATTATAATTTTATTATTAACTATATTATTTCAACAGGATATTATTAACTTTAATTAAGTACTTACAGTTATTAAAATAATTCGGAAAAAAAACTAGTAAAATGAAGCTATGACAGCTTGAATAGTTAAATAATCTCGTTTTTGTGATTATTTAAAAAAGTTCTAAGCCCGATCTTGCAAGCTTCACATATTTGCTCAATGTTTGTTCCACATACCGATTTTTACAGCTTGGACTCATATGAACTGTTATAACAATAACAATAATTCATAGTTGCAAAAATGACTAAGTTAATTCTCTTACTTGGCGCTGAGAAGGCTTTCTTTAAAAAGAACAAAGGATGTATTCGGCTAGTCCTTATTGGCCTTGTTTCCTTTGTTTATTACATAGAAATACTGGCTTGAAACATTACACAATGTAAAAAATACAGTGGATTAGAAAAATGAAGAAATTGTATTATGGCTGAAACTCTTTAAACTTAGACAGACCCCTCTCTCGCCATCAAGCCCTCAAATCTTAGCCTTTGACTTTTGTGAGGTTATCTAAATAAAACAATTTTAGCTATGCCAAGAATCTTTCCGCATAACTTGAATTTTAAATCTTTATGTCTTCTCATTTTTGAATGGATTCTTTCAAGCTTTAAGAATTAAATATTCTATCTTTTACTATAAAGTTAATTACCATTTTTGTATTTGGTAGTTCCAATTTCGGGGGAGGATGGATAATGTAACCTCCTGGTTCGATACCAACTATGTCAAATAATTATTCGATCTTTTATCTTTGGAACCAAAAGACCCATCTGAGTCTCTCCCGTATTCTACGATATAGATATTATTGAAATGAAATACATTGCTCAATCGATGACAGAAAAAATACACTGAATCAAAAACCGTTCATAAGTTTTATTGGTATAATATTTTTTTTTTTTTAATTTAGACCTTCCAATACATAAGTTTATTCTACTATTTTCCTTAAATATTAAATATTTATCGTTGACACTTCGTGAAAATAATACTCCATCTTAAGTATTTAAATAAATTAATTGAATTCTAATTATTTAATTTATGAATTTTATTTATCTAATCTTATGAGTAAATATACTTAGGATGATCTCTTAGAAGTGTTTAAAATGTTATAAAACCTTGTAAAATTTCTGTAATTAACGATTGAATTGTCTAATTCCAAAAAAATAAAGCAACGTCGATTTAACTATGACTTTGCAATTGTGAGCCTCATTTTATAATTTATTATTCTTCTATTCATATGCCGAAAAGGAGGCCATAATCATTACATAACCACAAAAAGATATATATATAAAGGTAAGACTGTGGTTTAATATGAACAGGAAAGAACTTTATTTTATACTTTATTTTTCTAATTACATCAGGATATTTTAAACTAGTATAAATCATGGTGCTAAATAATTGTAACAACAATATAATAAAAGGCATGGTAAACCCGAACGGTCGATGTCAATACCACTAATCGCTGTTTACAAACTTCCTGCCATGGATTACCGCCCAAATCCGATAGAACTGATTCGCAATCCTACCCTTCGGACCGGAAGACACCGGTATAATGTCTATAATATGTTACTATTACCATATTAGCGTATTATACTTCAACAACAACATAGCATATATTATATTATAATATTACCATGTTAACATAAGAGATAGTATGTTATCGGTTTAATAACAATATTTAATTATTTTAAATATTAATTCATTTTTTCTCATCTTGTTATATTTTGATTGATGTTGTGTGGGTTTGTCTAAGTTTGCATTGTGCCTGACAATGTTATACACGATACACTCATACCAGATAGTCAAGTTGATTAATAGAAACATAGAGAGCGCCTGCAGGTGGTTGATTAGACAAACCCGCAATTCTCCGACGTAATGCGGGCCTGATTGATCAAACACTCCGTCCTATGGAGATATCGCAAAACCCGTCCTGCAGAGATAACTAACTCTATTACTAACTAACCAGGAATAACTTGCAATAAAATTATCCAACTACAGGGAATTAATACGTATTTAATATTCGCTATGGAACTTATTAAAGATTCCGAATCCAATTATTCCTCTTATTAACTAGGTATTCTATTGGACATAACTTTTAATGAGATGAAGATTATCTCATAACTTATTAGATGTGTGTGTTTTGTGTTTGATTTGATGATAATTCAAATCATCTGCCTTGTTATTTTTATATCAAATCAAAATGTTTATTGTTCTATACGATTTTTTCTTAATTCTCAATTAATTTTCAAATAAATAAAAATTCTAGGTTTAAGAATGTGTTAAAAATTATAAGCTTTCATAAGTATTATAAGGCTTTGCCAAAAAAAATCTCATTGATTGAAATTAGCATCCAATGTGAAATGTCTCGCGCGTATTTAAATATATTTCAAATTTATCGAAATTGGACGTCATGTATTTAAATAATAAACTATTAAGTCCAGCTTAGTTTTTAAAAATAAAATAAAATACTATGATAGAACAGTAAATTTTAAAACAAATTATTTTATTTGATTTCCTTTGTTTAGACTTCCTCCACCACGGAAAAAATATATTAATAAATTGTCCGAGGTCACGTTATTACTAATTATGATTTTTATTCATCTTGAATTTTATTAGTTTGGATATTACTGTGGATAGCAAAAAGGAGTGAGATAGTGGTGGCTACAAGATGTAGTGAGAGGGTACAGCATTGAGCTGCATTCGCTCTGCACTGCCACACTGTTCCAGTCCCTTCCAATCTTATTCAATAGCTAACTCAATGGGAAGGAACCTTATTTTATTTATATAAACACATACATTTATATTTATTTATTTATAGGACATAGCGTTGGAGACTATCTGCAACTTCGTAAGTGCAACAAATTATATTTTAATCCGTAGCTTTTTAATTGTTCGGGCCAGCTCCTATAAAAAAATTTCTAATGAAAAAAAAGTTTTTTTCACGTACTAGTCTATTATTTGAAGAATTTTAAAAGCCGAAAAGAAAAATGGATGTTAGGGTCAAAATTCTATAGCAGGCGGAATTCATGTACATCGTTCATTAAAAAATTATTCAGATGTTTATCATTCATAAAATTTAAACTCTTAATATTTTAATCATATAATCACACTTAAAAATAGTTAGAATGACAGAAATCTGGTGATAAAATTTGTCACTTTTATCATTGACTCGCTCTGTACGGATGTAAATTACTGACATCATTTAAAAAATATATATAAAACTATTTATGACCCATAAGGTTAAAAAAATTCGCGCTTTCTCTACATCTCTGCCTCTCATCTTTCCATGAGTCGTCCATATTAGGCTGGAAGGGTGGATTGTGATAATTTGTGATAATTTTGAGCTGAGGGATTTAAAGCAGAGTGTGCTAGCTCATTTTATGGAAATCCGTAGAAGGGCCGCGGGGCGCTGGCTGAATCCAAATGTGGAAGAACTGGCTGCTGTGTAGGTAGTCATCTGGATGGTGGAAGGCTGCGGCATCGTCCCAACAGGAAAAGGGTTTTAGACTCTTCCCTTCTCCTAAACCTTTTACCCCCTCCCCCACAACCAACCTTACCACCCTCTACCCACGCCTTAATCTTATCTCTCAACATTTTTAAACAACTCCTAGGAAATATGAACTCCTGGAAATTAAAAGTGGTTAGTATTAATTCCGGAAAGAAAATACCCACAGTCTCAAAAAGTGCGCTATATTTGTAGTACATTAAGGGGCAATAATTGCGTTCTACGAACCGCAAATTTTTTTAATTTATGTACTTTTTTATTACCAAATGGGTAAATTTCGTATGAATTATTGAAGAGTAGAAAAGAACTGCCAAGCAATTTCCAATTTATGCTTTGTTTCTCTCAAAACAACAAGTAGCTTTTTCAAATTAAATAAACATTTTTGAATATACGTTAGAAAACATAATTATCTGATCATAGATCGAAAAAAAATCTTGTGTCATAGAGCTGAAATATTGCCCATTCAAGGGACTTAACAAATATAACACGTTTGATGACAACAGTTGTCAAAATTTCCCTGCAGTTGTTTAAAAATCTTGAGAGATTGGATGAAGATGAGGTAGAGGATGGTAAGTGGTAGAAGTAAAAGATCTGGGAGAAGAGATTTAAACAAATCTATTTAAAAGTCCCTTGTAACCTCAATTAAATAATTTTAAAAATTAAAAACTGCCAAATCCCAGTTTTGGATTTCTATTCTAATTATAAAGGATTTCTATTATAATCTATTCTAAATTATAAAGGCCAGAAGAAAAAATACTGCAAAGATTCGAAAAAACAATTAATCTTTATCTTTCGAGATTGATTTACTTGATTTTTTTTCTAAATTAGAATGAGAATTTTTAAAGAACTTTATATGGAATCATGTTCTAGAAGTTATTTCTTTAAGTTTGTATGTATTACTTTTTTTTGGCATATATTTATAGTTACATGTAATTATATTCTACAATATATATTGATAATTACATATATACCAATTAAATCGAAATGTTCTCTTAATCATGATTATATAGTGATAGCAATCCCTTTAAAAAATAATTTTCAGCTACTCTTTCCGTCCTTTCTGGTTGGGATGATGGATGGGAACTGGCATTTGTATGCAAATCTAGCAGTATATTTCAACTGGGCTGGTAGATATTTTCCCTTCTCTAGGAAACTAATTTACGTTTCCGACAGAGTAACGTTTCGGTTTTCATCCATTTTCAATTTTCCGGTTTGGTTTTCTTTTTCTAGTAGTATCATGTTCAATTTGTACTACTTCAGGGTTTAATTCAGATGTTTTTGAGAAGTATCACATCTAGTTTCTTCTTGTAATTTTTAAATGTTAGCATTATGTGAATGTTTCTTTTGTAAGGATTAATTACAAGGACTACAGAATATAATTATTTAAAATATGTTTCTTATAATTATGCTTCTTTGTTATATTTTGTAGCTAAGAGAGAAAAAATCTAAGTATATATATATATATATATATATATATATATATATATATATATATTTCTTAAAACGAGTATGAATAATTATTTTAGTCGGTTCCATTTTTTTTCCCCTCTTGACAATTCTCACCTGAATAGCAGTCGAACTAAAAGTTTTAAAAGCGTTTTGTCTTTCCCGCTCGGGCATCAGAAAATGTAAATAGACTCGGAAGAGCAATTAAAAAGATAATGGCTTGTTAGCCGTTTATTAACTCCCCTGCTTTGAACTATTCGTCTCTTCCCAGCGCTTCATTCATTAAACTGGCAATCAGTTTGAGCCGAAATTGCTTTCAATAACTCTTTTAGAAAAATTTCAAATATCTAATCTTGCTATATTCTAAAAATTTCATTTTTTTTTCAACTATTATAGACAGCATTTAGTTAATAATATTAAAGTTTTATGAGCAGCTTTAAGCTACCAAAATATCATGTTTAAGAATTACAAATAACAACAAATAATAACAAATTATTATAACACATATCTACGTACTGATAAGTTACATTATAACAACTCAATATAATAAATTCTTGATTTTTATGAATTGATAGGGCAGAAGAATGGCAAATGTCGCAAGTGATTGAGTTCCTGATGTTCGTCCTTTTTCAATCAAGAAATGAACACTGGAACGTTTTGCTTCTATATCAATGGGTACTAAAGTCAGAAAGATGAAATCTTATTTCCTAGTATTGGTCTGAGGATTCAGAAAATATTTTCCGCCTCAGGATTCCCAAGACGAATCTTAGAGAGCAATTGACTTCCGTCTTCTATCTGCCCTCGAGCAGAATTGAGAAGCTACAGCCAGCCACACGAGAATAGTAAAAGTGGGTTAAGAATAGGATTATATGAAGATGGTTCGTACGACTAGGTTCTGTGAAATGTCGAGATGGAATAACTTTAGGGAACCTATTGAGTGTCGGGATATTTGGACAGGGTTGTTAGGAAAGGGTTTGATCAATATTGGTGCTTAAGTTATTAACCGATGGACTGAAATAGATGAATCTAAAGAAACAATGACTTCAGATTTCATTACGTTTAATCCCAATTTATTCAGGTTTGACTGGCCACTAATCATATCTAGTTCTCCCTTCCCGAATACTCTTGTGAATGCAACTAATAGCTGAGAGCAACGAAAAGATTGATAGTTTTGACTAAAACTATGAAGATTCAGCATATATATGATGGGAACAGTGGTAGATTGATATAAGATCATTAATTTCACAGTTGAAAACAAGGTGATGCCTGATTGATCCATGTGCTATTCCTCTAAGTAAGAAAAGTTGATAAGAGTTGATTAGGAATGGACACATTTATAAATATCAAGACTGACTCATTTTGATAGGAATGATTTTTCTTCTTCAAATTTTCTATAGAAACCTAATAGTTGTCCGTTCTCTTATCGTTTTTCCCTGTTGCACATAGATAAACTAATGTTTATAATTATTTCAGGAAAAATACAATTTACAATTCTTTCATTAACAGAACTGGTAACTCTAAACAGTAATAAGATAAAGAAAATTGGCCAGCCCTTCGACTGATGAGGCGAATTAGAGCTAACTGAGCCACGGATCTAAATGAGAATTTAATTACCGACTGAGGTGGTGGGAGGGGGGGAGGGGTAGGATAGGGGCCAGTGGAGATTAGAGAAGACACCTAATGGGCCGGCCTTATCTTCGCTTGTAACTTATAGAGTCCTGTGTCCGGGCCATTGTACCAGTTCTCTCTTAGTGTGTCGGTTAGTTGTGCTTTCAATTGCTCCAGATCAGCTCTCCAAGGTTGAGAGGTTAATTCACGAGTAGAGAAAAAGAAAACTATTATCCGACACTAAGGTTTTTAGATCCTTTCCTTGTTTAATGGCCCGTCAGAGTTGCTAAGGGAATTATCTGTAAAAGGAAATATCGTGTCTCGTCTAATTGAAGCTTAGTCTTGAAGCCATTACATTTTTCAGACAATCTACTTTTTTTTCTCCATTGCTAGAACTATCAGATTGTCCTAAATTCTGTTTATCACTGTGTGTGTGAGAGAGAAACGAAGCCATTGATCCCGAAGGATATGCTAGCCTGGATACTCAAGAGCTGAGTAATAGCCAACTGTAGAATATAAAAATTAGCATACAATGTGAGGCGGAAGGCTCCCCGCAACCTGGCACTGCGATTCGTGGGATCACTTGATCGAATTTGAATTTTGGATTGTTGATGCCTTCGTTTTATTATTAGTGAATTTTCAAAGAATCAGTTGTAAATTTAACATTAAAAGCTTAAAACTTAGACGCTCATCAATGGACTGTCACCATAGTCTAAGAAACGATATCTAATAGTAGATGGTGAATAAGGTTTTGTATACCTCCAAAATGATATGTTCTAGTTCAAAACATTTTGTGCACAGAACTGAAAAGAATTTTATTTTCTATAAGAAATTTTTGTTTTCAACTATGTTAAAATTTAAGAAATCTCTTCAAAAAGACAAACTTTGAGGACGATAAAGGGTAAATCCAGTCAATAATGTTGTTATTGTAATAGTAAAAAAGAGAAGACAGAATTAATGATACCAAAAATATGATAACAAAACAAAAAAATATCATATATGGGCATTATTTAAAAAAAATCATTATTATTTTCAAATATCACCCATCAATAATATTATTTATTTTAAATTCGGTCCCAAATGTATATAGTATGTATATATACCAGTAATAAAAACAAAATTTCTAAACCTTAAAACAAAAGGTTCAAAAAAATGCATACAGTTTGATTAAATTCCAGTATACCTCAATAATGCCTAGCTGAACATCGTATAGCTTAGCCCTTTCAACATCCATTATTTCTTAAGGCAGTTTTGGTGTATTTTCGCCACTGGTTGTCTATCAATTCCAGAAATACTAAAAAGATTGATTTAGAATTTCGTAATGTAATAGAAATAAATAGTCATGAGTGTTAACTGCAATTTGAAGCCCTGATTTTTATATATCTTTTTTTTAGAAAATAATTAATTTATACAAAATTTTTACTAATAATTCTTTCCATCGATTCATGCTAAATCCTTGTTTAATCCTAAAAAAATAATTATGCCATTATATTACCTTTATTATTATCAAAAACTAAATGGTACCCTTAAAAAAACCAGAGCCTTTATAGATGAGAATATTTTCAACTTTATTCTTTTATTAATCTTAAATTACTCTGAATTTATTCACAACAATGTTTATAAGAAAAATGTGTTACAAAATTTTTATCAATCAATTAGTTAATTTCTTTATTTATATGGATTTTAATATCCGTACTTTTTTTTTTGTTTCAGGTAAATTAAGCGAGCTATCTCTTTTTTTTGGGGCATACTTGTATAACTGGAAATACAAATAAGTATAAAAAAAGTTACAAATACCATAAGACAGAATCATAACAAGTAGTAAGTAATATATATATTGTTTTCCATTCATTGTAGTTTACTTAAAATTTTATAGTTAAATATTTTGCCATAAAATCATTATTCCTGTTCCTCTATTTATAATTAAATTATGGTTACTAGAAGTAAATTTATTATTGAACTGGATAGCGGAAAGGATACAACATCTATAGAGCTCTTAATTAAATATTTGTGGTTCTTAATGAATTAATGGGCTGAGATTAGGTTTCCTGATAAAGCAGGACTTATTCCATCAAGGATTCAGGGTAGGCCATGGCTAAATGAGATTTTGGAATCCATTTGATGGCGTATACTTGTCTAAAATACTTCTGGACTTTAAGATGTTAGCACTCATCCTACCAGCTACGCATTAGTTGATTGGTTGGTTATTATAAATTTGAGGTGTAAAACTTAGTGGGCATCAACGCCTACGTACTCAATTTTGTATAGATATATAAATATACATTTTTTTATTTTATTTTTTTTTAAATAACAGGGGAAATATCTATAAATAATTGAGATAGGGAATTAAATATAAATTACAAGAAACCAATATATGAATTTAAGATAATAATAGAAAATATTAATCAAAAATAAAATATATAAAGATAAATTAGATAAAATAAAAAAAAAAGGAAGAAATAAGGATATAAGATATTCTTAATTAACCCTTCGATATTTTAAAACCATCGATCATTTTTTAATAATTCCAATTTTAATAATATTATTATTTTTAATAATCCTTATGTAAAAGGCACAACCCTCAATTATACGAACTATTGTTAAGATTTCGTTACTCATGGTGGACTTTCTTTGGTGATTTCGTGAGCTTCGGTAAACTGCACATCAGATATGCACAATAGAATCTTCAATACAAATTATTTACAATATAATCATCCATAAAAACATAATTCTTGCTGTTATTTAAACCTTTATGATAATGTATATTGAGAAATGCTCTTAGCCCAGACGTAATCAGTTTTAGCAGGGAATGATTTATTTTAACACATTAGCATGTAGCTTTGCAATACCACAACTGGCAAAAGATTACTCGGATCTGAACCGGTAAAAATTAGTGGGAGGTGATAATTATGTTAATATTTTTATAATAAGGTACTTAGATATAATTTAAATACTTTTTTCGGTAGATCCAAATAATCTTCTATTGAGTACCTAATTTTGAATACCCATTTCGTTCCTTCCTCTTATTTCAGTTTTAATTTTGATGATTTCACTTTAGTTTCAATATTTTTTTTTCGTCTCGGGATGAGTTTCATAGCGAAAGGAGAAGGATATTTTGCCGCAACGGCTATTTACCGAGGACAGAATTAAAGGCTACAAAAACAGAAGAAAAAAAGAAAAAGAAAAAGAAAAAAAGGAAGACTATGGTCGGAGGAGGGACTACACTACACGGTGGAATCCTCTTAGCAGGCCTTAATTTGTGGAGCCATGGTAAGCTCATTGTGCCACCAATCTCTGCTTTTTACTGTTTTAATTTTTACTTTCCCCTTCCTTAGGCCGCTGAGCAGGATAAACACTGAGGTCGTCATTTTACATTATTTTTTTTTTAAACTTGTTTATCCTTTTTTAATTTTCATTTATATTTAAAATTGTATGAATATTTCAATTAAATTTGTTTTTTTAATATGATATATTGTAAGTGAGTACAGATTGACTGGGAATAGATTGAATAGGTACAGAATGACAAGTGTTTGATTCATAACCGATTTGTTCTGAACTAATCTATGTCGTCTAAAGCAAGAATTTGAAAATAAACAACCTTACTAATTAAAGAAAACTGTATGCTAAAGGGTACTGGATTCAGTATATCCTTGGATTGTTCTGATTTTTTTACCAATTGAGGGTATCCATTTTGTAGTGTCTGGGTGTTCGTAGTTAATCAGAGCTTATACTATATCGGCTATGAACAAGATAAATAATTTATTAGCCTCAACCTCACTCGGTACTTTGACTTCATAGCTCGATAGCAAGCAACCTGGCTCCCTTATATAAAAAAAAGGATAATTTTTTTTAAAAGAAAAGCTCTCTGAATTCAAACAATGCAGTTGTAAAATATTTTGCTCCGACACCTATCACCATGCTCTTCTTTCGCTGGTTCTTATTATCGAGCTGATTTCCCTATAACTGTTTTGTCAATAGCGTCCTTGAAGTGACATATACTTGTATTATTTCGGGCCTTCGAAGATTTAATTTTATGACTGTAGTGATATTTATATCGCTTAGTAGGTCAAAAATAGATTCGTCGGGGGCTTTTGTTTTATAACCATTGAAACTTTTTTATTCTGACTTTATGGTAGTCCAAGTTTCGGAACCGTAGTTAAGCATAGATCAATTTACACGAAATTATATTTCTCATTGCAAACATGCTTTTGTTGGCAGTTAATACTGAGTTTTTAATTTTTGCCCCTATCCTATTGTCATACGTTACCTGCGATCCAAGGTAGCTAATCAATACTTTGGTTGTTGAAATATGCTGAAACGAATTTTACCAGTAAAGTAAAACTTCTTCATCAAATCCTAACTAATCCTAACTATCTCCGATGATCACACACCATCCTCATCATTCCTTTCTTCCTTAGAGAACTATCGGTCCGCTAATACTCCCAGACACATCTCACTCACGACGCAGGCCCAGACCGGGACATAATGCTTAGCAAACAGTAGACCTCAGCCCTTTGTCCTCGATGGCTATTGTCAGGGATACGTGCCCTTCCGCCAGCATCAGTCCTTCTCAGCTCTGCCAGTGCCCATGAGCGTCATAATAAAATATTAAATATTTAAAAAATCACAAGAAAGGATCCGAATTTTTTTATTTTTTGACAAGTAGAGAAACTTATTTTATTTTTAAGAACATAAAAATGGAAAACAAACATTAATCTTTATGTCACGTTGCACCATGTACGGTTCTTAATAAAATTTTCAAGGATTTCTATTCTAAACCACTCTTCATCATCGTTTATTAGGAATTAAACACGTTCTTTAAAATGTCTTCTATATAATAAAATGTAGTACAGTTTAAAGTTAATCATCTATGAAATTATTATTATATTATATAATATTAAATTGTTTGGGACCAAGTTCCCTAACAAGGAGCATCTACAATATGCTTTTAAATATAATGAGTTTTTTTTCTCGATTTAGGTGTTGAAGCGATTTCTTTTAGAAAACTCCGATTTCAGGTGTACTTCCGTAAATAAAACTGAAAGATACTTCTAGATCAGGATGAAAAATCTAGGATTATTTCCACTTTTGAAATTAGTTACCATCACAGATTTCTATTCTAAATATATTCTAATGAGATCATAAATTTGTTTGTTTCCTGGGGTTTAGAGGGCTTAGAACATCTAGGTCATCAACGCCCGTTGGTTATATAGCTTTAGGTCTTGCTATGGTACCTCACCTATCCGGGCCCGAGAAAGGACGAAGCGAGAGGCGCGCTCAAGTCCCACAAGTCAAGTGGTGGTTATATTGGACACGAGGATTGGTCAGAGAATATGAATAAAACCATGTAAACCACTTAACTATACTAAGGACAATAGTAGAATCCACTAATGATTACAATCGATTATTCATGAAAAATGGAAAAGTGCAAATCATCTCAGATCCTCGGAGCTAGTACGCTCTGTGGGACAAGTGGCGCCTCCATAGATATCATAAATTTGGCAGTGGGCATTTCCCCATGGTATCTCTTAATAAACAAATTGTTTAGGAGATTAAAATGATTTTGAATTTTGTTGATAAAATCATTGTGGTACGTCCCCTGTAAAACAATATTTCGCCATTAAAGTAACGATTTGCCGACTACTCTGTTTTCAATCGTACGCACCAATTGTTTCCCCCAAATTAGAAACTAAACCCCACTAAAGAGGAGTAACCACAAGAAACCCTTTAGGGAGGCTTCCCACCAATTTGTGGTCGCCCCCGTGGGATTGGTTCTCCTCCGTCTATATTAGTGTATTTCCATTCGATTCCGGTAGGAATAGCAATGTTTTCATACCGTGCAACAGACTCAGCGGAATTATCTCTGAAAATGTTCTACTTTACAAACTGGGATCATTCTGAGATCCAACTGCATAGGATTGATTATTGATACGTGACCAAAGTGTGCCTATTCATATCTTTCGATGCTGTCCAATGCCTCAAGAGGCTTCTGAATCCGTTGCCATAGCCTTTGTTTCTGGCGAAACCATGAAATTCTGAGCATACGCCGATAACACATCTCGAATGCTTGTAGGAGTTTACTTGAAGCATCTTTAAGTGTCCATGCAACTGATTCATATTATGAAACTGAGAACACGTAACATCTGTGTACTCTGATTCGAATCTGCAGGTTCAAATTTAGAATACACAGTACCTTTCTGAATTTGTTAATGGCACTTCTGATTTCATTTCATTCCTAGATTAATAATTCTCTCGATTATTTCTAGTGGATGATTATTTTCATCGAATTCGACATCAATGTTGCTCTTTTACTGATAATTATTGATACTGATCATCATTATATCTACTGAATCCAACAGCCTTCGTGGATTCAGTAGTATAGGTTTTTTTCCATGTTTTTATTATGACACGAAAGAGTTAAAATTTTTGAGAAAGTGGTAATATAAACATTAAAGAATGATGTCTGAGACAGAGATGGGAGATTTCTTCTTTAGTTTGACTCTTAGAATTGTCAGATTAGCGACGACAAGGCAGTTACTTATGAAAGGGAAGTTGATGGCTCGTACATCATTCCTTAGCCGCCCTCTCTTAGTCACTTTTAAACACACTTTTGCCTTCATAAATCCAACAAATTACATCATTCAGTTTGAATATTATAATTTACCTATTTATGAAGCTGCTCTGCGCATTCGATACCATCTAATCCGCATTCATTTACTGTGAAATTCTCGTACATAATGTACCATATAAACTTAGGTGCTTAGCTTAAACAATTTTTTTTTAAATCTAGGAGACCAACAAATATTTTACAAAAGACTTTGTTGATTTCTTCTACTGATTCATTCTCATTTCAGCCCTGGAGAAGTCAGCAGCATGGCTGGCGAAACGTTGGCGAAACATTTATCAACACTGTCTAAACCAGAAGAAATCAACAAAGTCTTTTTTCATAATAGTGACCGTGGAAGCCTAAAAGAGTATTTAACAAATATTTTGTCCAAAAGTATTATATTGTAATATAATTTTCCCTATTAAATGCTGACACTGGAAAATATTTCTTTTGTTACAAAACACTAACATACATGTAATAATTTGCTCAAGTTAACTTCGTAAAGTTATAAAATAACGTGAAAGGCGTGTTATCTTTTCTAATAAAATTCACAACATATGGGAATCTAATTTCTTTTCATGTTTGCTCCTTAAGCAAAAAGTAGAATTTAACGTTCTGCATTGTTTATAATTAAACATATAGCTTATGTTTACGTATACTGTTTATCTACTCATGACACATTACAGACCTATGTTCTTGGCAGTATTACAGAACTGGGTACATTTTATTACCTTCGAATGAAGGCCGTGAATATTATATCGTACCTTCAATTGAACGACACATCTCAAAAATTGGAATTTTGAGTTAAGCCTTTAGTCGCAATTCTATTGGTTGGAGCTTTTTAATTCAGGAAAGACATATCTTATAAATAAAGCCGTATTTTGAGATGTATCATGTTTGAATTTAAAGTTGTATGAGAATAATGGGATAAGTTAAAATAAAAAAAGTTTCAAGCATTTAAAACTTTTCTGACGGTTAATAAAATAATTTCAATACCACCATTATTGTATGCAATGCAATGCTTTGCTTCACCAATACCCAAATTTTTATTATTGAACTTTCCAATACCTCTATTGAAAATCTAGGATTTTGGAAGTATAATGTTGTTCTTTTGATGGAGCAACATTTCAGATTTATTAATCTTGGATAATGTAGATGGAATCATTAATATTGCTTGATTAAAATTAAATTAAGCTAAAATTTAAATTCGATAATTATACATTAGCCGATGACCTTCCAGATCTACTGATAGGGAAATCATCATCATGATGACTGATCCATGAATAACGAAAATTATTTCTTTTCGAGTAATATTCTAATTGAACATTTCCATAATCTGCAAACGGCAGCTGTTCCTTCAACAATGGGAGCTCCTTCTTAGGCTTCTTGTCCGCTCATTTGATTGCTGAAAGCAAGAAGAACTGCTTCTTTCTTGGTGAGACATGGCCGGACAAAGGGCAGAAAAAGAGACGGACGCTTTACAAGCGAACAATGTTTTGCTCCAGCATATTTCTTTTATTGGAACAGCTGTTGGGATCAGTCACACGGCATCCCGTCCCGGCTAACGACACAAACAAACGCCGATCCTAATGAATCGAAGCAAATAAAGGAAGTTCTATTGAAAGCAAATGGCTCCTTGTCAGGGTTGCTTTTAAATCCTGCACGCTTTCCGCTCAGGCGATGTCTAATTGTACCCTCCTCCTGCAACTCAAATAAAAAGACTAAGGGAGTGGTATTCTTTCTACCTCGCATGGTGTCGGGCGCCAAAATTTTGAAAGTATATTCCGAAATCGTCTAATTGAAACTTTTCTTTTATAATAGCAACTGTATCACCTATCATCGCATCCACTAATTTATATATTTGTGATTACTTTCCTCGATTTGCTGGAATATGAAAATTTATGGAAACTGGAGGAACAGATCTCCAGGACCTTTCAATCTTCTTATAAGTAATCCGAGTAAGATGGAGTAGGAAAGTGATGGAACAAGTTGATTATGGTGATATGAAGACTTTATTGTTGGACTGTTCAAGTCTTTGTATGTAGTGTGATCCGAAATAAGCCTTAGAGCATTTTTCAATATTTTTTTAGAATTTTGTATTGTATTGTTTGAATCTTTTACATTTGGGCGCGTCTTTCTGAATCCTGGAGGTCTGTTCCATATATCAAAATAGATATTCGTATAATAGTGTAATATTTGGTTTTGTAAACCTAGTGAAGTAAAACTTTAGTCCAGAGAATGTGATTGTGGTTTTTCAATTATTTTTCCTTTAATTTTGCATGTATGATTATATGAGTCTGAGGTAACGTACACAGTCGTTGTAGATTTCGATTGCTTCTATCGAAGCTTTACGATAGGAGCTATCGTTTCTAGATTTTGTTCTTTTATTTTGAAATTCCATTTTTAGAACCAGTTCTCCAAATGAAATAGGTGATTTTAGAGGCTATATTATGAAGCTTTCTTGACTATTTATATTTATATTATTAAGTCATAAGATTTATTAATTTATTATAGCCTGGTGGTGCTACAACTGAAATGAAAAAATTACAATTTGAATAGAAACAGTTTCTATCTAATTTCTAATAGATATTGACATTGATAGTATTACCTACCTTACCATTTATAGTTATTAATATTATTATTATATGTTATACTTTTTATACACATTGCATGTGCATGTATATAACGGCTTTTGATAACTATAATGAATGGCACATCTTATAACTAATTGATGATGATGATTTTTTTCCTTCAGATCATTGTCAATACCTTCAATTCAAAGTTGCTGGAACTACACGGGCTAGCTCAGAATGATCTAGCAATGCCTTTGAGAATGTAATTGCTACGCCCGTTTTGATATATTGTGATTTGATACTCCCATCATCGTGGCTCGCTAAAAGGTCAACTGATGCCCCTATAATGGTCACTTAGAATTCACTGAAACCAATTGGATGTCCTGCTCCTCTGGGTAACCAATAGGTCCATTGTGGGTGCATTCCATCTGCCGTGGAGGATGGCCAAGCCAGCTGGAGTCCATAACGATAAAACGAATAGGTCCTGGAGTTATTTTTAAATGATCCTTATAACAGAAATATATTTAGAACCGGACTGTAGCACTTAAGCGTCAATTTATTTCCGTTTTTCCTGGCGTCTAGAGCGTTCCAGCTCTATAGAATCCACTTCGGCTTTATTTCAACTAAAAAAAAAAAATAATAACAGCAATACAACACATGAAATGCCTGTACTTAGTATAGACTGTGCTGTTTCTATAACAAAGGTCCTGAAAGTTAATGATTTAGCCAAATTCACACCCAATAGGCCATCCAGAAATCTTTCTCAGCTAACGTAACAACTATGATTATGAATCGATTCATCAAGTATACCGTTTGGTCACGACCTTGTCGTAAAATGTTTTACCAATAAAGTCTTTAATAACCTCAGGGCTTTTTCCGAGTTATGAGATTATGCTAGCGCATGCCTAGTGAAACCATGGCAAAGAATTTGACGACACGGTCGAAACCAGAAGAAATACTTGATTTATGGATTAACAATATTGTCCGTGGCAATTTAGGAGAAATAAAAACCTGTACCACTACAACGCGTGAACGGGTCTGGGGTTCAGTACATAGTAGAGGCAGTATATCAGATATCATATATATCATGGACAACGGTTCTGCAAGGAGGTAACTAGTCCTAGGTCACACTCAACTGCCAGATTTCCTCCCCCTTATTTTGGGTACCCTATTCTTATAATATTTTATAACTGGCTGGTTGATTCCCAGGAGGGTCCTGGATTCTATATGGTCCATTTCCGGCTGAAAACAGACTAAATAAAAGTCTTTGCCTACAGCGGTATTTGAACCAGGATTTCCGGCATGGCAACTCAGTGCTCTACACCTGAGCCACTCCGCTCCCTAATTTAAGAGAGTGTTTAACTATAATTATCTGCCAAAGTCGGTGGTTTTGGTACGATCAATGTAGATTTCACATATGGAACCACTTTACAACCTATATTTCCAAGCAATCTATAATTGATCTTTAAAATTTAATTTTTGGGATGATCAATAAGAAATATTGGCTTATTTATTACTATAATTTTCGTATAATATTTAAATACTCTCCCCCAAGCTATTAATAGAATTTGAACATGTCCGTTTTCCCGAAATATTTCTCAATTCGAAGATCATAGCTGATTAGTTTCAACTATCTGTATGAAACCTAGTTGTGTCAGTGTTAGCTAAGTTGAGATTAAATTATCGTACTAACCTATTTAAAAAAAAACAATTATAAAAACAGAAAAAAAAACTTTTAGAAACTAAGAAAAAAAAAGGGAGATGATGAGAAGCAAATGTTTGTAATAGGGACTGAAGCCTAGCCTCATCCCTTTCCACCTGCCTCCTCCGATTGAAACTTCTCAAGCCCTCAGGATTATATTAACAACATTAAATTAATTGCGTTACTTCGTCCTCCGACCCTCTAATATTCTTCTCTGTCGCTCAAACGGAAAATAATTTTAATTAATTAGGGTTGATTTAACTTTCGAACAAGTTATCGCTTCTAACAAAGTTGAAAAAAGAAATCTCCTAAGTAATCGCCTGATAAGTTTTAATGCATTGTTATTTCGATTCATTCATTAATTGATTGAAAAAGTCCGCATATTTGTGATAGTAATAATTCACTGATTACTACCCACACCTTAACCCATAACCCGTAAAGCAATCTCCTCACCTAAGTTTCGGTCAAATCGTCGGACTGTAACAGCGGTTTTTGACTGTTTCTACTCTTATATTATTTAATAGAAAAGTAAATGGAAACTTTCAAAATTCATTTCAAGTAGTGTGCACCTTTTGCATTTTCAAAAAAAAAAAAAAAAAAAAATGTTTTTGTTTCAATATAACCGAAATAATAATGAATAACTAGAATAACCATTATTAGACCGTATGATTATCATGTAGGAAAATATGTTACGGGTGGAAGCCTAAAAAATCTTGGGCAACCATTGTCCAGGGAATAGTACAGTATCTACCACGTACTGAACCCAAGAACTTTCATGGGTAGTGGTACACTACCGAAACTTCAGCTTCAGAATCGGACTAAACCCATCTGAAATAAGGCACCAAAGTGTTGTCTTGAACAAAATTTCTTGACTAGAAATTTAATTACTAAAAACAATTGAATTTTTGGATGTATCCGTTTATTATATAAAACTCTACTTGGTTAGTGTTTAAGAATTTATTTTATAACTTTATCCGGACCATTTAATTTTTTTTTAAATATTTAATTAACATTGGGCTTGAGTTAGGATCTGTTTAGCCATAATCAACATATCTATTTAATCCAATAAAAGTTGATCTAGAAGGTTATGGAACCTTATGGTTAACGTATCGCAAAGGCCCTGGAATCCGGACCCTATCGAGGTGGCCGTAAGGCGATCCCCTGCAGAAGTATTAGATTTGCTTGAGAGGAAATGATGGATTTGCGATGGGGCATCAATCATTGAACTAATGCCCCGTCACATAAATCCGACATGGCAGCCTTTAATATTAACACATTACTTATAGAGGCTCCGACAAGCCGAGGAGGTATACGAGTACAGTATACGATTCGATCCAGGTCCAGGAAGCGACCTCTATATTTTAGGGCTGAGGAATAAGTGCGCTTGGGTTCCTGTCCGCCCGTGCTCGATAACAAACCTTATTTAATGCTGCCCTTCCAGCCAGCAATCGCTTTCATTTCTGACTTGCTGCTCGGGAAAAGTGATTTTCAGAAATCAATATTCATTATTCTTGCTGAGCTCGCAGGTATTCCAAGGTTAATTTTTGCATTTTGTTATAGGCAAATAATTAATCTCCCAAATAACAACGTATTTAGTGAAACTTCCTCGTGTATCTGTCAGGCCGCATCAGGTCGTGTGAACTTTCTCTATACGGCCAAGGTGGTTTTAACCTACGTAGTGACTATTTCAAAGAAAAACAGAAAAATAATAAAGCAACAATGATTAATTGTATCGCATGAACTAAATACTTTATTCACTAAAATAGAGCCAAAAACTCAAAAAGAAACACTATTATTTATTATAATGTAATTGGGAAAAACCACAATGCAAAGCCTTATGTTTCGAGATGCGATTCACATAACCCCCTTTTTGATTTTGGTGTCTTGATAATGCCTGAATAGGCGAAACGTCGACTGGTAAGTAGGTGTATTTTTGAAACATAAAGCTTTGCATTGTGGTTTTTCCCAATTGCATTATAATAAATACTTTATTAAGTAAAATAATTTGAGAAAATTATTTTTTTATTAACTATTTTCGTTTATTTTTATTAATTTTGGTTTATTTATTTTTTTTATAAAGTCCAAATAGGTTTCATAATGGTCTTGTATATTAGTAGTTTATTGTTTATTGAAAGATGGGAGGTCCTACATAGTAATCTGTATAGTTGGCTGAATCGTCTGTTAAGCTCTTGTCTTTTGATTCTGATATGAGGATTCCATGTAAGTCTAGGAGGAAGCCAAGGTATCGTACTGTGTCGGAAATAGGTTGGAAGGTTTCATAGAATTGGACAGAAGGGCATGTTTCCCGGCGAAGTGTAAAAGTCACGTGTTTGCATTTTTCCTCGTTGACTTTGATCGGCCATTGGTTAAACCACATTTCAATGAGCAAAAGAGAATTGGATGTTCGAGGAAACCATTTCGGGATCTGGATGATATGATGTATAGGATAGAACCCAAGACGCTGCCTTGGGGAACTCAAGCTTGAATTGGGTAAAGATTGGAGTATTCGTTACCACAGCGTACTTGGAAGTAGCGATCAGTGAGGCAGGATCGAAGGACTAGGAATAAAGATCGAGGTAACTGGGTTTTAGGCTTGAACAGCAAACCGGCATGTGATACCCGGTCCAAAACTTTGTACTACGTCCAGAAATGCGCCTGTGCAGTATTGTTTGCTTTCAAGAGCAAAGGATATGTGATCGACAACTCGGAGACCCTGCTGGACCGTCGAGTGCCTGGGACGGAATCCAAACTGATATGAAGGAGTATCATTGGATTCGATTATGGGTAGGATAAGTTTCAGGAGGTTTTTTCAAAAATTTTGAATTTTGTGAATATTATATCGATCCTTCAAAAGAACGACACATCTCAAAAATTGGAATTTTGAGTTAAGCCTATAGTAGCAATTCTGTTGGTTGGAGGTTTTTAATTCAGGAAAGACATATCTTATAAATAAAGCCGTATTTTGAGATGTATCATGTTTGAATTTAAAGTTGTATGAGAATAATGGATAAGTTAAAATAAAAAAGTTTCAAGCATTTAAAACTTTTCTGATGGTTAATAAATTAATTTCAATACCATCATTACAATGCAATGCTTTGCTTCACCAATACCCAAATTTTTATTATTGAACTTTCCAATACCTCTATTGAAAATCTAGGTTTTTGGAAGTATGATGTTGTTCTTTTGATGGAGCAACATTTCAGATTTATTATTCTTGGATAATGTAGATGGAATCATTAATATTGCTTGATTAAAATTAAATTAAGCT
Source organism: Arma custos (assembly GCA_037127475.1). Classification (NCBI taxonomy): domain Eukaryota; kingdom Metazoa; phylum Arthropoda; class Insecta; order Hemiptera; family Pentatomidae; genus Arma; species Arma custos. Next base: position 117,755,268 of record CM073764.1, on the reverse strand, counting down.
AAAATTTAAATTCGATAATTATACATTAGCCGATGATCTTTCAGATCTACTGATAGGGAAATCATCATCATGATGACTGATCCATGAATAACGAAAATTATTTCTTTTCGAGTAATATTGTAATTGAACATTTCCATGATTTGCAAACGGCAGCTGTTCCTTCAACAATGGGAGCTCCTTCTTAGGCTTCTTGCTAATAAACTGATATGAAGGAATATCATTGGATTCGATTATGGGTAGGATTCGTTTCAGAAGAATTTTTTCAAAAATTTTGGAAAGAATAGGAAGCAGGCTGATGGGTCGGTATGATGAAGTGACATTGGGTTTATATCAAATTAGTAGTTAAAATCAGCATAGCTCTCGCAAAGAAAAGCCACAAATTTGGGTAATGTGTTTATTTTCAACTCATCTTGATTTATTTTTACTTTTATTGGTGACTATGACTTCCTTTTATTATAAAGTTGTCTATCCAAACATAATGTAAGTTTTTTACATTTCGAAATCCTATCCCAGAATTCAGCTCATTTATTTTTTTGCTTTACTTCTAATAGCCGCAAATTTCCGTTGTACAGCCTAGGATTGAGAAATTTTTTATAAATTATAATAATGTTGATAATAGGTACCAATCCTATGTACAAAGAATTTTAAATGTAGTTTAATTATAAATAATGTATGTTCTATGAACTTGAAAATGTATAAATTTTTTTTTGTACTTCGTGAACACTGACAAGTATCGCAAAGTTATACACCATATAAGTAGCTTCGATTCATCGAATATCAGTTTTTCATAAGTGGACAGTGGGGGGAGGGAGGGGGGGGGTTAGTCCGCCCTGCCCTCTGTCGTAAGTCGATAAAGTTCTAATATTGATGAGAGTTATAATGGCAGTAGGGAAACCGGCACTGTAATTATTATGTAATTAATTTGTCATTAGCTAAATTGGAATTGTTGTTTAATTATGCCTGTACCATTTATTAAATTTAATTCCCTATACCTTTACACTTAATTTGATCGCTAGCCAATAACCCAGTATAATTAATAAATTAAAACGTACATGATTTAATCGATAGAGGGCAGTTATTACGAAATGCTCCATTAGATGAGTAAACTGGAAACAAAAAATAAGTCAGTCTAAAGTTTTTATGAAGTTATGAAAATTTGCCAGCTTATGTTTTTTGGGGAATACATACAAAAAATATTTTTTGTTAGATAACATAAAACTTACAAGTTTACGAATTAGACGAATGTATAGTATATCACACATTTAATAAATCAATGATGAATACTACCTTAAGATACAAGGGCGGATCCAGGATTTTTTCTGGGGGGGCACAACGGCAAAAAAATCAACAATAACTTATGAATAAACTTGAAGTATTTATAGAAAGGTTTCAAAGGTTTATTAAAATATCTAAAAAATGGTTTCACTCATGTTATTTTATTCATATGTTTAACCACTATCATCACATGATTTGCCTATAAGTATTTACTGTAATGGTTTCTCCACAGTACCCAAAAAACCGTATGGGGGGCACGTGTCCGCCTATGTAAAGATACATTAAATTGAGCAACCGCATCATCAGCTTCCAGTGCACTTACTTTAATTTTAAATTTCTATTTCAGTAAAGTTGTGAGTCCGTTTAAGCTAATATGTTAAATATAATCTTTTGTAAGAAATTAAATCAAAATTAATTTTCAAAATTCGTGCGAATTTTGCACTACTCTCTAAAAAACACTGGAAAATAGTTATTGAGGTAGAATTAAATTGAGGTGTTTTCTTTATTTTTTGTATTTGCAATTTTTCGACACATTTGTAAAGCCATTTAGAATTTTTAAAAATATTGAATGCGAAACTGGCTGGAAATTTAACGCTATTTAAAACTGTTAAAAGTGTTGTAGGGGCACAGACTATTATCTGAGGATTATTTCTTTTAGAGAACTCAATTAGAATATATAGTCTCGTAAATAGTATTCTATGTCAGGCCTTTAATAATAAAGATGGGAACTAATCACCGTTTTCCATCGAGTTATTATTCTGTTGTAATCATCCTTTGTACAATTTAATGGCATTTACTCCTTAGCACCATGCATTTTCTTATAACTGCAAAGATCTAAGTTTGGGCTAAGTGGCGAGCATATATTTAATAAGCGCTGAGCCAAGTTTAAGTTCGAGCCGTGGCAGTGTGTAATTTTGCCAATCTAGGAAGACAAAAATACTAAACGTCCTCAGAATGAGTGTTTAATAATTTTTTTTATATTTAAGTGATCAAACTAAGACAATTAATGAGATTTATCAAGAATTATATCACAACAGGTATAATTTTAATACATAATTACATTTATGTATGTATAATTTTAATAATTTTTATTTATATATATTTTTTTTACTTATTTCTTACCTTGATGTCGATGGTAGTTCTGCAATAGATGGTAGTGTCTGCATTGCATTCAAACCCAACAACAAAGTTGTTCCGCAACCAGGAGACATATATTGCTAGAAAACGTAGACTTCAGACGAGCTCTAATTTTTTCCATTTTTTCCTCAGGCAATCCTCCCCAGCCTTTCTTCTCAATCAAAAAACTAAGAACGTTGTCAAATCTTGCATCCTTTTCATTCTCTCTCCACATCTCATACAGCATTTCCATTCCAAAATACAGTAACATTTTTTAAGATTTCGACAAAACGGGCAAATATGGGCAAACTTTTCTTGTCACGTTCTCTTCTCTAGCTTCCTAAGTTTACGTTGATACATAGAGCAAGACGTGAATCGACGTAATAAAGAAGTTACCTTCCTCCAAAATTCAATAAGTGTATGATGTTTTTGAATTTTATTCGTTTAACTTGAACAAAATGTTTAAGCCCTTTAAAGTACACGTGTTCTAATGTAACCATGTCAATACTTACCTCAAATGATTTATAAACAGAGAAAAATTCACAAGTTGAAATAACTGGAAAACAGAACCTTGCACACTGATGAACAAAGAACGAATGAGTGAAACTTTGCACTAATTCCTTGTATGTAAGCATTGAACAGGCAAGTTTAGGCGTAAAGTACGACGCTTTAAGTGGTTTTAAAATTTTAACTATTTCCTCAGACATTGTACCTGTCATATGTAGTATTAAAAATCCTTAAAAAATAGTTCATTTTTTCGATTTTTGTCCTCCTAGATTGGCGAAATTACACACTGTGCGTGGATGGGAGGATTTCTAAAGGGTGATCATAGGAATTAGGGTGGTGGTAATCCAACCACAAAATTATTAGGGTGGACGGAAGTATGCAAACGATAATTGTAGGCATCGGCATCGAGCTTTCGATTTCGTTGATCCTTTTATTATTACTGCAATAATTTAGTACAATGAATAACTACTATTATAGTTTTAAGAACTGCTTACATACTTAAAATAATAAACTAGCGACAATAAAATACTACTACTTCGTTGTCTCCTGCTATTTTAACTACTGTTCTAATATCATAATATATGAAACATAATTGTATCGATTTATAAATTTATTTTTGAGATTTCCGTAGTATCATGACCTCCTTGTTAAAAAAAAAAAAAGGAATTATCGGTCAGGCTTAAATCTACTACCGAATGCCGTGATATATCTACCTTGCATCATTTCTTTTATACTAGTCAATTATGTTGTATATTATTGAACTATTGCGATGTTTTTTAAGTTTTTATAAGATTACTACATTTATTACAGGCATTTGGGAATTATTACGGCTTTATTATTATTATTCCTTTACGGCTTTGATTATGTTTTATCATCTGCTGAATCCTACACGATTTTAAATTAGATATACCGTCATATGGGAAAGGGAAAGGTTGCACCCATAGCAATCCAGAAGTAAAATGAACATTTTTTTTTGTGTTTTCAATTTCCGGATGATGGCAGGCTAACAAAGTATTCCAGGCTCATCAAATCCACTTCCACTGCAGCCAACATTTCATCTTCTTTCCCATCGTTTTTTTTTTCACCGTTGTTTCATTCTGTTCTCGCGCAGGTTCCATTATCATTTTGTATACGCTGCCAGGTAGATCAGGCTTCATTTCCTGTTAGTACAACAAAAATTTAGGTTTCTATCAGTGAAGATTATTACTGCAGAATTGTTTATGTTCAATAGCATATCCCTGAAGGTAGATAAAATTATTTAAGTTTTTATTGCATTATATCCATATACCTTTTCGATTTCTTATTTAATGCTTTAATTATTTGTTTTGTCAGTGAATTTAATTTTCTTAAAAACCTAATTTATATCGAAATTAATATTCTAAAAATTTACATTTTGATAAATATTTAAACTTTTGATTAATTAAAAAAATTAACTATTAATAATTTTAAAAATTATAAAATGACTATAAAAATTAATTTTAAAAATTAAGTTGCTCCATCGGACAAAATTTTTTTTAAAAATCTTTTGGTTAGTAACAGATAATGAATTAACGATGAGTACTACATTAAGAAAATCCAATTTGAGCAGTTCATTATCAGTTTTGTTTCCAGTATACGTCCCTTGTCTCAAAACTGCACTAAAAAATATTTATTCAGGTGAAACTAAATCGAGGTTTTTCCATATTTTTTTTTATTTGAAATTTGTTTGCACATTTGCAAAGCCCTGTGCTACTGTAAGTAGTATTAAACCAAATTTGCTATTAAAGATTTAAAAACAATTTTCGAATATGGAATGCAGTAAGCGAATATTGTTTATCAATTTTAAATGCCAGTTGATATTGTAAACGCTGTAAGCAGCAGTAACGACGAAGGCAATTCATGTTCATGTGTAGCGGGTCCAGCTCAAATAGATTAGTCATATTATTCGTTAAACAATACAATATTAATTTGAATGCATTGATTTTGAATTGTTAATGTTTGTAATTATTTACTCTAATCATACAAGAAGATGGTTAAATTTTCATGTAATCAAAATTAATGAAACGTTTTTGCCGATATTATGATTGGATGGATCTTGAACTCTTTATAAAAACTAGAGAATTTACTTTTGTGTGAAAATGAAATTAATAATAAAAAAGTTAACAGTTTAAATTATTTAAGAACTTTTTTCTCCACCTAATCTTTTAAGAGCTGAGATTTAGAGAAACTGATTCCAAGGACGTAAATGATGCCATTTGGTTGCCGATATTATCACCGGGTGATAAAAAGGGAATATTCTCGTGCCTTGGTAATCTCCAGTTTAGGGAGGGAGAAATAATCGTCTCATCTCCCCTTTATTATAATATAGTTAGCGCTAATTTATATTATTTAAATGGCTCAATTTTTATTTTGACTGAGGAGCTAAGAGCTCCCAACTATTTGGTCGTTTCATATGAAATATCCGTTTTATTATTTCTAACATTCAAATTAGTGTTTACTATGTTTATTCTTTCAGAACAGAACTGGCTTTACCTTATGTGCAGGCTGTGCGGGGCACACGGCTGTCGGGCCTCAAGGGGCGCCGCGGGTTAGTACCGGCGCTGTTTCAGATAGTAATGATACGTTATTAATCCTCTATTTTTTTAAACTTACTATCTCTACGATCGAACGCGATTATCATATATTTTTTTTAAACTTTAGACTTGGACACTCGGCATCCTAAGTTACAAGAAACATTACCACCGTGTTCGAGGAATGGTGTGTAAAGTACGAGCCATTCGCCGTTGGTTTGAGAAATTTTCGCCAGGTGATATATTAATTTATAATAAATTCATTTCTCCTATCTACCCTAAGGCGAAACCATCACATCCTCATCTCTGTGTAGGCATATTGGCATGATGCAACAATAAATTATCAAAAAAAACCTGCATTGGTTTATTGGAAGGGAACTATTCTCAACAATGCCAGACCTCATGTTTCACGACAGACACTCAAGAAACTAAACGTGGTAAAATTAAAAAAAAAAAAATTATTCTCAATTCAAAAGCACATTTTCAGTCTATATTTCATCACTAAAACCGGAATTTTGATTGAAAATTTTGAAAAATTATAATTATAATTATTATAATTTATTATTATAATTATAATTATTATAATTATAATTTATTAGTATAATTATTATAATTATAATAAGTTGAAAAAATATGCTTTATTTCCAATGAAATTTGAGTTAGTGTCTAATTTAGAACTAAATCAGAATCAGTTAATATTTATTTTTAGCCTATTTCATTTGAATACCTCGGTTAATTTATTTATTTTTTTACATTTGTTTTCATTTAATACAGTAGACAATATTTTATTTTTTTTAAAACTAAAAAGACAAAACAAATGCATTAGTTTGGAAGGATTTAGAGATTCATGTAGAGAAACGGCAGAAAACAATATTTTTAAAAAATGTTGAAATTATACAAAATATTTTTCTTTATAAAACAGTTTGTTGGATTAAACACTTCAGATTGTTTCGGCTAGACTGTTTTATTTGTTGAATTTTTTTGTCACAAGGTATAGTAACGGCGCCTGTTTCGTGTAGGTCAGCGGATAAATTTTAAAATGTTACTAAAATATCTAGGTTAATCACACATCTAAATATTAGTATTTGACAACTTATTTCAGGTTGGAAACTAAAAAAAAATGCTACATTTATTGGCACATTTGCCAATAAATTAATTTATATTTGTACACTTAGAGATGATCTACATCTGGAAATCACTTTAGGCAATTCTCGACCGCCGTGTTTTGGCTGAGTAAGTTTAATAGCATAACTTTGGAAGTGAGTTAACGATCATAACATTACTTCTCCCTAATGGATATTTCCAAACATATTACACCTCACAGATATTTCGACAACTATATTATATCATAGGGCGGGCATCTCAATGGATTGAATTTTCCATTTGCAAGAATTATGAAAATTTATTTTTTGTATTCAGTTAACTTAAGACTTTGTCTAAAGTCTTTAGTTTCGTATTATAATTTTTTTTTCAAAGATTGGTATGTTTCATAAGAAGTCGGGGTTAGCCCCTTTGTATATTTTGGAAATGATTCTGGGTGTAATCATCATCTAATTCATCTCATCACAGATATCTAATTTTGGTCATGTTTAATAATAATAAGACTTGTTGAATCCGAAGAGTCCATGCCCAAGACACCAATCTTTGCTTACTAATTCCCCCTCACGGACTAATATCCAACTCTGAGCCCGTTAGACCATTCTAACCACATAAAAATTTACCACTACATATGATTAATTTCAAAGTTAATTAATAATATGTAAGATAAAAGTTCTGACATAGTTTAGCAATCCGAGTCTAGAGGTTCATAGATCTACTTTTCCTTATATCAACATTTGTATGTTTTCTAAATTTATTGGTGTTGTATAATTTATACCAGCGGGCGGGAAAGTACAATATGCGGAGCGGTTAGTTGCTGTGCTCAAGGTACTGGCTTCAAATCCAACTGAGGCGAATAAATTATATAATCTGTTAGCAGCGATGGTCGAACCTTATAAGTATATTTGTCCTTTACCCTGTTAGGGCTCCCATAGCCTATATAAATTGAGTACCCATAATCGTAGAATAGGCTGACTTAATGATTTATTTCGATGTTTTTTATATGATCAACAAGTTTTTACAATAAGTCAGCCATTTGCTTCTTCTTGTTGCATAGCTATTATCTTGACAGTGTTACCTTGATAATTGATGTCTATGGATACAATTATAAAGAAGAAGAATTAAGATAACGCACACTGTGACCCTTTCGCTAAAATCTCTCTTTGTCGTAACCTCTTTTACTCGTGATGGGCCTTTCAGCTCCCCGCATAAATTTAATTTCCATTATCGGCTATCAGCATCCGCTGAAGCTGTTTTAACCTGAATCTGATTTTAATGAAAACTCTTTTGGCAAAGCATTCAAAAAGTTTTGAATATTAACCTCAACATTTTTATGTGTTTCCAAAAAGTTTTGAAGGCAGTCCACCCCTTCTAAAAAACAATGAACGGACAATCAACCCTTTGTATGGAATTTAATATTAATAAATGATAAATTAGAAAGTACCAAACTATAGCTCCTATCGTCCATTGTATTTATTACTTTTAACTATAATCAGTATAGCCATTTTACATAACCTATGGGATCCATTTTTAGTAGAAGGAATGAATTAGGCTAGTTTCTGAATATTTGTTATATTATCAATTTTAAAAATTTAGTGAAATAATTATTCTGTTAAATGCTTTATTGATTTTAGTTTGAATTAGTATTTCAACATTACAACAAAAGTTCAACTAATAAAGCAAATAAGAATAAATCTATTCACAATAAGCGTCTTTACTCAATTCTTGCCCGACAGAGATGTACAAGATACCCCTATACAAACTTTCTGAAATAAAAAAAGAAAATGCAAGATACTTTTAAATTAAAAATTTCAGATACCAGATACAAAATACATTCTGAAATGGTATCTGAAATATTAGAAACAAAATACGTATCTTTGAAATAATTTTTAAAGATAAAATAATTTTGTGGCAAAACAACATTTTATTGAATTTAAGTTTATTTTCCTTACATGAAGTATTAAATAATAGTTCGCGTTGATCGCGCAAATGTGACTAGATAAAATATTATATTTTTAAGGTTTTAATTGATATATAAATAAAACCAGTTCTTCAAACATTTTATCACCCATTTTTCTTCGATGAGGCCTCAAAATCATACCCCCAAAAGACAATAGTCCATACACAGGGGTAGAACTTGGTAAACAGGTAGTATATTTGAAAAATATATTTTTTTGTTGTAGGATAAGCGTTTAAGATCTTTAAGCTAGTATCTTTATTATTTAGGTACTGCAATGTTCCAAATCACCGGTGGTGCCATTTGATCCTGTGTTTTCGCAACTTGCAATAGAGGGATCAGAATCATTTGGTACCCATTTCATTTTAAAGAGCGGGTGTGACACTGAGGCTAATATTGCATCATTTGATGCAGGCTCCTAACTGCAAAAACTTTTTAAAACGCCTATTTAGATTTTTTCAATGACATCTAGCACAGAGCTGCATTATTTTAGATTTTCCATCCTAAGAGATTAGATGTTATGTTGAATTCTTATTAGCTCAGGTAACAGACAACCATAGTAAGTGTCCTTTTCCCCTTGCAAGCTTTGAATAGCTTCTGCTATTGACTTCGTAGCCGATGACATTTGTAGAAAGAAAGAGTCGCCTTCTATCTAATTGGTCCCAGACTAAAATTTCAACATGTTCAGTTTTATCTAAGGCGGCATTTAAAATTTATGTCACCATAGAATCTTGTCACTTTTTTTTACTAAAGGCATAGATAACTATTACTAAAAGTATTTTAGCAAACAATATTTACAAAATACCAAACAAAAGGTATTTAAATACAAGATACAAAATGAATTTTAAAAAAGTATTTAAGATACAAGGTGAAAATACGTATTTTGTATCTGTATTTCAGATACTAGTATCTCAAATAAGTCACAAATCTGTTGCCCGACCTAATTAACAAGTGGTGCTCTGTGACTGGTGTCCAAAATATTTAAGAAAATTTGACTACGTTTTTATCGAAATTTGTTGTTTGTCCTACAGGTAACAACCTATACTAAATTTTGTGTACTATTAGTGTAAAAAACTATTTTATTTTTTTTTGGTTTGACTTCGTGTTACAGCGTTATTTTCCTTTCTTCTACCGAAGTTTTCTCTGTCTCCAATATTTCTTCATCCCTTCAACGTCTCTTTTGACTCTCTTTCCAGCTTCGCCCAACCTTATTTGATCTTTCTTCATCCTGAAACTCTTCAAAATTTTTCCCTCTGCTTCCAAATCCATTCAGTTCAATAATGGGGGATTGTAATGTTCAAATTTTCCAAATCTTTCTTTACTTCTTTTCTTTTTTTAGTAAAATATTTGCTTGGCCAATCTATGTTCATGTTTGTTTGTTCTGTATAGATGTTTAAGGAATGTCAGCTTCCTCTTCCGCAGAGTATTCAAGATTCTTTCAATTTTCTGGTAGCGTTTTTTACTTTTTTCTTTCCATTTTTTACTGTCTTCCTGGTATTCCAGGAGATGCATTTCTTGTTATAGATATTATTTTTTAATCTTGATATTTTGGTTTGCTTGGAATGCATCGTCTTTAATATTTACAAAGTTGAATATTCAATTTTATACTTCACTTGAATTTTGATGTATGTTTGATGAATATAAAATTAAACATTGTTTTTTTTTAGAAAATTTAGCCTACTCATAAATAGTTATCCTTCTGTCAAGTTTGTGCCTTTGCATAAGGTTCAAGTAAATAATTATGAGTAGCTAAGTTATAATATAAAAATCTAATTTGGCTCCAACTCAAAACTTATCCTGCCATACTTGTGAAACTAAAATTGATTTTTTTCAATTTTAAAGTAAAAATTATTCCCTTTTGTAATTAAGAACTTTCTTTTCCCTAGTGGGGCTGAACTGCACCATAGAGGACTGCGAGGAAAAGGCTGCCTGCCCCCCTGACTCTGAGCTAAAGGCCGGAGGCTGGGGATGTGTCTGCGTTCCTGAGCGGTGCCCTCAGAGCCCGGTCTGTCACTTCAGGAGTAAACGGGTCCGTAAACATGCTGCTGTTGGAATACCTGGTGACTGCTGTGATGTTTATGACTGCGTATTTCCTTCAGGTAAAGTTGATAATAAAATTTTCATAAACTTATCTCATTTACACTTTGCTATGAAGCTCTATAGATCAGGTTTAACAAAAACATTATATTTAAATTCATAGAGACGAAATAACATTTATTTAGGATATGGATCCTACCCTTCAGACAAGACAAAAGCTTGCTTTACGAATTTATAGGTCTAAAGAAATTTCTAGATTCTAAATAAATATTTTACTTATACATCTTGGTTAACATGGAATTTAAAATAAAATAACTCAGTACTTGACAACCTGAATACTTATAAATTAAATATCTACTGATAAGGCTATTATATATACTCATTTTGTGTTTTGTTTATTGCAGAGGTAAACTGCACAGGTGTGGTTTGTCAAGAAACAGAAGTTGACTGCCCAACAGACAGCTACAGGTTGCCGAAGAGCCAAGGGGAAGGCGAGTGCTGTAGCAAGCCATTGGGATGTGCGTGTTTGCCAACCCCGTGCCCTCCACCACTCTGTCCCCAGGGCCAGCGGCACATTGTCATCATGCCTGGCAACGGCAAGCCTGGCTCTTGCTGTCCATTCTACCAGTGCGAGTCCCATGGTAATTTTACGATTACAAATCTTTACCATCTAATTTTATAGATTCTGTAATTGCATCAGTTATGCATTAAAAAGCCCTTTATAAAATCAAAATTTCATATTTACATAAAAGACTCTTATATGTTTTTTTTTCATTTGTATTAATTTTACAGAAATAGAAACGAGTGCGATTATAAAATAATTTAGCCAAAACTGATAAAAAGTACCTAGTTTAAATATAGAAATTTCTTGTAACTATTCTCCCTATTCTATTTACTTATTTCAATATTTCTTACTAAACATATTTATTTTAAAAGTGAATACATCATGTATGTTTAAAATTTTAAATAACAGCTTGTTTAATGATATTACTTGTTATATTTTGCTTAAACTACTATTGAAAGCTTCCTGAATAGAATAGGCAAAGTTCAGGAAGGTGATGATAATGTAAATATCTTTCAGTAATAATATTTTATTTTTTAAAAACAAAATATTTATACCAATTATCCGCTCGATTAGAATAATAGAAGTTTTAAGATGGCTAATTATTAATTACCATTAATCATTGTGTTACTTTTTCCAGAAAATAAAACATGCATACACAATGGTAAAGAAGTTCCAACTGGTTCAAAATGGAAAAAGACAGAATGTGTGGAATGTACTTGTATTGATGGACAGGTCCATTGCTCACGATCAGTTACATGCCCAGTATTGCCATTAGATTGCCCAGCAACTAGGATTCCACCCGATCAGTGCTGCCCAGTCTGTGTCTTCAACCATACCATCATGGGTAAGTAATGATCGAAATTCTGAAGCTTGTATTGTTTATTTATTGTTACGGGCTACTGGGTATTAAAATGAATTAAACAATTCCTTAATTAAAGATACTAATATTTATTTACAAAAGTGATAAAAGAATGCAATTAAACTATTAACAATTACTAACAAAGAAACTAAACAAGGAAATTACTAACAAATAGATTATTAACTGAAATAAATTTACAATAAGAATATTTTAGATATTTATAATCTAGGCCTAACTTCTATTTAATTATTACAGTAATATAAGATATTATTACTACTAAATAGCTTAACTATTTACATAAGCTTGTAGAAAGCACATAAAATTACAACTGCTACTTAACTAATTAATTACTACTAATTAACACTTACAGTTCACTAATTAAAGTCCACCGACCGTAAGAATCTCTGAATATAACAAACTGTCACACAATTACACTCACAAACTGTCACTGACTTATTACACTGGCTTATCACTGTTTCCGATGTTAACCGTACCGTGTGCTTTAACACTCTCACTCTACTCGCGCCGAGATGCTGTTTTTATAGACAGAATGCCAGATCTAGATCATACGGGAAGGATCTCGAAGTTTCGCGAAAAGGCCTCTTTCATCTCTGCTGACAAGGGGGCTTTGTTCTCTTCCAGGAATCGCCAATTCCCGCGCTCGTAACATTATTTTCCTAAATACTGATTATTTACAAATTCCAAATGACAACAGCATGTACAGTAGAACCTCGATTATCCGTCAGGGTACGGAACTAAGATGATGACGGATTTGGGAAATAGATGGATATGGGAATGCGTCACATGTCTCATATATATATATATATATATATATATATATATATATATATATATATACATAAATTGAACAATATATTTCAAACATTCGACATTATAATATATGTACTCGTAACTTATTTACGTACCAATAAGATATACATATGTAGTAAAAATATTTTTTTTAAATTATTATAATTACGTACATCGATGGCTAAAAGCGCAATCATTGTATGTCCAATTTTTCCCTCTTGATAAATTAATATCAATTTAAAGGTGGAGTTTAGCTCTTTCCTCGTGCACAAACATAGTAGGCCCCTTCTTAAATCAAGAAGGGCCTACTACGTTTATCCATTAAATGATTATATAGAAGGGACATACTCTAGGGGTCCCCCGCACATTTTATATCATTATCTGTCGTCCGAGGAATATCATAGATTTTTGCTAAGATTGAAGCACTTTCAACTTTTTGAAAACGTTTTACAATTTCAAACTTAGTAGCGAGATCTAAACTCTTCCTTTGTCTTTTTTTCCAACATTATTATACATGCTTTTATGAAAACGACAAGTACCCGTAAGACAAAAATGAAGGCTGAAGGTAGTTCAATTGTGGGAGCTACATTCTGTGCGAGGAAGCCAAGGTTTTTAGTAAAAAACAGAGTCTAGGAAACGAAGTTGTCAAGACACAATGATTGATTCTTAGCCGGCGTCTATGACTAGCCACCAAACAATATTCTCAAACTGAGGTGACGGTTAACAGATAGTGACGGTAAATAGAGTGACAGATAATAGAGGTTTTACTGTATTTTATTAATTTAATACAGTCAGTAGAATTGTCTCATTGTTGGTCAAAAGACTTACTGACCAACACTGTGAGCATGCCCATCCCTACACTTTGCTAGAGGGTGTAACCGAGATTCAAATACTCTACTCAAATATTTTTTTAATTCACATAATACCATTAAAAGCCATAAATATTTCTAAAATAAAACATCCTAAGGTGGGGACTACTTCAGGGGACTCCAGGCACATGTTGAAAAATTGAGATTTAAATATAGAGATCTGGAACATAGAAAGTACGAAAGCTGATGGGTTAAAATCTATTGTAACTGAGGATAAAGGATGTAATTTAGTTATATTGGTCCAAGGGAGTGTTCCTTAGAGGAAGGGAAGTATACTGTACTTGGTATGGAGTGACTGGTAATTATTTTTTTATTAGGAATAGATTGAAGAACTTGCAGTTTGTAAAGGATATCGGTAGCCGAACTTAGAAAAAAATTGTCTATTCTTATATCTAGAAAAAAATTGTCTATTCTTATATCTGTAAATTTTACGTTGAGCCGTCTCTTTTGTATTATTTGCATAGTTTTTATTATGTATTACATGTTTTATGGTATATTTATAAGTTTATTATTTTTTAGACATTGCTCCAAGAATCTTGAAACCAGACGGATGTAAATCAGCAAAAGGTATAATTTACCAAAATGGAGCTTCATGGCAAGAAGACGATTGCACTCACTGTACTTGTGCTGATGGAGCACGCAAGTGTCAAGCAGAAATGTGTCTACAGACCTGTGCAAATCCAACTTATGTACCAGGGGAATGCTGCCCTCGATGCAATGGTAACCTTTTTTAAAAATAGTAGATTTTATAATACCTATTCATTTCAATCGTGTTCAAAGTTCATAAATATGTCAAATAAAAATTCTCATTTAGTTCTGCAATGTGTTGTTTTTTGTTGATTGGTGAATCAATTTTAATATGAATCTTATAAGATTCTATACCACTTTCTTAACTTCAAGGTAGGAAGAAAAAAAAGTTTTCTAGCTATATAATAATTTAGATTAATTTTGGATTTATTTCAGTTACAGATGTTACAGTTATTGCAAAGAGTTGCTCTCCTTTCCATTGTCCACTGGCTTGTCTACATGGTTTTGTCAAAGATGATTCTGAATGCCCCATCTGCAAATGCATAGGTAAGTTATTTTAAACAGTTTTTCGTTTAATTATTATTTATCAGAGTTTTTAAACTACTTCTCACCATTGTAATTACTAAATGTTGGCCACATACTCACTTACAATTCCAGATTATATATGTATTTTAATCTAAATTTCTAGTGGATTTATCCTTCTTTGGATAAAGATTATAATTAGTATTATGTTTTCTCAGAAACTTTGTATTTTGTTGATTTACATGTAGCCATTTCAATATGTATAATAGTATGACAAACTATTTAGAATTTCTTTTTTTTTCGAATAGAAAAGATTTTTCCTGGCCGGAATTCGAGCCCGGGTCGTCTGCATCTCCGGTGCAGTGCTCTAAACCACTGAGCTACCAGGGGTAGTATCCAAGTCAGACAAATCCTTTCTCTTCACCGATCTTATATCCCGTCTTCTCGCAATTTTTGCAATGTGTACACGGGGATCTTGGATTAATTATAAATAATATATTGACATAAGTCAACAAGATCCTAATTAATGTAATGTTCAATGAACATTCTTCCCCATGTATACATCCCATATATGGTGAGAACACGGGGATATAGGATTGGGGAAGAGAACGTATTTGTCTGACTTGGATAAGATCCCTGGTAGCTGAGTGGTTTAGACCATTGCACCGGAGAAGCAGACAACCCGGGTTCGAATCCCGGCCAAGACAAATCTTTTCTCTTCAAAACAAAAATATTTAAAAATAATCACCATCAAAATAACAATTAATAAAAATAAATTATTTAGAACTTCTTTTGTTTATATGAATAATCAGTTATTTATTCTTAAATTTAGTTGTTTTATTTTCTACTTTTGAACGATTGTGAGGTTCCTCTTTTTATCTACTTTAGAATACACTTTCTTCCTTACATTTATATCGTTTTAAGGCAAAGTTAAATGGTTTAAGTTTGGATTGAAGCTTTATATATGTAAACACTATACTTTACATGTTAAGTGCATACATGTTAAACAATTAACATTTTAACCTCATTGATTCTGCTTCATTGTTACTAATGGTTCTCTATATTTTTGTTGTTAATTCTAACTGTTTGAGTTGGTAACTACTTTATTAAATGTTTTTCTCATGTGTTCTTCCTTAGATATATTCAATATGTTTATTGTTCTACCTCTTAGTCAAATTAGTTATATTCTAACATATAGTGGCAAATATCCGACATTATCAACACTCTTGATTAAATATAGTTTCATGCTGGAATAAATGTTATTTAATTTTATAATTTATAACATTTGAATTCCAGAAGGAGAGGAATGTGATTTGAGATGTAAATCAGGATTCTTGAAAGACGGTAGTGGAATGAATATCTGTGAGTGTGCCAATGAATGCCCATCTCTTGCAGATTGTAACAAGAAATGCAAACATGGTTACAAAACTAATAAGGCTGGTTGTGAAATTTGTAAATGTGAGCATTGTAAACCGTTGACTCATTGCGTAAAGAAGTGTCCTCACGGATATAAAACCAACCAGAAGGGTTGTCAGATCTGCAAATGTAAAGGTCAGTACCTTTATCTCAAACAATAAAAGAGAAAAAATCTGATACTACTGTGTCTAAGTTAAGAAAGTAAAATTGATAGTTAACATTCCGTGGTACGATAGATATTTATGTCGAAACAAATAATCAAGGCAACATTCTGTCACCATTCTTCTGTACTTTAGTACAGACTCATCTTTCTTGAGATTGGAAATCTTACACAACACTCTTATCTCAAACATCAAATGCGCTGTTATTGGGTTACTAGCTTAAGTAATAAATTTTACTTCCAAAAAAACAATAAGAAGTATAATAGTTTATTAGTTATTATTTTCAAATTTTCGGGTGATAGGGCATGACAAATTAATTTAGATTGAAAAGCGAATCTCAATTTCACCTTTTAACAGTTAATTTATCCCTAGATATTCCTAAATTTATCTAAATACTTAAGAGTATTTCCCCTTAGATCTACTGCACCCACGTCATTACTGATTCTGCTACTAACCATACATATTGTTCAATTTCAATTATTATTAATTATTTGCCAGTCTTCAATAGCATAATAATATTTAATTTAATAGATTTTGCATCTACACCTAACAATACTAAATCATAAACATAACTGAGCATGATTACTGCTATCCAAAATTAAACCTATTCTTATAATTTAAGTTTAATCAGGAATGTTCTTTCATTTGTATTTTTATTATTATTATTATTTACAGAACATGAACCTGTGAACAGAACTACTGAAGATGGCAGTATTACTGAAAAGAAGTGTGTCACAGGTACAATACTTTTCAACTTTTTGAAAATGAAATGTTTTATTAAGATATAATTTTTAAAATAGATCCATGGTATGAGTTCTCTGATAAATAAAGTTCATCTCAAAATTTTACTTTTATTTCATTTGTAATATATTAAAATTACTAACATTTAATTTAATATTTTCAAAAATATCTAAAGTAAATTTGTGTATGCATAACACAAACTCATTTTAAAAGACAACCTGTCATTTTATAATAAATTACATTATGACTGGTCAATATCTACAGTTATGTTTATACAAGTATTTATTTAGATATTCAAAAATTAAAGATCTTGAGAAAAAATTATGCTAAATTCAATTTGTGTTTTTAAATTATAGACCAAGGAATAAGAAGAGATAATGGAGAATCATGGTTTGAAAATTGCCGACAGTGTTATTGCTTTGAAGGAAAGGAGATGTGCTCATTAGTTTCTTGCCCTAGAATTGACTGCCCTGATCCTATCTTTGCCAAGGATGCCTGTTGCCCCATTTGTCCAGGTATTCCAGCATTTTTCGATTAATTTATAAAACTATATTAACCTTGAATAATACGAGGAAGAGGAAACATAGGCTTTCCAATGAACAGTTATTTATGACAATTTTTTGGACATTCCCCTGGAACATTTTCTTCCTCTAATATTCATTCAATTTATTAAAATGGCTATTTTATTTTTTGTAAAACAGGCAATGAAACAATGAGTGGATCAGAGGTTCTGTGCTATGGACCACTAGGAATCAAACATGAAATAGAAACATGGAAGCAAGGCTGCTTGGAGTGTTTGTGCCACAATGGTAGCATCCTTTGTTACAGCGAACCTTGTCCTCCTGTCCTGTGCCAGCACCCGTTGGAAGGAGACTGCTGTCCGGTGTGTCCGGAAGGGGCCGTGCAGCCTCTACCAGCTCTCGATACCTCTCAAAGGTATATCAGTTAATTAGTTATAAAATAGTTTTAGGTACTGCTGTTTATTTGGTTTAATACTTGAGTTTGAAACTGACTACAGGAAGGTTATATTCTGTGGGTTTTAAAATGCATAATATTTTGAAATTTCACACTTTCTTTGCCATAGCCAGAAATATTCATATACCCTGCCCAAATTCTAAGATTAGACTCAAAAATTAAATTAGGTATATTAAATAAAAATGAAAAAACCCTCAAAAACAGGCCTAAATTATAAGTTAGATCTCAAGAAGAAATTTTCTGTAAAGCCAAAGTCTAAAGTCTCTAAAATATTGAAAAAACTAACCAGTCCACATTTCGCCAATTCTAGCATCATTAGGGCATACACCAAGATCATGCGCAGCAAATCTCACATCAAGTTTTCAAATAGAGACTGCAACCTTGCTCTAAAATGTTCCAAAAACAACTTGGCTCAAACACAAAGAGTTGTTTATGGAACAAAAAACTGTTGAAACCTGGATACGTTAGTTTGTTCCAGTATTTTAGAGGCTTTGCTTTTTGGGTTTTTTTTTTTTTATTGCATTCTTAATTATGTATATTTAATTAATAATTCCTATAGAGGAAAAACTTGCTCATCCATCCATGACAGCAACAGGACATTGCCAGTTATTTTTAGAACTCTAGTGTTAACTTAATGTATATATTAGGTACAATTTTTTTCTATAAAACTTGAATTATGTTTATTTTGATATAACAAGATGAAGTTAAAGTTATTGACTAATCTATGGTTAACTTAAGATACATGATTGATCGATTGTTCTTCTCTGTTATTAAGTCAGTGACTTATTTCATTTTATTTATTGTTTTTGCATTGCCAGCATTGGTGAACAGCATAGTTTCTTAATTTTGTAGTTTATTAGTGATCTATTGTTTTAAATAATTTAGTTCTGATGAACATGAAGTTTTTATCATACCACATTCTTCCCCCATTTATTACATTAATTAATTGGAGTTGGAAGTTTTTATTTACGAATTAATGGTAAACTTGCACAATTCAGAACGGCAAGTTTTAATATAACTTGAAATACGATTGATGATAGGCTGGAGGAGAAAACCACTGATTTCTAGATTGAAAACCTTGCATGGTAATCTAATCATTATTTTTTTCTAATGTGGAATATCTCTTGATATATATGATGAGACTGAGATTTAATGAAGCTCTTTCAATTTTTATTCTGTATGAATCGTATATTATTTAAACAGAAATCATAGTTACGTTTTCTTTTTAGTTGTGGAGATAAAGAAGCTGGAGCTAAATGGAGACAAAGTGAATGCACCTCATGTATATGTATAAACGGAGAGGCATCTTGTTTCACTCAAAGTTGTGATCAGATCAATCCAACTTGTAAGACCTCTGTCTTACTCAAGAAACAATGTTGCCCAGTTTGTTTTGGTAAGTATTTTTGTTAATATAAAATGATGATCACAGTATATTAAGAAAATATTTTTTGGTTTGATTACTTCTATTTATCAATATCTTTTCTTAATTTTTGAAATTTCAGTATTCATACAAACTGGTAAAAAAAAAAAGAAAATGATATTTTAAAACCTATAATTTTGATGGTAACTTGTAGATAACTTATAGTAACACTCTCCAAATCTATAATTCTCTTCGAGAATACATTATCTTGTTGGTTACTTTTTCATTCCGACCCTGAACACTAACAATCCAAACCTTACCACAGTGTTCTTTCTAATTTTATTTTCTCAGAACCTTTTAATTTTTTTCTGTTATCAATCAGAACATTTCCTTTCCAGAATCAAAAACTATTCTATTTCTATTTTAGAACAACCTTTTTTATTTTTAGTGAATTATTAATATTAGTAATGCTAGATTTTAATTTAAAAGTTTCATATGAAGTATTTACTTTTTTTTTATTACATTAGTTTATCTGTTAACCATGTGAGTTACTTTTTTCTTTTTTAAATTCTCATGTGTAAAACTCAAGGCATTTGTATCACAAAGATTTTTTTATTTAGATAACATGTCAGATGAAGAAGTCTGTCAAGTTGGAAATGTAACTTTCAATGTAGGTGATGAATGGGAACCTGAAAAGTGTACCAGATGTATTTGTGGACCTTCACACACAATATCTTGCACGCAAACAATCTGCGAGAGGCCCTGTACCAAGGATGATAACCCCTGTTGCCCCAAATGTACAGGTAAATTTATTTCTCAGCACAATACTGCATGAAAACAATACAATACTGCATACCACTAAACTCTATGTACCCCTTTATGTGACATATGATATTAAAAAATCGAAAATTTTTGTCAGTTAATGAACTAAATAATAATTCATTATTCTCCTGCATTGCCCTTTGGTTATAAGGGTGATGGAATCAGACAAAAACTGTTGATCGAGTTGTCTCATTGTGAGGCCAGAATAAAGATAAATAGAATAGACGATATAATGAATGCACCCCCTATCCATTTCACACTACTCTTAGAATTATCCAGTCAGCTATTTTCCACTTAAATAAGAAAATATCTTCATTCTAGTTGTAGTACCGAATGAGCTGTTTCATATTGTATACAAGTATTGGCTAGAATGTCAAAAGAATACTTATTGGTAAGGTCGGAACAAAAGTGAAATGAAATGAGCCATGCCATTTCGAGTGTTGTTTGGATCAACCTGTCCATGTGTAAATAAACAGCAAACATCCAAAAAGTGTTGTTATTGACTGAATGTTTATCACAACTAACAGTGGTATTAAATAACCAACGCTACATAATTTTTTTCTGTTTTAGAAGTTGAAGGAGAATACGGATGGTATCAAGGACCCATTTACCTCATAATAATGTGCATACTTATGTTTGGTGTTGGTGCGGGAAGTGTTGTTCTTTGGAAGCATTGCATGCTAAAGAGGCACCAGCTGAAGATCTGTCAGCCGACCACGCCTTCATATCATTACAAGTATGTCCCAACTTATGAGCAATCTGTTGCGAGCCCACACAAATCACCAGTTTGAACACTGCAGTGTGGACTCAACAGGTTTGTACAGATTATGTGTGCTCTTCCCCTTCAAATCGTGGGACAAACTACATCACATCATATTTCCCTTCGTTTTGTGGCGGAACGTGTCTCGAAAAGTGCCATTTATATAAATATCAGTCGACTTTCTTGAATGGACATTCAAGTTTATGCAGTCAAGATGGATATAACTGATAAAAGACACTTATTTACCCTGGTATGTGTTCATACTAAGCATTGATGTATTCGTAATTTACATTAACTGGCTGTTTGAAAATTTAAAAGTTCAACTAAATTGATTTTTAAAAATCATACAACCATTTATATGTAAGAATGGGCAAGTAAGTTATTACTTGAGTTCATATCTATCCTTTTTTTTTAATATATACAAGATAAATGATACATATATGTATATGGCTTCGAATCCATTACAATAAAAGCCTTGTGATATGAAAAGAAAATATAATATCACTTATTTTATAACATTAATTTATTATATGACTTATTATATTTTGTAATTAGTGAATTATATATAAAATGTAGAGTTTATATATGTATATTGCAGATCTAAACGTCAAACATTAGTACTACCCCTTTTTTAACAGGAGTCAGTGTTTAAAGTTCTAGGCAGTGTGTTTATTATTGTTATTGCATTTATCCTGGTAAATCAGCTTGTGTAGATATTTATTAGGTTTAGAACTGAGCATTGTAAGCAGTTTATTCATGTTCCTCATTTCATAAGTTATTTCATTTGTGAAATTGTGTTTATGATCTCATTATTTCTTACTTAGGCCTATGACAACCTAAAAAAAAAAGCAATTGTTTTTCTTTCTGCAAGCGTAAATGAATAGTATGCTTATTATTATTATTGTATTATTTATATGTGACTGACTTTATATAATTTAATAAAAAAAATAGCTATAGTTCTCTTATTCTTTTTTTAACTATTGATGTTCTTTGTAATAAAATAGAACCGAATATTTTGTAGATTTATTTTTTATAATACTTAAATAGTTAAGTTGTACTAAAGAAAACCTCATGTAAATTTCCCAGATTTGTATAATTACAGGAACTGAATAATGACAATACAGGTCTAATTAATTTATTTATATTCAGTTCCAATTTTGAAAGTATAATATTCATATATTTTGAGAGTATATATGCTGTGCAAGACTATATTAACTTATTATTCGCTTTTGAATGTTTTTATAGTTTCTTGGGGGGGGGAAACAGGTACTTGTTGGCTATCCTCAAATATAGAAGTAGAGAGGTTACACTTTGCCACAAATACAGACAAACCAATTGTTGAATTCATTATTTACTACAAACAACCTATGACATATAATGAAATATTAGTCAGTCTCCACTAATAAGTGTAGTATTATCCTCTTGTGATGCTTAAACACAAATTCTAACTTGGCTTTTTTGAATTTCTTAGATTTCAACTTTTAAGCGCTGTCAATTCTGCTATAATTAACAAGTAATGCATAAGCTGGTGACACTATTTTTGGACCAATGGCCACTTTTTTTTTTTTAATCTATAATTGGGCCAGCAAAATTCCAATGCCCTAAACTTTAGAAAACAGCTTTGTCAGAATTACAACTGTGTCTGTTTTATGATTTATTTTCTCTTAATGGGGATAGTTCACAAGTACCCAAAAACAATTGAGAACTGTTTGTAGCATCTGTGACAGAGCTTGATATTTTCAGATATATTAAAAAAATATTGTGTTTTGTAAATACTAATGAGATTTATATTATTTCAACTGACTGGTGTTGTTACCTCAAATAAGAAAAAAACAAATAAAAAAAACAACAAATAAAAAGTAAAAAAAAAATTACTTTAATGATTGTATTTAATTATGTATATCAAATCGATGGTGTATAATAAACTGTTAAATGTTTGTTCCTGACATAATTATTATTTACTTATAAATGTAAGGAGATAACACTTGATCAACTGTTCTGGTAACTGGTACTACATAACTTCAGTTATTATAGATGTGTGATAGAAAGTAGTTTGGTTAGAACATTTTCTCCTTGTCTGGCCAGAAAGATTTTTGTTTTCTAAATGGTTCAACATTGAAACTCCACTATATCCTAGTAATAAACTATTTGATTTTCAAATCTTGTGTATTTTATATTTATTTAAAAGTATACACATTATGTCATAATCAAAGAAGAGGATATTCTGAAATAAAAAATTTAATAATCGCTTTGAATTTTATTCTTAAAAAAGTTCCCTTATA
The DNA here is from genome assembly GCA_037127475.1 of Arma custos. Classification (NCBI taxonomy): domain Eukaryota; kingdom Metazoa; phylum Arthropoda; class Insecta; order Hemiptera; family Pentatomidae; genus Arma; species Arma custos. Next base: position 117,732,059 of record CM073764.1, on the reverse strand, counting down.
AATGTCTGTTATTTTAGGTAAAACATTATAGGGTAATTAATGTTTTTTGAGAAAATAATAATAATTAAGATATTAAAAGAGGCTCTCAAGACCTAATAAAACCGAGCAATTATGAAGAGATGACATTAATAAGGCAAGAATAGTTTCTAAATCAAATACTAATTCTTCCTAAATATGATTCAAATTAATCAGAGAACAAAGGAGAAATATTCCCACCAACAATATCAATGAGAACAATCTGGCAAGATATATCATATCAATTCTACACAATAATGGTATATTATAATTATAATTATGAGGCTAAAGTTTGTAGTTTGGTTGGCTGTTTTGTCTATCAATGTTTTTTCTTGAATAATAACTCTTATTGAGGACTGGTTAAGTAATGTTTCTTTATATGGTACAAAATAAGTGTTAAATGGTTTAAATTTTTATGCATAAATCACACTCAAATGAAAAAAAAATGCTATTCAAAAATATCAGTTGAACATAAGATTTCCTATAGCGTTAGATATGGAGATGTTCCTAGATATTAAGCATTAATTGAGAAATAAAGTTTTTTATTATATTTAACAAATAAGTGTACATATTATACATATTTAAAACCGTAAGTTACATTAAATAAAATAATTAAAAATATTTCTGAATCGATTCTCCTAAAATTTCTTCCATTTCATTAACAACTTTTTGGCATTCAAATTCTACTTCTTCGACATCATCTTCAAGAAGTTCAGCTAAGAAAGGAACTGTTTCAGGTAATAAGGGCATGAAATCCTCACCCAATTTAGCAGCCAAAGAGCATGTAGTATTAAGCCCAAGCATTCTCACCTGAAAAAAATTCAGAATTAGTACAATTCTAAAAATGTTTTAGAATAGAATGCTAAAAACAATTTACAGAGGGATTTTCTGGTGATTATAAGAAAATATGAATTAATAAAATGCAAACAATAAATCTATATAGAATATTCAATCTGGTCTCATAAAAATTTCAAATATATTCAAGATAATAATGCCCAAAAGAAAATTACTCAAGAGAAGGAAATAGTATCATGAGGAGAAGGGATAGAGAGCTATAATGTACAATTAAGTGGAACAAGACCATAGCATAAAATATTAGTATATTTTATTAAATCATAAAACTTATTGGGTGAGTAGCCACAAAAAAAATAACAGCATTTCAAAACTTCTGACAGTCTCTTCAAAACTTATGTCAGAAACACTAGAGAGATTTTACAGGCATACATTCAAAATACATAATTGAATTCAATAAAAATTTTTAGATGAATTTTGGGGAATAAAATAAGAAAATTGTTTATTTTTACTAACTTGGGAATGCTAAAATTTAAACAGAGATATTAAAAAAAAAATTCAAAAAATAAATCAGGCATACAATTAACATAGAAAGACTAACACACCAACACATATTTAAAAATACTTTTGATTGGTATTATCATACAAACCTCAGGTAAAGCATGCCTCGTTTTCAATAGAATTTGATGATTTAAGCGTTTCCAAAGAGAATCATCGCCTGTTGAAGTAGCCATGTTGGCAAGGCAAGGTATCAGTATGCCTTTACACCTTTCATTGGCTAATTCATCACCACCTGATCTATTTTCGAGCTACAATGGTACACTATTTTAATATTTCTTAGTTGCATTAGTATTTATGATTTGACATTAAAAAACAAAATAGTACCTGATCAACCAATGGCTCCATAATTATATTAAAATAATCTTTTGTCAAACACTTCTGAGAATCATTAGTAAACGTTGCTAAAAATGTCAACATAATATTTTCGACAACTAGAATAGATTTTTCAGGGGCATATTCACCATCAAACCAATTTTCTGTTTCTTTAGCAGGATTATTTTTCACAAGAATGCCAGCAGCGTTTTCAATAAATATACCAAGGAATAAAGGGAACAAACTTTTAAGTGACTTTGCCAAGTGATAAGACAACCTAAAACAATCATTCTTCATTATAATTTCCATATGTAATCAGAGAAAGTATTACAATTTGATTAGATTATAATAAAATATTAGCTAATAATTAACTAAATTCCTATTACTACATCTTCCTACATTTATATTAATTATGAGTTGGATTAATAATGAATTACCTGTAAAATGTAATAATCCTATCCTTAGGAGCCTTTTTTCTTGTCGCCCAATCGAATATTTTCTGATAAAGTGGCCTGAATGACGATTCTGAAAGTTTGAGAATAAGCTTTGAAAATGCAACAATAACAGGATTTTCAACAGACTCGCTCTCAACCAAAGATGGCTCAGGTTGAATAGTACGGAACTCAAGGGTAGAGAGAAAAAGTTTGATAGTTTCAGGGCTCAGATCTGATGCTGATGTAAAACTATCTGATAATATAGTCATCAAGGGACCGATGGCCTGATAGTGCTGGTGTTCCAAAAGGCTTGAATGAGCAGTGGAAACTGCTGGAACAAGTACCCTTGTTGCAACTTCGCTTGATATCTTTTGCCTGTTCAAATTAAAAAATATATTATTCTTATGAATAATTCTTCATAAAGTACTATCATAAATTATTAATATTTTTTAAAAAACCAATGACACAATTTAAAAATAAAAAATATGCTTTTCATAAATTCCTAAAATTTATTATACCTGAACCAGAGTCAATTCTAAGGATATGAAATAAGATGAAATAGAAACCTATTTATGTTGAGGCAAAGATACGAAAGTGGTGGCCCAGAAGTTAAGATTAAGGTCTACCTCAAGTCTGAGTCACTGATTAGAAACTATCCAGGCAGCCAGAAGTCGAAGACATGACCTTCCATTATTTCATAAACTCCCCTACCCCTTCTTTAATGGTATCAATAACAAAATTAGTATTATGAGAAGGTACCAGAGAGATGAATAGTTAAAGAAAAATTTTACTGAATGGTTCTGATCTACTAAACAAAATTAATTAATCTACAACATGAATCCTTGGCATTACATCTGTAAACAAAAATCTTGCCAAAGAATTTAGCAAGAGATTAAAATTAACGAAATTAAGGAATGGCCAATTACGTGCCTTCTGGTTGGCTGATGTGAATTAAAAAGCTTTAGAACTATGCAGAACCAAATAACCACTTAGTGGAATGAGTGAAGCCTGAGCCAGGTTCAAATCTGGCTGCTTAAAGAAAATTTATTAATTAGAACAGCCATGGATCTTAGATTATTGTTTCAATATTCTGTCAACCAATATTTTACTTGTAGGATTTGGAAAACTTTTCAGACAGTCAGCTTCTATAAAATAAATTAACAGCAGGCCCTTGAGATGGAAGTTAAATCAGGGAGTTGAAAGTCCGTGCTGGCCACATGAAATCCTTGCATAATTATAGAGAAGGCAACACAGTCCTTAATAATTTTATCAGCCCTAGATCATTTATAAATTATAGTGATGCAGGATTTTAGTTAACCACTAGGTGCTATGCTCAGCATTGCATAGGGCCCCCCTTATTCGGCTCAATAGTATTTTAAAAAACACAATATGAGTTTGTTGTACTCAAAAGTTAATCATAAATTTAACTATTTGATAATGAATACCATACCTTATAAATTTTAACTTGATTTGTAATGACTGAGTCTTTTGCTGTTGGTCTGCAACTTCTGAATCATATTTAGCTGATATGATGCATATTTCGTATAGCAACTGACCTAAATATGGGCTCAGGAAGTGGTGTGTGACTTCGACAATTTTTTGAACAGCAGTCACAGTACTTAGAAGCAGAATGTCACCACTAAAATGTAACAAACATAGGTTAAGCAGTATTTAACTCAACTATTATATCATATATGATTTAGTTAATAAACAATAGAAACATACCCGTTATCATTTAAATTATCATGGAGGGCAGAGATCAAAATAGGCAAAAATTTTGGAAGATAAGGCAGTGAATGCACTTTTAACATTGAAACTAATTCACCAAGACATAAAGCCAAAGAACCAAAAACTGGGCCACTCGGTTTTGTATCTAAACTCAAAATATCAGTAACTTTGGCCAATATCTAGAAAAAAACAGAACAGAAAAATAAAAAGATGAAAAAAGTATTATGAAACAGCATTTGAAAATAAAATTTGAGTAATTTTAGTTGTTTTATCTTACAATTAGCACATAGAAAATAAAAGTAATACAATTTTAAAATCCACAGGAGGCAGAGCCTTTGAATGATTAATAATGTTCTACATTAATGCAGATCATTCATACATTTTTTAGCAGCCAAGAATGTTGATTAACTAAATATCACATGCCAAATTCAATATTCTGTCTTGGCCGATATTTTATTTGTTGGACATTTCTACTAATATTGAATAATCTAGTCAAGATTGTTTATAGAAATTCAAAATGTAAAATGTAAATAGGATTACGAGACTTATCCCCAAAGGAAACAAATAAAAACCTGCTAAAGAATCGGTAACCATATTTAAAATGAATGCTCAAACAATGAATAAAAAGAAAATTATTATCAATCAAAAAAGTAAACAGCATAAGAAAATTTTAATGATCTGTATCAAAATTTTATATATATATATATATATATATATATATATATATATATATATTGTTACGGGCGCCGGCAGGAAGACGGAAGCAAGGGGATTAGCGGCTTAAATCCGTCGGCGGGAGAAGTTAAAATAGGATTAGGACTGTTCTAGATCGTCTTCTTTTGTCGGAAAAGGATTAAGAAGATTCCAGAATTTTCTGGCCCCTCCGTGTTCTAGAATGTTCGGCCTTGCCTCTTTAAATACTTCCCTCAACTCGAGGCAGTCAGTCTTAGCCTGAGAGTAGACCACGCAAGATCTGTGATAAGTGAGTGTCAGTGTGATAAACTAGACAGTGTTGAACCGGCCCGTGTAATAAGTGTATCAGTGAACTGTGACAGTCTCGCGAGTGTAATAAACTGTTTCTGTTTGTTACTGTGTGTCAGTTTGTCATACTTGGAGAATCTTACGGTCGGTGGACTAGTGAACTGTAAGTGTTAGTAGTTATAAATTGTAGTGTAATTTTATAATATTCATAGAAACTATTGTAACTAGTTAAGCTATCTAGAATTAGTAATATCTTATATTATTGTAATAATTAAATAGGAGTTAGGCCTAGATTATAATATTTAGAATATTGTCATTTTAAATTTATATTAGTTTAATAATTTAATTGTTAATAGTTTACTTGTATCCTTTTTATCATTTTGTTAATAAATATTAGTATCTTTGATTAAGGAATTGTTTAATTCATTTTAATACCCAGTAGCCCGTAACAATATATATATAAAATTTATTTTATTATATTTATAATTATTTCCATTATTATAAAATAAAATAAAAAGAAAGAAGATAATGCTGGAAATCGACATTACTGAGCTCGATTTTGTTGAAGAAATTGATAGGCAAACAAAATCTATTTTGACGTTAAGGTTTAAACAAGTTTATATTCCTTGTCTAATGGAGAAAATGTTATCCATTCATCACTTTATCTTACTGAAGTATTAAAAAGTCATATTATATTTGACTTTACCTTTACAAAGTCTTCTTGATAAGAGGTACTCAAATGCCTAGCCATCAACTTGATAGAGAATAAGGCGGCTTGATGAGTAATGTGTGAATCAGAACTTTCATTGTTCACTACAGCCGGAGACCATAGCGAATCCAAGACGGAAATGAGGGGATCAAGTAGTTCCCGCAACTGAGAATGAAGTAACGGAAGAGGTTGCTGGAGCTTCCATCCCAGCAACTCCATAGCTTTCCTTCTAACTGCTTCTATAGGGTTTCTCAAAAGCTGGCCAACAACTTCAATAAATATTTCAGTAGGTAGCAATGCATTTGCCTGAAATACAATTATAATTTTACTGAATGATAATGATAATACCGGTCAATAAATAAACAGAACATTGTAACACATGATTACTTAAGCCTTTGTATGTTTGAAAATAAAATGCAGAAAAAATACTAAAGTTAGTCTTAAACATTTGAATAATAATTACAATCATATCGTCCTTACAATTTCCAACTATCAAATGTGAAAAAAAAAACAGTTTTCGACTTACAGCAGTTGCTGCAGGATTAATAATTGATATGAAATTCATGTAGGGGCATCTATCAGTCACAAATACAATGTAAAACGAATGTCATTGGTTTGATTATAGGCACTAATTTTTATTGAACCTTGAAACTGCTTTTTTTTAATTCTCCTCAAAAGTACCGATTTTCACATTCAATAGATGGAAATGGTAGGGATGATATGTTAACAATAAAAAGAACCAACTAATACAATATCTTTCTGACTTTGATTAATTTTTGATAATTATGATTATAATTATTATAATTACAGAGAGATAGACTCTAGCACCAAATAAATAAATATTGACCACAAAATAAATAATGAGTTCTATTTATTTAGCCTGTTGAAATTCACCGCACCTCAGACTAATTTCTATATATTTAATACATCAATAGTCAACCATTTCTACATCAACAGATATTATATAGATAATTGCTACAGTTTGTGTTATCAGAATAAAAAAAAATAACATACCTTATCTAGAATGTCATAACACTGATTTAAGACCACTTTCCAATATTTAGCAGTTGGTTGCTGGGCAGAATGTTCAATTTGAACGGATACACTTTTTATGTAAACCAAACACTCTTCAACAACTGATCCAAATAAATGCTTCAATGAAACTGTTTCTTCAATATTCAATTTAGAAACCTGAATAAAAATATGTTAATATACAAACAGTATTGTTAGAATATTAATTCCTCAAAGTCATTTATTTATTTTTCTACCTGAAGTACAAACTGTGTCGATGACATAAGTGAAGAAAGAAATGTTAAAAGCGTATATTTATAATGACGGAAATTTTTTCCAGTATTTTCATCTATATTGTAAATAAAATTTAATGCTTCATACTTTGACTTGTTAAGGAGATAGGTTTCTGAAAAAATATAAATAAATATTTACAGTGTGAATTAATGCTTGAATGGTACGAACATACCTCAAATAATTGTTTTTATTGATTTCAGCATAGTTGTAAATAGCAATAAAATCGTATAATAATTCAGATAGATATTAAAAATGGAGAGAAAAGTTTTGAAATTTAAAAACTTGCCTAAACTATTAGCATTATTATAACAACAAATGCAAAAAATTATTAACACTGCTGTTGAAAATAAAAATGAACATATATCTTAAATTATTGAAATCTTGATCAATTATATAATATTTATACCACTAATAAAACAAAAACAAAAAAAATAATTAAAAACCTTTATCATGCGGTAATTTAGAAATATACTGCAGAAGATTCAAGGATGCTTTTAGAATAGGTGAAGGAGGAAACTCTGCACATAACTGTAGGGCATAACTCAGCACTTTGGGCACAGCTCCAACTTCAGAAGACTTATCTTCATTTTCTAAAAAAATTAACTTGATTAAGCCAATCAAAACCTCTTAATTAACTAATTAATTAATATTTGTTGTTGGGCATCAAACCTGAAGATGAAAAGCCAGATACATGTTTCTCAAACACAAGACATAGAAATATCCATAAGAAGTCCCCATCATTCAATGTCGTCATTAATTTTTTAAACAGTGGTATTCTTCTATGTTCTGGTAAGTCCAATAATGCTGCTACGAACACTCTCAAAACCACAGTTACTGACTCTTCTAGAGCCGCTCCTTTTTGGGACTTAAATATAACATTAATAAATTAATATCAAACGAATAATATAACAATATCACAAATATTTAAACAAATCAAACTTACTTTAACTAGAATTGGAATTATAGTTTCAATAATCTTTGATATTAACTGGAAGCTATAGGTATCATCCAACCGAATAACTGATGAACCGATAAAGGTGAAAATAGTCATCATATTATGAAGTACCTGATCCTACAATAAAAAAATAAGTAATTATATAAAATCAAGGTTTTAAAAAGCTGAAAAAATGATAGTTTCAAAATAAAAATATATCTATCAATATAAATGTAAATTTATATTTTTAAAAATGAAAAATTGTTAAATACAGGGTGTCCAGTCATTTGTCTCAACTAATTCAATCGTAAATCAAGAATTTTAATTAATTACAAAGCTATCATACTGAATATATTTACAATTATTACAACAAACCATTGCTGTGTAAGCTCTCAGTCCACCCCCATTGATAAACTAGTCCTTTATCAGACTGAATATCCTACATCTTACATTATTTTCGAAGACCTTAAGGCATTATTCTTCCTTCAAAGGAAGCAGCCATGTTTCACACCCACACCAAACAGAAGGAAAGACAACAGTTTTATTGATCTAATTTTTATGTTTCAGAACAAAAGGTTTATTTATGTTTCTTGCCTTTATTTCCCTCTGGGTATTTTTTCGAGACTTAAATATTTAAACTAATTAACTGTCCACACTTATTTATTTACATTTAACTCTATAGCAATGAAATGTAATAATGATATATTTTGTCTTATCCAAAATTAGTTAGAACCTTATATCTTTATCAGCTTTCATCGATGAGAGATAAATATAGTTAGTAATAGGAGGAATAGGATAGGGGGGGGGGGGACTATACCAACCTCCTCAATAATTTATACATTTGTTGCTTAGAACTGGAGGAAAAATATAAATTGTCATCATACGCCCTTTTGTTTTCACTGACATTCGAGAATAAAATAGTGTAATCTTGGATTTTGAATTTACCCTTGCCTTTCTTCATTGTTTCAGTAAATCACAAGGGTGTCCACTTTTACTTTCACTATTTTTTCCAAGTTTGCACTCCTTTCCACTTAGGTCATATACATTCCAGGTCATAAGTCTACTATTTTCCATTTTCCATTCATATATCAATTTTCATAAAGTCAGCCCAGCTCTGTTCCTTCTATTATTTTCAATTATTGTTATTTTAAGGGAAGTGGTGTATCAGCTTCCTCCTCATAGCTTTTCCATATGGGGCAGCTATCTAAAGATGATCCTAGGATGTATACTGTACTTGACTTTTTCTGAAGTGTTGGGTGATTGTAGTGTGGAATATATTGTTCACGGTTTTAGAGCCAGAATTTCTGTTACCCTAACCTGGAGGAACAGTAGCTGATTGCTGTTTGATGACCTGTAATTCTTATTAAAAATGTAATAGCAAAAATAAAAAATACACGGTGACAACTGTTTTTCAATCTTAATTACCGAAACAAAACTTTCAAGCCGAATTTTCATCTTCAAGGAATCCAAGGATTCTGGACACCCTTAATTATTATTGATAATAAAATAATATTAAATAAAAAATTAACATTAAATATTACTGGAATAAGATGAGCAATATAAGAGAGAGCAAGCAGAGCATGGTGATGAGTTTGTGGATTATGGGAAGCTCTAACACATTCTACAACAACATCAACTTGTAATGACTCCAGTGGAGCTGACAAAGTTTCTCCATCAGACAATTTCTTACAAACATGAAGAATACTTGACAACAAAAGCTGTTTTACATATTCTACAGGAGCTTGTTGTTCAAACTGTAAACACCTGAAAAAATGAAAAGAACTAGTGAAATAGGTTGACCAAATAAACCCGATATTTATACCAGTTGTCAAATAAAATCTTACTTTTTTAACAGATTAAATAACATAGGAAGCAGAAGACCAACATTAGATAATTTCTTTTTATTTTGAACAAATTCAAGAAGGCATACTCCTCGTTTCCATTCATTTGTTTCAAGTGTTTCAAGAGAAGGTAGAGAACTGGTGCTAAAATAAAAAACGTGAAAATTATTTCACATGTATATATATACATATACATATATATATATATATATATATATATATATATATATATATATATATATATATATATATATATAAAATTAAAAACGCTCTGATTACCTCTTCCTAGCTCTGGCTCTCAGAGAACTGGGGCTGCATGGAACAAAAACATTGAGCATGGCTGATAATAAAGATACCAATATTTTTGAATCTAAAGTAATCCTTTTAAAAAATAGGGCAGCAGCATTATTGACTTGTACATTTTCAACATCTGTAATTTTTTCCAAGATAAAAGATAACACTTTTTCTTGCAATGCATCATCAAGTTCAACAAATAATTCTTTAGTAATCTAGAAAACAAAAAAAAATGTGAATTGAAATTATTTGAACTCAACAAAGTTGTGAAGTGATAAGTTTATACAGGTAGTAAGTATTTCATTTTTTACTTTTATATCGAACATCATAACTTCATAAATATTGAAAACAATTTCAGTGAAAACTAATAATTTGATGCCTCTTATAAATAACAATTATTACATTTACCTGGTTTAATATCAAAGCTGCAGGGCAAATTCCCTTGGCATCGTCACTCAAAACAACACTTTTCGAATCCCTTAAAGCAATTTTAAAGGAATTCCAAAATTTTTCTTCTTTAAAAACATCAGAAATAGAATGGTTCAATCTTTTGAAAATGGATGTAACAATGTATGACTCTTCCTCGTCTAAGTCATCTGATTCTTTCCGATCAAGTGATTGAATGGCCACAGGAAGCAATTCGAGAAAAATTTCCTTAAAAATATTTAAGTAAGTCAATTGAAACAAAACCTATAGTTAGTTAATCTTACGAATGAAAATATAACTTACTTTTGAATGGACTAACTCAAGTATTCGAAGAAGCTTTGCTTTTACATATAATGGATTTAAAGAATTAGTAATAATAGAAATTAAATGTTGAAGAACATTCCCCATAGAAAGAGCTAGTTCTTCTTTTAACAGGCTTTTCACTTCTTTAGAAGGAGAAAACTGTTTATAAGCGAAAATCTGAATTTGCCTGAAAGAAGAAATGCAAGTAAATTAATAAACATTTATTCTTATAAGTAATACCTTCTATATAGACTAACAACTTGATTTACTCATGATCGAGAAGAATCTCTGTAGAATGATTGACAAGTTCTTGAACTAAAGGTCTATAAAATCCGGTCGAAAGAGAATCAGTTAAAATGGCCAAAATCTTTAATGTTTTAGACCGTGTGGCTTCTTCTGGAGCACTTAACAATATCAATAATGACGGTACTATTTGGCATTGTTCTTTAAGAATGGATGAAATCAAACTAGAGTCATCATTTAACAAATTAATAACCAAATTTAAGTTTTTTCCAGTGCAACTGGGATCTAATATGACCACATTCAAGAGAAACAGAATTTGGAATTCAGTATCAGGGAAATGTGCCTAAAAAAATATTATATTCATATTATTAAAAATATTAAAAAATAATTATTAAATAATAAATAAGTGATTAACTATACTTTAAAAAAAGACGTCTGCACTTGTGAAAAAGCTACACGAACAGCTTTAAATTTCGAATGACAACCTTCATGAAGAACCTTAAACACTGACAACGTAAAAGCATTTGATTTATTTTTGGGATCTACCCATGGCTTCCTAGAGAAGCTGTGTTGGGGAATACATTTTGAAAGGTTAGAGAGACAGTACAATGCCCCTTGGATTGGAAGCTTCCCTTTTACACTTGTTTCAAAACAGCTCTGTAATGTATTTTGATCAATTTCATCAATATTTCCATCGGTGTCAAGCTGTAAAATGAAAAAAAAATATGAACAAATTTAAAACAGATTAAAAAGTTATAAAAAATTAATGACCAAAGTGATAAAAATAAGAAATAATAATAAAATACCTTGGGAAAGTGTAAGAAAGCAGTCAGAAACTTCATTACTTGTTCAGCTATTTCTTGTGAAGGACTTTCTCTTATTTTTGAACCGATCAATAATGCAGAGGAAAACCAAAATACACTATGTTCCATTAAAATTTTGGATTCTTCGAATGTTGATATAAGAACTTCTACAGAAGGTATGGGACTTAAAACTGATATTGTTTCCCATAAAATTACAGCAGCATTTGTTTCTTTTGTGGCAACTAGAAGAATAAATAACATTCAAGAATTAATGAAGTGAACAATATTTGCACACAAGATATTATACCATTTAGCTTTATTACTAGTTTTACCAACTTTTATTGAATTTTGTCGTTTATATAGAAATAGAAATAGAAATAGAAAAATAATTTTATTCTGGGAATAACAGAGATGAACATAATTAAGAAAATATTTATATATATTGCAATATATTAAATATTTATATATTGCAATATTAAATCTATCTATTTTATATTGAATGATTTTGTTTATCTGAGTTTAAATTCATTTTAATACCCTTACGTACTCCAGTCAGGACGGATTGTGTTATCCTAAGACTCACAGGTAGGAACTCAGAACGCATATTAATGACCTAGTTCAAGGTTTGGTGTGTTGTAGGGAATGTATAAGATTTTTAATAATATTTTCCCCACTCGCCAGTAGTTTAACTTTCTTAACACGACAGAAAACTTGGTATTGTGGAAAATACCTCTTATTAATATAATTGAAGTAATATCATCCCAATGATTGAGTAATATTAATAAAGTTGTTGAGCTTAGTAACAAATGAATCTCTAAAAAGTTAAAAGCCAACTGATAAATACCCGAAAGGTTGACCAATGAATAGATGGGAGGATTGCATTAAGGGTTTGGGCCTTACAGATTTCGGTTTGGATAGGGATTTATAAGCAATTATTGATGTTAACCTCTCTGGTTTACCAAGCCTTTTGTTATTTCCTTTTTTTTTTTTTTGACACTAAATAAGATAACACAGAAGTACAAATACATTGCATAATTATTAATTTACTTTCTATATCATATTAATATTGAAATTATTACCAAAATCAAATTTCTAAAAATAAAAGAATGAAAGTTCAGTGTAACTTACATGATTTCAGAATTGACAAAAATTCCAGTCTATCTGATGGTGCATTTTCAATGATATCTGATTTATGCATTGCAGAAATAATAAATGGAAGAATAGCTATTAAGACAACTACTTCCTGTTCTTTGGTAGTATTGTTGATAAGGGTAGTTATTGCTTGTAAAACAATTGGTTCATCTGTCGAAGGAAATCTCGCAATAACTAACAGCAAATTATTAACCAAAATCTCTTTAGGTAAAGTTGATATTATCGGAGCTGGTAACCTCAAAAACTGTCGTACAACTTTGGGACTGTCATCTTTCAATCTGTCTAAAAGAGTCTGGCTTAGCCAAGCTAACTAAAATCATGAAATAAATAATAAATTAGTAAAAATCAAAAGTAATAAATTCAATTCTTAAAAAATAATTTTGCGATATATATAACACTGTTTTAAGATCAAATTATTAAAATAAAATAAATTTAAACTTATATGAATTACAAAAATTGAAATAATAAATATCAATTCAAAACTTAGCACTCTCAAGCAAGATTACTCTGTTAAAAATTTTATATTATATATTCATTACATAGATACACAATAAAGTTATGTCATCATTAAAAGTCATTAAGTATGCTATTATTTCCATTATTATTGAAATAATAAAAACTTATATAAATTACCTGATCAGGTTCAAAATGTTTTCCAATATGCTTAATGGCTTGTAAGCGCACATCCTCATTAGGATGAACCAACTTAAGGAAGAGATCATTTCTTGAAGTATTAATGCCCAAGATAATTTTCACAGCAATTCCTGCTTTTGACTGCTCATCAGAAAGAGCTGCGGATACAACAGAATCAAAAACTTGAGGAAAAGAGTGTTCTAAGCCTTTGATCACTTCACTGAACCATTTAATAGTTTCTTCTGAACTTTCTCCATTGAATTCTTCCAATAAAATCCTTGAAAATTAAATGAAATTTAGATAACTAATAAATCATGATCGAGTACTAATTTTAAAAAACTGTTTTTATCAAAAACTCAATGCAATTTTAAACCAAATAGAATAAATTTGTTTAATTCTTACCATTCTAAATATAAAAACGATAAGCATTAATCCTTTGATATTTAAAATTAATGAAGTTTAATTTTTTAGAGCTGGTAAGTGCAATTGATTGTAGTTTAGAAGATATATAGAATTTCCAACAGAAATAATGCTGGCAATAATAGAGCCCTAATTCCGCTAGTTACAACTAATAAATTTTATTCAAGGAACATTAAAAATATCATCTTTATTTTGTAAATTATACTTTATAAATGTATTCAAGAGGATTTAATCAGATGATTAAAAAAAAAAAAGGAATTCTATTATTAATCTTTTAGGATGATTTTAGCAAATAACCAAGTCATTAGAACCATTGTGTTTTTACAGTTCTTATACTAATCTAATTTTCTGAATCACTAAATAAATATTCTTGATCAGATACCAAATAGGAGCACTTTAAGTTCCCAGTAGATTTTTTAATTGAGCTATTTCATAAAAATGATAATAATATGAGATTTCACAAATTTAATTTGTCTCGATCCTAATATTTTTATATGAAAGAATGAAATTCCATTCGCCACTAATCTTTTAACAAAACTAATCCTAATATGCTGATAAATATAAGAGTTAGTCATATAGGCTTTATTAGTATCAGAATACATGGACTTACTAAATATCAGAATATATGGAGCATGATTCGACATTATAATGAGAACTGGAAAACTTAACTAATACTTACTTAAATATGTGTTCAGCAGTATCTGATTTGTATTTAACATTTGCCAACATTTTCTGTACGAAATCCTTATAAACATCTTCACCTTCTTGTATCCTTTTCAAACAAGTTGTTAACAATAAACACAAAAATGGACATATGTCAATGCCAGTTTTATTGAGTGTGGTTAAACTTGAAATAAACCAAGGAGCTTCTGCTATTCTACCTGCTGCCTTTTCTGGGAATTCACATTTTCCTTCATTATTTTGGCAAAGAAGTATTAATACTAGCGTTGTTTCAGAACGTAGTTTTGCATGCTCTACCTAGAGAGTCACAATAAAGCAATTATATAACTTGTTTTCAAAAATTTTGTTATAAAAATAAATTAATAGAACATTGTACCTTACTGATTTTGTTGAATAAGACAGTAAGGACTTTAGCACTTAGGCATGTTTTAGTAGCTAAACGTGCAATAATCATGTAACCTGATGCAGTATAATCGATAAGGGAGGATGACAGTGCTGCTAGAACTGATGGTAAAATCTGTGTAATGTGTAATTCATTGATGGGATCAGCATGTTGTAACCCACCAACTACTGTGGTACAGTAAAAAGCAAATAAAGTTCCTAATCCTGATGCACGGCTACCATGAATCTATTAAGATAAAAAAAACAAAATTCAATACTATATCATTAAAAGTAGCTTAAGCTAATGAACTAAACCTACAAATCAAACTCTGATAATCCTTCACCATACTGAAAAGGCCAAATGCCATACTGGATAATTAATATAGATTTTCCCCAAAACTCAAAAGAAATTAGTATATTTATATTTAACTCTGAAAAAAAACGCAGAATGAGGAATCAGAAGTAATTAATAAATGTGTGTTACCTTTATAGCCTGAGCTGGCATGTCGCATACAAATTTTAAAAAACCGGTATCTTTAGAGGCTCGATTCAAAAGAGCAGTTTTCGATAATGGAACACCTTTCCTTTTGATATTGTAAAGCCAATGCCATTTTCCAGTATCCTTTTCCAGATAAATTAATTGTAGCATTCGAGAAAATAATACAGTCTCATGATAAGGAAATATAAGAAACATAATATCATCGACATTGAACTTATTTATGTGATACCTGCAAATAACCAGAGATTAGTAAATTTCACAGATTAAAAAACTTAAATATTTTAAATTAAAATAGAAACCTGTTTATAAGCCATTCTAAAGCTTTGTGTGCAGGTTTTAAAAGGAAATACGGACTTAGCAAAGTCAGAAATGTCTTAATCTGATCATTTAACTTTTCATTTGCTTCTGAACTTTCAACAGAACGTTCAAAAAACCTAGATGTAACATCGAATAATGTATTTTCAAACGCACTAAAATTAGGATTAAACTTTTTCAATTCCTCAAGACCACTTAGACCTAAAATAAATAAAAAACAAAATGAAAATATGTTGAAAACTAGAAACATAAAAACAAATAAATTATTTAGAACAGTGTTACCTAATTCATAAATATCATCTCTGTCAAAGTTAGCTGCTTCTTTAGGGTCAAATAGGAAAGAATCTTTTTTCTTTGTGTGTAAAAGCAATTGTGTCTGTGGTGCTTGGAGTTTCTTCAATTGAAGAGCTAATGATGTCTTAGGCATTTTAGTGTTGTATTGTACTTTACAATATTACAACCAACACACAATATCCGAATATGAACAATTACCTGAAACAAACATTCACATAGCACATACAAACGAATTCCCAGGGTAAGCACAGAAGCTGAATGGATCTGAAATAACTTCAAAACAAACATACCAAAAATCTAATATATATTTAAATTAGAATTAGAGTGGTATAAAATAGTTATTAAACCACTATATACAATATGGAATAACATATTTTAAATTAAAAACGTACCCAATCAAGATATTTCACAATTAATCACCATTAGCATTAATTTTAACGTCTACAGTTATGCATAATAATATATAAACATATATTACAACAATGAAATCGGTCATATATTCTAGTTTTTTAATAAATAAGGCGTTATTTAAAGTATTGAGTAAAACTAATAAGTTGTTATGGTTTGTAATTTATTTGTAAAATTAAATTGCTTAGTTAAATGTCCACTTACAATGAATCTAAACACTATTCCTCAGGAACCCAATGAATCCTACACTCTTGAAAACCAACCATGAGGTCAATTTTAAAAGTATAAACACAAAAGTCGATCGCGTACTGGTAGATCAATCGAACGGTTTACAAAGACAAAGAGCTACTCTTCAAAGGTCAATGATGATTCAACTGGTTTAATAACATCGTAGTGGACTGCATTACATTCCAGATCTGAGCTATTGTTGTAAATTGTTGAAACGTCGATTAAAGATGATAAACAATTTTAATGTGGTTTATCCATCTAGTAAACTAATTAAGCTATCATTATTAAATCATAAAAAAAAAAAGTTCATTTATTGTTATTAGATATTTAATGTTAGTATAATTTTTCATTCGACAGTGCCATCCACAAGGTAAGGCTGCGAACGTGACTCGATGAAACTTTTTTGGTGACACTAGGTAGAAAAATACTAGACAAGTGCTCAAAGGTTCTTGCCAGCGCGCTATAAAAGCAACGGAAAAAAGATATTTCATTATACTATTAGAAATATAATGGGTTTTCTGATATTTTACAGTCAAAAACCTTTGCATGATAATAATCATCATACTAACTTACTATTAACAAAAACATAGTGACAACCAAACTGCAGGTATCTATTAACTTATAAAACATGTGATCTTCTAGCCTATATTATTGTGAAGTATTTTCTGTAGATGGAAACCGAATTATAATATTGTTATTGTTATTGATTGAAATGATTTTCTGGGTGAATCGCAAGAAAGTCATTTACATATGAAACTCAAGAGATCAATAAGAATAAGAATAAAAAAAAAAACATGATGATAAAATATAAATCACAATTTCTTAATGATGATGGTACTGATTCGAATACAAAAACTATACAACTAAATAATAATTCAAAATATATATGGTAGTCATTTTTATATTGTATCATATTAGAGACCGATTACCTATGTCGGAAATTGAAAATGTACTGCATATATGGTCGTCCTCCTTAGGTCAAAAGATTTCAAAATACGAGATGTCCACATTGTATTCATAATCATCGTGTTTTCTTCTCAATTTCTAGGATGCCCTATTTTTATTTATTTTGTGCGACTTTATGGTCGATCCTGAAGAGACGAGTGCATTTGATTTACAAATATAATCTAGCTTTATGAAGCCTTGTTGGTACAACTACCAGGGTGGCGCCTCTGCATCAATTCATGGTAACTCACTAATGTTCTCTGGTGGAATTTGTTGTATGCAGCTAAATTGAATGAAACTAAAGTTCCTAAATAAATATCATAAAAATTAAATCTACATCTAAAGGTGCTTGCAACCTAAATTTAAACCTGCAGACTCGAATCAGAGTACTCAATCGTTACGTGTTCTCAGTGTTCAGAATCAGAGACATGGACACTTACGGATGCTTCAAGTAAGCGTCTAGAAGCGTTAGAGATCTGACATTATTGGCTTATGCTCAGAGGTTCATGGGTGCACCATGTCAGCAACGAAAACAAACTACAACGGATACAGAAGCCCCTCAGGATATTGGACAGCATCAAGAGATATAAATTGTCATACTTTGGTCATAAGATGTGTAATGAAAAGTACCGTCTGCTGGAGTTAATAATGCAGGGTAAGATTGAAGAAAAGAGAAGTCCAGGTCGCTAGCATCACTTCTGGTTGAAAAAAACCTTAGGTATTGGGCAGGATTAACATTGACTTGTTTCGTGCAGCGGATAGTAAAATGAGATGGGTCGTTGTAATCTCTAACATCCAAAGAGGATAGGCACTTTTGGAAGAATAATTGCTTTCAACTTTCGTCGGCTACTATATCTGAAAACATGAACAACAAGGTTCATTTTAAGTAAGGTTCGGGTCTAATTGTAATTATAATTACTGCCGCTTCAATTATATCCCAGCTGTTGATTTCTCGCTAAGCTCGCTCAAAAGACATACAAAACTAAAACGGAAATACAAAATTCTAAAAAGGCACATGGATGGACTCTTGTTTATTTATGCATAAACAAAGTTTCGATCCAAATCATGAGTTTGCTAAGCGTGGCAAGATAGGCATTGCTGGTAAGAGAACAGCATGAATGATACAGATGTATACACATATAAAGAGGTATTTAAGTGTTAATATTAAATAACAGAATTCATATTGATAATAATTGTTGATCTATGATAATTCTTCAACATAAATAACAGAATGTTTTCATTGTTTTCTATTATTAGGATATAATCATCAATACAATATTTTCCTATTGCTCCTATGTTTATAGTTCAAAACTAAGTGAAGGCTTGATTTACGAGCCTTGTTCATAGAGTTATTTTTATTTAGCATTTATTTCCTGGCCTGATATTAGCATCAGTTGTTTCCCCAAAATATTAATGTTGTCCACATAGTACGCCGTTTTATGGATATCATATGATGTTAAAGAAAAATGAGAGATGTTTGATATAATTTAAATGAGCAGAAATTGAAATTCGATCAACGCTTGCTTAGAACCGAACAGAGACGTCTCCGAAATAGCAGGATCAAGTGGAGGTCAGGAGTTGGTGAGATCGATCAACCGTTGGCAGATAGCGCCACTGCGCATGCCTTCCTGTCAGTCGGCTAAAGCCTCGCTTCGGGCTAAGTGTGCCTGCCTCAGCACATCCCATCCTTCACTTTCTAGTCCTTCGTAAGTTCATTTTTCATATGCTTAATTATTAAAAAAAAGCTATTTCTTATATACCTAAATAAACTTGGAAAAAACTACTTTGGTTAAAGCATTCTATTTTTTATATAACTCAGTAATCCTATGCACATGAATATTTTTCCAAATAGTTTTTATGATTAATACAATGACTATTTGTTTGCATGGCTTGTCGGATAACGTTTTGGATGCAGCCTTGATTATTTGATTCCTGAATGTGTGGTGGAAAAAAAATAAATTCTAACTAACCGTAGCCTTGAGCAAGGAACTTAATTATCCATCCTTAAGTCTCGGTCTGTTGATTTATAGAGATTATATTCTGTATTCAACAAAACGTGATTATAAACCTTTCTTGGAGTAAATTCTATATTGGACCTACTCCAGCCCCTTCCGGGTTTTAAATTAAGATCTCGTGTGTCTGAGTGTCTCGGTTAACAAGTATCTTAAGACCAAAGCAATATGAATGCAGTATGTATAACATGTTTTGGTGTCATTTAAATCATCTGTTTACTAGTTTATTTATGTATTCTTCAATGACTCAAATACTTAAGCACTTTTATTCCAAGTCAATTTGGATTAGGATTTTTTTTTACCAGTAACTTATCATTAACTTTTTAAAATGTATTTATGTAATAATGTTTGTTAGATATTTATGTCACTAATTTCTTTTTTTTTTAATACATTTTTGGTAAAGTAATTTTTAGAATATGTCCTAAATTGGATATTTTAGTATTCGTTGAAATAAAGTCATCTACAGACACTGTTATTTGGATCTTGTTCTAACCCAGAAGAACTGCGATCATAAAGTCCTTATCAACCCCTGGGCTATCAGTGGTCTGATGAATCCTCCATTACACACCCTTTGCTCTTCCCATTATTATTAAATGTATACGGCCTATTTTCTGTTATAATAAATTTGTTGATTAATTTCACCTGAATATTAAACACGAGGTTGAAACATATAATATAATTAGAAGTTATTGGAAAATACAAATCGATAGACAATACAGTGTTTTTTTTTTTTACTAGGTTCTATATGTTACTATTCCAATAAACTTTTGACATTCAGACTTTTACACATTGTCTTACTAACACTATTCATTCACATATGTTGTAATATTTAGAACCTATTCAAGATTTCTGTAATATTAATTTCACAACTTTGCTTTTACTTTCTTATACTCCATATCAACATCTGAAGGGTATTGATAAAGGTGTACAGTATCTTGAGAGGGGAGGGGTAAATATAAAAAAAAGTGGAGGTGGAGAGATTTTAGAGAGTTCAATCGTAATAAAAAAATTAAAAATATAAAACAATCCACTCTCTTAAAATAAAAACAACCACCAAGAACAATAGAATTTTAAATTAAGACAATGTTGGTTAACAGAAAACACTAGCTTATAAGAAATTATTTACTTCTTATTAAATTTCAAAAGCTCTTCTTGAAACTTCTTGAAAAAAATGTATTTGAACACCACATGACTTCTTTGTATGCCCATATTAATCGGTGGCTCAAAATGTGATCTTGATTACTATTAAAATTAAAATCTATGTATAAAACTATAATCCAATTATTATTTTTTTAACACTTAATACTTATTACAGAATAGAAAAAAATATATTATAATAATAGGTACGAATTACTAAAGAAAAATGTTATTATAAAATTTACCTCGTTCCTGTTACGGGAAGCAAAAATCAGTTAAAAGTTACAAGTATCGCTTCCGGTGCGTCATTTATATTCAGTGGATAACAATTTTCATTAACACAACTCATCGAAAAATGCCGGGTTCGAAACTAGCTGTGGCTGATTAATTTCTTCTTTAATAAGCCGTTTGTCGATCTTGTGGGATCTGGACGCTAAATTACCAAGTGGGTTTCTCTAACCAGGGAAAGAACCTGACGGTTAGTTACACATGAGTCCTTTAAGTCCCATTTTGGGGTTGGCTATGGTAGCTATAGTCTTTTACTTGTAGTCATGTCGGAGCTGAAATAATACGTGGTAGTTGAATAACAAGATTCACAGGAATGTATGACATGGTAGTTAAAATAAAATCATTCCATCAGGAGAGATATTTCTACATGCTCGACATTCAGAAATTTAACAAAAACTTTTACTTTCTAATTTTGTAAAGAAATTTACAAAACTATTACACTTTGTTTGGTAATGCACTGTTGATATCGTTATTCAGAAACTTTATCGGCTCAACAATATTTACAAATGCCTAGTCATTTCCTAAAGTAAAATTGGTTCAGATATTGTAATAGTACCATCTATTATGCCCATTGATATTCATGAACTTCATTTTTTTAATACCTCTAAAAAAATAAATGTTTTTCATGCTCAAATAAATGCTTCATTTTATATATATATATATATATATATATATATATATATATATATATATATATAATTAACAGGGGGTTATTCAATTATTATTCCAATTCAGGGGGCCTAATGGAGGACCAACCCACATCGTTCCATATTTAAAAATTATCCAAATCACTCGAGCTCCCATAAGTTGTATTGTTATATTGTATTCTTACTTATAATTTTATTACCCTCCGGAAACTTTTTTATATAGTAGAGAGATCAATTTTTATAACATAACTTTTCTGGTTGTTTGGTTTTTCAATTAACGTCACTATATGGTGCTAAAGTGCAAAGGAGGTGCTTGGAAAGAAAGAACCAAAAAGTAGAAATGACTGGTTTGACGCAGACTGTGTGAGAGTGGTGTAGGAGGTACAAACCATGCTAAAAAGAAAGACCAGAGGAAGTCTGCAGAATTTCGTAATGAAAAGGAGGGAAGCCAAAAGAGTATGCAGGCAGAAGAGGAGGGCACAGGAAAGAGAAAGAGTGGAGAAGTTGCAAGAATCCTGGGATAGCAAAGATTCAAGAAAATTTTACAAAGGTATAAAGGAGATAAGGAAAGGATTCTAAGCTACGACTGAATTATGCAGAGGGAAAGAAGGAGAACTGATAGGAGAAAAGTCAGCCATTCTTGAAAGATGGAACCAGTATTTCAGAGAATTACTAAACATAAGAACCACCGAAAAAATATCGGAAGAGAACAATGGTCTCAATGGACACCTGAGAAACGCACAGGAAGGAGAGAAGTGGAAACTCCTGAGAAAAAAGAAATAATTGACATACTTATGTCAATGAAGAATCACCAGTCGCCAGGTTTGGATGAGATTACCCCAGAGATGTTAAAATAAGGTGGCACTGAGCTATGGGAAGAAATTTACCAGCTTATTTGGGACATATGAATGGAAGAAAGAATACCTGAAGATTGAACAAAAGCAGCAAAATGTCCAATATACAAGAAATGAGACAAGCTCAAATGTAATAATTACAGAGGGCCTGTAATTTAAGTGCTTGGAAGTGTGGTCACAGTTGATAACAAAATAGAGAGTGAAGTACAAGCCAGAATATCAGCAGGTGTTATTCCTCACTACAAAGAGTGTTTCAGTTAAAATCACTCTCTAAAAGAATGCAAATTCAACTATACAAACCCATAGTAAGACCGGTAGTCATGCATGGGTGACATGGCCCCCGACCAAAAAATCAGAACTTATGGTCAACACTTGGGAAAGGAAAATATTAAGAAGAACCTGGGGCGGAGTGGCCGAAAATGTATGGTGAAGAAGAAAGAATGAGGAGCTGATGGAGATATATGGGGAGCCGAACATGGTGGCGTTGATAAAGAAAGCCAGGCTGAGATGGATGGGGATTGTGGAAAGAAAGCCGGACCACAGGATGCAAGGAGAATACTCAATGAGAAACCGGACGGTAAACGAAACAGAGGACGCCCTCAGATCACATGGCTGGATGAAGTCGAAGAAGACCTGAATGAAACTGCTGGGTGTACAAAACTAGAGGAGGATAGCACAAGGTCGCGGAGATTGGTCGGCTGTGGTGTTGGAGGCCCGAGTTCTTGCTGGACCGTAGAGCCAAAATAATAATAATATGATGCTATGGCTAATCGGATGACACAATAGTGCAAGTCCTAAATGCTGCCATTCCAGTCATAATCAGGTATAATCTTTAACGAGTACCTGCCACGTACAAGTAACCCTGAAGAACTGGATAACTAAGGATATTTTATGCCCTTTAAAAAATTCCAAGGCCACCTGCCGGGCTGGCAACTGCATTACTACATTTAAAATTTTATACAGTTTTTTTTTTTTTGTTTCAAATCTCCATTTATAATTTTTTTTTTTATACAGTATTACGACTTATATACAACTGTTAAATGTTAAGTTTGAAAATAATCAATTTTTCGAGAAGATAATAAAATATTGCATGGTGATCACAGACACTGTTTTATTTAATAGAAAAATACCTTATTAATTTTATTATTTAAGGTAGTGAATCGCTTCGTTTTTAACTACTGGGAACCATTGGCGTGCTAAAGGAAGAGTTATAAGCAGATTAAACGCTGTTTAAAGATTTTTCTAGTGGAGTAAAGAATATCCCAGGACATTCGCCTAACTGGAGGATATAGGAGGATCGTCCCCAATTCTTGCACGCTTGTAATGGAAACATTGAAGTTAACATGATGATAAAAGTAGTACCCAACTTCAGATGATGGTATCTTCTGAGCACATACAACTTCCAATTTATTTAAATAATAATGAAGAATAGGTGAACTATTCAGACAGGACATTATAGCAAATGTAATACTAAAATTTTGGGTAAAATATGCACGCGTCCTCTTCTTCGGCTAACGGCTCATAGTTAACATTATAAAAGAATTTCAACCTTTCTAAGCACTTCAGGAATTTAAATACTACCTTAACGGTATTGACAACAAACTTCTTTTCCCACGAAACCACATTTACAAATGACTTAATTTCTTTTAACGCATTCATAACTAATTAATCCACTTGTTCTGTAATTAGGAACGAACTTTCTACAGGTACTGAAATAATATTTTTCTGGTCTCAGTTTAAAGAAGTTTGAGAATTGATTAATTGACGGTGATGATACGTGATTTTACGATTTAAAGAAATTTAGGAGTAAAACTGAATAGTTTGTCAAGAGTTTCGAAATAATGACATGCAACAATGTACATACTTATAAAAAATACAATAAAATTCTTTTCGTGCTCTTCAATTCAAAGGTTATTGTAAGAAGTTTAGTTCTGTTCGGCTTCTAAAACAGGTATTGGATAAATCATGGCCAAGAATAATAGAAATAGAAACTTATATTTCATCTCTGCAAAAAAATAGAGCATCTTTAAGTAGTAGTGGAATGTAAAAGCCGCTTCAAGGACTACCACTTATTTTTTACTTTCTTTTTTTCTCATACGTAGGCTATTTTCGAAAACCGTTGACTCCTGGAAATCAAAGAAAAGATGTCCGTATGACTTTCAACTGCACTATTTCAAAAAATAAGCAAAGAAGAAAAATTTAGAAATGCAACAGTTTAACTGATCCGAAATGGAGGAAGGTGATTGGAAGAAATACTACATAATAGTTAATCGATTGTTCCTACATACTTCTGAGACTATCACGGAGGCCAATATGGAGTTAGTACGGACGTCCTGTTTCTTTACTACTCTTACATATGGCAGTGATATGATCACTACTGACTCTTAAACTACAAATTCTGGCTTCTTGGATAATCTGGTACATACTTGAAGGAAGGGTACGCCTCGAGAAACTACTGAGTCTGTTGACTCAAAATAAATGTCTGCAACAGTAGACTTTGATGAAGAATTTCATATCATTCAATGACTTCCAAAATCTTTAGAGTAAATTTAGGTTGAACCAATTCTACAGTCCTAAAAGCATTCCTTGCAAATTATACCTACACAAATTATTCTACTCCACCTGACGAAAATTATTGGCCAAATGGAAGCGTTTATAGTTGGCGGGATGGACAACCTACAAGTGAAGTTAACGCATACCAAAGCGACAGGAAGGCGCCTTGGGGGATGACCTTGGCAATGAGATTGCAAGGTGACATCCAGTTCGATTTTTGTCAACTGGTGTTTGATCAGGGATCTTCAGTATCCTAACCCATGGGGTTCAGTAAACCATGTTATCAATGTTTTTTTAACCTAACGAGAATAATACGTCTAGATACATCAGTTACTTTTAGAGTGTAATTTTTCTAAATTTTTATTTTTATGATCAATCTTATGACTTGTGATTCTACCTATTTAAAAGATTACTGAACGAAACATTCAATAAAGTTAAAAATTTATAATTAAATCGGAGAAGTTTCTACTCTTTTGCTCAATTTAGTACCTGTACTCAAAAAGATTAGGATAAAGAATTGAAAACTACTTGAGACGCAGGAATTACCGAGCAGCATACGAACTTTGTTAAAAACAAGTGAAGAAACTTAAAAGTTAAAATTTACAGAAGTGTCCTTTCTAATTCTGTAATGGTGTGAAACGTGGTTGCTGACTCTAAAGGAAGAATAACGCTTCAGAGCTTTCGAGAATAGAGTATCTAGGATATTTGGTCTGAGAAAGAATGAATAGGGGGAAATTCCGGCGAAATTTTGTAGCTTGCACTCGGTCAGTACAGCTGAAGTGATACGGAGGCGATTGTTGAGTTGGGGATTTTTACTAAATGAGATAAGTAGCCATTGAGTAAACCAAGGCATAGGTGGGAGGATTCCTTTAGGGCTGATGTTAAGATTTAGGTTTAGAAGATTGTTGATGGACGGAGCTGTGCACAGCAATCGAAGGATCGGCATTGAACCTTCGGCTTCGCTAAAGCTTTTATTATATGTCTATGTTAATCACTACAGATCAAGCTGTTGCATTTATATTAGGTGTAAAATACTCATTTTAATTCATCACGATTTTCTTCTGTGTAACTATACTATACTAAAATATCAAATTCGGAATAATTGTATCTTATGTTTTTATATAGATAATTTTTTTACGGAACATACAACTTGCAGAACGTTTATGGTGGTGTATTGTTAATCATTTCCTTCTACATTCTATAAGCATATTTTTCTTGCTTCCCGTTAGATAAGCCCAGATGTTCTGTATCGTAATGTGTTCTTTTGGCGATCAGAATGCGACATTGGCCTCTAAATCTCCCTGGAAGATGGCCAAAAACATAAGGAACCCATTTTGTTAGTCCTGATACTTCAAGGACAGTTGAGATAGACGTTGTCTTTTTTTCTTTCCTTTTTTTGTTATGAGTTTTTGTGTGGTGAATTATAAGTAGGAATTTTTTTAATTTATTTTGTGCAAAAAATAAGTGTACAGCAAAAACCTTCGTGGTTAGTGGTGAATATAAATAAGTCAAAGTTACTGCAGATAAACAATTAACCATCTGCTGTGTCCAATAATACCTATTGCTTTGTGTGCAAAGTTAAAAAAAAACTTAACGTCACATTATGCTGCTACGGCTAATCGGACAATGCTACAGTGGTAGACCTAAATTTTGTCCAACGAGGTATTATTAGGATGGGAGTCTTTAACGAGTTGCTGACACCATAAAGGCTCGGACCGCCCATTTCACGCCCTTCTCGAAAGGGATAAACGACGATTTATACTAACTTTTCTAAGAAATGGATTAACAACGATTTATACTCCTTTTTAAAAAATTTTCTTGGTCTGAAAACTACATATTGCCAAGCCATTTTTTGGATTGAGCTTAGCTCCACATTACTGTTTGTAATAAAATGCATTTTATTGTAGCATTCCATTATACAGCATTTTCTGTATACTTTTTTTCTCTGACCACAATCACTCCATTTTTAAAAATAGCTCAGAAAGGACGATATGAATGTACGATTTTTTTTCGTATACATTTTATTTTACAGAGTTTGTCAGCTATTTTTCGAAATTTGCTACCTGATAGATTGCTTTAGAAAAGTCAAAGGATTGTTTCCTTCTAAAGAATAGCCGAGTGTTGTTGGAAGGTAATGACATCTAATTCCACGTGCATTTTACTGTTTCGCGGCCTTCTTTATCGTCCAACTTCAGCAGGAAAACTTCAAAAAGGTCTCGTAGAAATATCATTCAAATAAATAAACAGTTGCAGAATTACCTTTTCGTCCAACTAGAATGTTCCTATAATTGCTACAGTGAGGAGATTAATTAGAGAAAATCCATAATCTGCAAGTTATGCCATACGTTTTTAGAAAAACGCGTTCTTTGAACAGTTCTATTCAGTAAAATGGTGACCAGACTTTTTGTATTTTATTTTATAGTAGTTTTTTTTTTTTTTGGAAAACGGCATTATCACCTGACCACGTGTCCTCGCTAAACGCGTTTAACTGCTTTGTTGATTCCATGCAATTGATTTGTTATTTTAATGCCTAAAATTAAAATATAGGCCTTATGATTGTATGAATGAAAATCATGTTTCGTCCATATGTTTTTGGAAGTGTATGGATTCTCTTAGTCCCCCACTCATCTCACACCACTGATAATTACATAGCTGCATTAACCCAAGTCATAGAATCCAAATTTATTATAGAACACATCCACCTTCCTATCGAGTGTTATTTAATACCTCCCGAACTCCTTTCGGCGGCATTCCTTTCCGAACAAGGAGCCAGTTAAACTTCAGATTCGCTGCCGCCCAGGATTGTTGTGGTTTCCGGGAACATAATACTGGAAAGTGTTCGCGAACGAAGAGGTACCTTTCGTGTTGATTATAATACCTCATCCCACAATCAATACCGAGAGGATCTTAGAAAGGTGTAAACTGTGTCCAGAAGTCTTACAGTTTCTATAATAGCCTTGACCTGTCACGTTCGGTTTCTAAGGTGAGAAACACTATCATGGTCTATTTATTCTTATCGCTATATCACATAGCCTTATGCTTACATCTATACACACTCAACATATTCATACCGATACCTAAGTATAAATATATTGTATGTTTATTGTTTTCAACGTCACTTTATTATTAGGTTAAATCTTAAACGAGTACCTGACACCACACAAGCTTGGAACCGATATTTAACTCCCCTCCCGAAGGACGGCATGACTAAGGATTATCTACTCCTCTAAAACAATACCAAAGCCAACTTCCGGGCTGCGCACCCGCGATCCTGGTCATGATAGGTTGTTAGGCCTGCCACTACACCACAGGTGACCCTAATATTGTATGCACTACCCATTCCGAAAAGAAGGATTAGTCAAATAATTATTTTATTAATATTTTATATTTAATGTGTATCTTTATTCGTGATTTCTCCGCCATCTTGCTGGTTTCTTTTACGATATAATAATTTTGTTGATGGCTCCTCTCTATAGGCGATTCAAGAGGACTGAATATGATGATGATTTCGTTTCAGTATTTGCAATAGAAATACTTACTATTAAATTAAAAATGATTATAATTTTACACACTTATATAATGACCGGCATTTAGTGCAATAGTGGATAAAAATGATTTTATTCGGAGTGAGTGCCCTCGTTCAAGAGATATACTCAACAAAGAGAACTGTGGTAAAAATGTTTTTCGACCCAGTGGAATCTAGTCTGGATCATAGGAACTATGAAAGATCAGTAGATCATAGCACAAATTCAAATAAAATGTTGATTCGACTATATTATTAACCCCATCTGGGTGGTATAAAAGCAAAAACACAGGCAACCCGTATGAATATATTTCTGAATTCCCGATCTTTCTGAAAAAAACGGGTTTATGGTTATAGTATTATAATATTTTAATATGACAATATGACTATAATATTGTAATTTTATAATATAAATATTTTCATGGTCATTTTATTTTATACAACAGGAAGTAATTACTGCTATTGTTTTCCTAGTTTATATCGAGAAAAGGGATTACCCAGATAGAAACACGTTTCAGTGCAAAAAATGATTAAATAATTAAACCTGATCTTATATACTATCTTTTCTTACTTTAGTTTCATTTTTCTAGATAGTAATTGTCTCTATTTTCGTTTGTATGTTGTAGGAACCTCATTTGAGTTAAGAAAAGTTCCTATATTTGAAATTTTAAATGAGATAAAGATAAGGTTCTTTATTATCTTAGTGTCTATGTTTTTCTAATGATTGATTATAATAAACCCTTTCGGAACTTCCCCCAATCACCATTTATCACTTCCTTTTTGCCAGTAAAGAGACATGTCAATAAATAACTGATAAGTTAGCAAGTAACTTAATAAGTTTCCTTTTTTCATTTTCAAAAAATGACAGCAAAAGTTGTAGTTTTTTTAAGCTCTTCTAAATGGTATGAAAACTCCCTCTTCCTCTCCCAACAAAATTAAATCAGATAAAAAAATCATTAAAAAATAAATTAATAAAATAAAACTAAAACATAGAGATTACAAAAATAATAATAAAGTTATAAAAATAGTAAAAAACCAATAAACTTATATTTCCTTATTAGAAAATAAAATGTTACATCATAAGGGATGAGGGATTTAATTTTTAATAATTCGTTTTTTCTTATATTTCACTTAAATTTTTTAAATTTCTGTTTTAAAAAAAAGCTTTGCCGTCATTATCACATTTTCATAAAATATAATAATTAAATATGTAATATATTTGTATTTAGAATAATTATTTTCATAGTTTAATTAGTTTGTTGGATCCTTTGCCGATATACATCAAATACAACAATAGTTTATTTTGTTTATTTCTATTTCACATATGAAAAATAACTCTTCAGTTACATATAAAATCTCTTTTATAAAATCTTTTTTTTCATTTTATAAATTTAGTTTCGTACAAAATGATCCCTTTATTGTAGACGTTTATGTTAATTTATTAAATGTGAATATATCTAGAAGCACCATTAAATTTCAGCTGTCAGGGAATGACTTGAAAAGGAGTTACTGCTTATAACACAATTCATTTCAAGCCAAAAAACTCCGAGAATTACTCGATTCTCCTTCCATCAATGCAGTTAACTCTTTCTCTGGACAAAATTAGTCATAACCAATTATTCACTGGGGCTGCAGATATATATATGCAGCAAAAAGTGTTATTATTAATATTTCTTAAACTCGAAAAGTATGCATTGTATTAATATGATATCGTCATTTTAATCACTTAATTAAATTACCTAAAGAAAAAATCACCATGAGTGTTCATAAATTAACAGCAAAGATGAAGGATGGTGAACATTGCTAGTCACCATTATAAACTACTTCTCAACTGAAACACGTTAGTTTTTTCGAATAACTTTTCAACTAAGTCCCTGCCAGGTAATTCCGGAAGTTGATTTGAAAGGTAATTAGCAAGTCACATGAAACAATTAGTGGCACCCAAAGAGGTAAGGAAAGTTGTACGACTGGCTACAGCAGATGTTTATTCATAAAATACTCTGATGAAAGCAATATTTTTTCCGAACTAGTTGGAGTCTTAACAAAATACCCTTGGCACCGCTAAACCTTTTGTGGAAGTGAATGAAAGGGGTAAAAAGCCTTGGTTATGACGTCCTTCGGCAGGGTCGTAAAAGGGGGATCCCTTAAGAAATAAACATTTCCTCACCCCCATTACTCTTTAATGTATGATTTCACTGTGAAATGAAATTTGAAAGATCTCAGGCAACTATATCTGCATCTTCACGCATTCACAATAGATTATAAAGTGTAAGATCCATCATGAGCAGAGAACTACCAAGTAAATATTTATTAAGGGATTGATGAAAAT
This sequence comes from Arma custos, assembly GCA_037127475.1. Lineage (NCBI taxonomy): Eukaryota > Metazoa > Arthropoda > Insecta > Hemiptera > Pentatomidae > Arma > Arma custos. The sequence continues at coordinate 117,701,079 of CM073764.1, read as the reverse complement.
GAATCTTGAATCCCTTTATTGCAATTGCAATTGTAGCTGACAAAGTTTTGGGATAAGTACTCCAGTACTTCAGTTCTCTTCGGCAGTTAAACATTAAATAATTTATTGGTTTATGATTACACACGATAGTGCTATTATTAGGCGCCTCAAATATAATTAATAAAGAGCGGGGTAGCTGAGTGGTAGAGCGCTGAGTTGTTGTACCGAAGATTCCGGGTTCGAATTCTGCTGTGGTAGGTTATTTATTTAATCTGTTAACAGCTTGGGATTGACCCTATGGGATCTGGAGACGTCCTTGGGGCTCACCCATCCTCTATAAAGTAGGTATTCTGAATTAGGGGAAAACCTGGCGGTTGTGCGTTTACTGGAATGGAATTTCATCAGGCAATCGAACTAATCTTATGGATTACAGATATTATACTAATAAGTCTCATACTCGCATTGTTAAGTGTACTAAGCATAACAGTGCAGCCAATGTTATAAGCCATTGGCAAAGAACCTTACTACTATTGGAGGCCACATACCAGTGTTGTAAGAGGCCACAATTAATTGTTTATACTTCATTGTTCGCTTATATATTGTGTTAAGCATAAAAATAAATATATATTGTATCATATACTGTATGTTTTTAGGTTAGTTTTTCTCAACTTTAATGCAAATTTTCCGAATTTAAAAAAATCGCTTTTTATGTTAATTTCGTGGTTTCTAGATTTTCCAACTATTTAATGATAGAGGAATAAACAAAATGTAAACATTTTCTGAGCAGTCTTTTGCTTTCCTCTTATATCTTGTCAACAGAGAGATGTCTGGAAGTACGAAAATCGGAAATTTTTTATCTTTTTTTATTTTCCTAGAACTCATACTGATCAAATTCGTTGATGAATTTATTAAGTTGGTGAAATTCTATACTTGGTTATGAATGTGCTTACATAGTATGCAATTGTTTTTAAAAAATTAATTCGTAAACATATTTGAATTTTTAAAACATCAAGGCTTGTCTTCGTTGTATTTTAAATGAACTACTTCATTTGCAAATGAATATGTTTTTAACATTCCGAGGTTACTTCCTTCTTTTTTTTATTAGTTATAATTCAAGTATTTATTTGTGTGAAAATGCATTAATTATAAAGATAGGATAAATAATTATGTGATCCCTGTTCATGGTTACGCCTGCTCACATACTGTTTCTTACAAAACCTTGTCAATGGCAATAGCTTCATTTCTGTATTGCGGTTAATATTTTTATTTATTAATTTATAATCTTTAAGCATATCTAGCTCTAGATAATAATAATGCTTTCTTGCGTGACACTTGATTCTTTCCTCCAACCCAGAACATGAAAGTCAGACATTTCCTTGTACAAATGTTGGAGAGTCAAAGATTCCTATCTCCTGACTTCTTAACTTAAAATTTAGGTATGTCAATAGCCGATTCTTTTTGTGGAAAAACCATATTTTTGTAATTTTTCTTTAAACCTAGGGCCTATCTTTTCTCTTTAAAATAAAAATATTTAAAAATCAAAACAGGTGGCCATTAATTATAAGAAACATGTTTCATCTTCTGGAAACATGGCGTAATCAAATGTGAACCATGAAAATTGTTAAAATAGACAAAAGGTCCTAAATGTGGGTTTCTTGAGGACAGTTTTAGCGTGGTGATAATAATGATAATAACAATAATAAATTGTTCTGTTGCCAATCGACACCTGCTAAGAGCTTAAACTCCATTCGATAACAGCTTCCTTCATCATTATGCAGAAAAGATCCTTATAATCCTTTCCTATCTTTGTTTGAGGATAATTTCTTTATCTTAATGAGCTCAACGTGTTCCTTATCATAGCCTCGATTACGTGTTTGCTAAATCTACATGTTAAGGGAACAGTTAATAAGAAATCGCGTATAATTAACCTTGTATTTGATTTAGCCTTAACTACCTCTAATAAGACAAAGTATTGCATTGCTACTCCTGCATCAATGTCGAACCCCCGCGGGCTCGGCCATTCTATAAAACATTTAGTGATTCTGCCTTGAGGCTTTCTCTTCCGAAATGAGCCAAATGGCCTCACCAATCAGCTGCTTCCTTGATCACATCTCTAGTCATTTCAAAGACTATTGTAAGAGATGATTTTCTGACTTTCAAATAGTACTCAATAGAAGTTGCAGACCGTAATCTTCAAAGTGCTAAGTGAGTGATGAAGGGTTGTAGGTAGACGAATACGAGATTGAGATCAGTGGTCCTTTGCCCAATTATTACTAACCTTGGATCTGTGAATAGTAAACCACAGATGGAAAGCGTGCCATTGGAACACGACTTGCCCAAGAGTTTTGCGTAGTTTGCATCGTGATTTGTTTGGTTTTGAGTACAAGCCATGCGGAAACATTTTTTTAGTGTAACTCGCTCTGTTTAATTGTGTAACTCGCTTTGCACAATTTTTTTTTTTTCTAAATTTGGAGATTTTAAATGTTGCACAACGATCAAACTAAGCTGGTAACATAAAGGTTGGATTTTTAATTAAGGTTAGAGCGATGTCTATAGAAAAATTCTTGATTGGGATTGATTTTTATTAACAAAAATTTGAAAGACAACATATCTAACTATTTCATGATTCATGCTAGACTTTCACTTAATCGGTTTTTTAAAAAATCAATAGAACTAAGACTGCATCAGATTCCAAAATCATTTGTAAACACTTATCTAGTTAAGTTTAAAGAATTTCTGCTAAAACATTATTCCCACAACTTCGTCGCCTAAACATCTTTTTACTAAGTTGGAACTCTTGAACCAAACATTTCACGATGGCTGAAAATATTACTGCTAAGTTCTTCCCATTCAATCACTTCATTTGTTCGAAATAAATATTCTACAATTTATAAATAGCCAACCATAAAATTATGTTATAATGCCTAGAGCTACAGTGGATTAAATCGATCTATAATTGCCTGATGCAAATATAAATTTGGAAAATTCAAGAGCTTAGTTTAGGAACTGGATTCTAGTGGCTTTTCAATAAGGATAATGTTAATAATCTTATAACTAGGTCTTGAAACGAAAAATTAATGTTTCAAGGAAACTGTTTTAATCTACAGATAAATCCAGATTGTATGCTCACTTTAAAATAATGGATTCAATTATTATATTCAGATTTAAATATAATTTTTTCTTAGAGGACAACTTTGGGGTTCAGCAAAACACATCCATACACACCATAAGAAGAACACAAACCAAAACATTAAGAAAATTGTAAATGCTCCTTGGTTTATTTCGAATAAACTATACACATGAATATGAACATTCCAACAATTAAGTCCTAGATTCACGACGAATACACCACATGACCAATTCTTCTTGTTCTTTCTTTTTCCTCCTTTTTGTTACCTGAAATACCTTTAAGAAGATTAAATGACAATGGCCAAGAGACTTGCTCAGTACAGTAACCATTAACTAATAAATGACTGAAATCACCAAATTCAAATTCGTTGAATGCTATGCTTAAAGTTGCAGACATGATAGATAATAAAAGAGTTAAAAAAAGTTATATTTGATAGAATCGGTGTAACTGATCGTGTAGACTGAATATTACATTAATAGTCATAAGAAACTCCTGATATTATTTTATAAATGGTCATACAAATATAAAAATGTTTAAAGAAAAGCGATGCAAGATGTAAAAGGAAATGGCAGAGCAGGCGGGCCACTTTCTCCCATGGCGCCACCAGTTTACTCTTTCTTCAGTGCCCTTTAGCATATTTCTCTTTTCATCCCCGCACTTCAAGTCAACGCTACAATTCTCCTTCAGAATCGAGAGTGCCATTTATTAATAATATTTGTTCCAAATCTAGAATAAAAGCGACTTTCTAAAAGATAGCTTTGTCTCGCTCCTTTCAGGCGTAATCATTGTCCTCTTTATCTCCTTCGCCTTAAATAACGTTTTTATCAAACTCTAACTCTCATTTTACATCCATTCTTAACTTAAGTGGCGTAATTTTTTTATACAGGTTACTAATTTCTTAGTAGTAACGTAGCATATTGTTATATGTAGCAGTTATAGGCGATATGATATTATATTATGAAAAATACTGAAACACCCTAAGAACAGTGAAGGATCAGATAAATGGAACGCTCATCGGATTTCCCAGAGACTTCACCATAAAAAAGGAAAAGGAACAGTTTTAGCCATAGGAGAAAAGAGTTAAGATCCACGATGTCGAGACATCTTTTGAAAGGCTTTTCACATATATTCATAGCTGTCTAATGAACAGGGAACTTCGTAAGTAGAGCGACTGCTCATGCAAATATGTAACCATGTACAATATATCTCCAGCCCCGGTGAATAAGTGGACAAGTCTAATTTTTCCCAGAGAAAGATTTAACTGTATTGAGTGGAATTTTTTTTTTTAGTGAAAAAGGAGCTAAGTCAGAAATTAGCTTGAAATGGAGCCATTGCTTATATTACCACTACATCTGATGCCAAAAACTAAGATAATGACACGATTCCTCTTCCCTTAATACAATTTACATTCTCTGGACGAAATTCGACTGAGGATGTAGATATATTGAAAGATTAACTAAAGTAAACTCTATTTTTTATCTAACATAAAAATATATACTCATTTATTAATCAAAATTTTAACATTTACCAATTAACACTTACATCTTTAGAAAAGAAAGGGATGATTATTTTTAATTCATAAATTTATCTAAAAACTTCTTTTGGTTATCCAAAAGGAGCGTTAAGATGGATGAGGCGCCGTTATGTAAAATTGAATTTATTTCGGAGTAATGCGATTAGGAATCAACTCCTCTATAGATAGTTGATCAAACAAATTATCGCTTGTCCTATCCGAGTTATTTCCAAATTTTCCATTTGGAATTTGGACAGCCAAACTGGATTTCATAGATGTCTTTTTGATTCTTCGTGCGCCAAGATCCGGTGAAATCTGGGAACTTGCTCTGCAGTATTGAGCACACCACTCTCCCTCATATAAATGAATTATCTGTAGGCTTCAAAACGAAAGAAGATTTATGGAATTTAATAAAGAAATCTTATATTGTTATTTAGAAGAAGTTTTCTTGGGGGTGCGATCAAATAACTTAATTTGATATATTTTAATTATATATATTTAATGATAAATTAAATTTCGGCCATCAAGCAAAAAAGTACAACTATTATAACTAAATGCCATAAGAGAGAAGTATGATAATAAAATAAATAAAACGGAAACATATTATTTATAGCCTAAATAACGACAGCAAAAATACGGTAAGAGCACAAAATGAACGATCATGAGTTTAGAAAGATTTATTAATAAGACATGGAAATTTTTTGCTGGAATAACTCTTACTATGAATATTCAGAACTAAGAAAAATATATCAAGATAACTGTAATAATTTATACCACTATATTTTATTAAGTATTATCGCTTTCAAAAGTGCCAACCTACCTTGAAATAAGGGATGCATCGTACTGACAGCATTTGGCAGGGCAGTGTTAGCTCTGTGCCCAATAGTAATTCGTTTTTCATATGATCTTATTGATGCTATATATAACATGATTTTACACAGATTTTAGTACTTAATTTAATATATATTATATCTGAAAATGTAATTAAAAAGTTAGTACTGTCATAAAAATAAAGCAACGAGCTATGATGGAAATAGGAGCGTGTGTGTTGAGTACTGAGTTGCTATAATGAAGGTTCCGTGTTCAATTCCGGCTGTGGTAGATGTTTTTAATATGTAAACAGCCATGGATAGATCCTGTGAGATATACAGACCCTTCTGGGGGTCACTCAGCCTCTAACGTGGGTACCCTTACTTGGTACTATAAACATGGTTGTATAAACCTGGTGGTTGAGATTTTGGAAAATCATCTCCCTGCACAACCATTGTATAATCTCTACCATGTACTGAAGCCAAAACCCTTCACGGGTTGTAGTGCTACATGTATTTTTTTATGATGAAAATGCTTAATAAAAATCATAAAGAAATTCCGGGTCAAATTATTGGAAAGAAACTTTAAAAGTATCAGTTTGTTTATCTAATTTTGGAACTCAAAAAAGAAAGGTTGAAAGGTTTTTTTATTTTGAGTGGAGGCCTTGAGAAACGGTTAGGCTGATATTTTATGAATAGAAGATACCTCTTCCTCAAACCAAAAAGAAAAACTGATGAAAATAAAAAGAAAGAACAGGTTGAAGAATAACTTCTCTTTTTTTCTCTGGTTTTATTTATTTATTTATTTTTTTTTTTAAATATCTTGAAAGACAACCAAATGTTTCATCACTACATCAAAAAAACAACAACTTAAAATCAGTTTTGACATGAGTTACTTGTGTCCCTGAGAGTTGATTTTTTTCAACTTCCTTATACACGACTCCATAAGGTTCCTCACAAACGTGTCTGCAATTTACGATGTTGGGATTATGTAGTTTATTTAAAAAAGATTTTTTCCCTTCCTGATTGGGAAGTGAAATGTGCCTATTCAACAAGGAAATATTCATCACAAAATTCATCATCAATAAATATCATTCCTCTAGTATTGTTTACAATATAATTGCTGAGTGTCGACTATTTTTTAAAAATAACTGCTTAACCGGCAGAGCATTCATGGCAACTACAGCCATTTTTTAAAAATTAAAACTTTTCTTTTTTTATTTTTATTTTATTTGTACTTAATCTTGAAAACTATGGGTTTGCGGGTGATAGTGGTAATTAATAAACGTTAAGTTAGGAGAATAGAGATGATAATTTTAGACAAGTAAGTACCGTCAACCTTTCATTAACAATAACTTGGGCGCATTGCAGAAAAGATAATTGATTTTATTACATAAAATATCACGTTACAATAAAACCTTAATGATGTCCTTGTGATTTTATTCCGAACAAACGTAGTAGTTGGCTAGAAGCCATGTTCGCGAAATCTGCTTTGCAATAATATTTACAGCCATACTGAACTGGTTGTAGGGTTCCTACTTTATAATTGCTTAATCTACGAAGTTGTTAGAATCGTGTTTTAATGGAAATTCTTCGAATAAATAAGATATCTTTTACCTTCCTCTGGATCATAGCTTGTTTTTTTTTGTTTTGTTTTTATTCCAACTTATCCAAGTCTAAACTGAGTGAGGGCACCGCTTATAAAGATCGCCACAGTAGCATCAGATTTGTTGAATGCCCCAAAATACACAACAACATGTTTTCTAGCCATTCGTAAATTCTAATAATAATATTAATCACTAAATTGATGATTGAGGAAGAAAATACGATAAATTATCCTTGGAGATCGTTACTGCTTCAAACGTTTTGGACTTGGTACGTCCTTTGACCGAAAAATATTGGAACTCACTAAAAAGCACAATCCTTGGAGAACTTTGTCTGAGAGCAGTTGGCTCATCCTTAGTTTTTTATCTATCAATTAATTACATTTTCTTTTTTCTCAGAGTATCTGATACGTGGAACTAATATAATTAGTCTATGTCCAAAACATTTAACTACTCTTAACTGTTTTATGTGCCCCAAAACAGTATTACATTTTTTAATCGACATCTAGAATAAAGTAGCGAATGAAATACCAACAGAGCTACTATGTGAATACAAATTTTAGTGCTTGTACTATTTTGGACATTTGTATTATCCTCCGGATAGGGTACCTTATATCACTACGCCTAAGTATCGATTATTATCATTCAATAGATTTTTGGTATCGATTTAGAAAAGTACTGGTACCGATGCTTTATCTTTCTCTTATGTCTCTAGAAGCAGAAAACCTACCATATGAGGAGATTGCCCTGGGCAAACTACAACGAATGACCCATGCGTTTGAATATAATCGAAATTTTATGTATGGTCTCAAGGAATGGTGTAATTCTTTATTTTCTTCATTGGATTTTTACCTTTTTTCTATTTTTCGGAAAGCTTATACTATTTCTTAACTGGCGTGCTCCAGGTTTTTGGTTGGTCTCGACATTGAAATGACTCTCTTCCGTGACTGCCTTTCGTGTTGGGCTTCGCGAAGAGGTTAGATATGATGTAATATTTTATCAAACAACATTTTTTCATCAAGGATACTTTTTTTTTTTTAGTTTTATTTTGTAACTATAAACAGTACAAAACTTACTATTAGATCCACAGTAATGGGGGTAGGGATGCACGATGGAAGTGAGCGTACGCTAAAAATATGTATATATATATATAATATGATAAATAAAATGTTTAACACAAGGTAAGTCCCAATGCCAATACATTATTTAGCTATTTAATCTGTATTATAGACTTAAAATACAAACAATTGATAATGATAATATCACTTACAAATATAATTGGAGAATCGTATGGAAGAAAATGGTCCGGGTAGAGGTCAATGAATTTCTAAATTAGAATTGGAAATTAGAATTGGAGAAATGTTTATTAAGTAGCTAACGTTTCGACCTACTTTGCAGGTCTTCTTCAGGGCTAAATATGCAAAATACAGACAATTGAGAATTAAAAAATTGCTAAGCATGGTAAATACAGGCAATTGAAAATGAAAAAAATGCTCAGTACGGTAAATATAAAGGTTAAAATGTATGAGTGAATAGTATGAATATCCACGAGACAGGAAGGTAATACATCATAAAATACTTAATAAAGAAAAAAATAAGAATAAAACAGAAAGTGTTAAAAATTAAAGAATAAGGTAATAAAGATAAAAATTAAATATTAAAGTTACAATGCATAAGTATCAGGTATCTGAGTGGTGGGCAATAAAGATGGGGAGGGAAGAGAACATGAGATATATAAATCAATAAAGAGCTAGGATGATCATGTGGAGCATTATTAGCCATAACATTAACAAATAAATAAAAACTACTATAAGAAGTAAAATAAAATTAAAAACAGAAAATAATAAAAAATACAGTAAGAAATAAATATAAAAATTCAGAGGTAATGAAAATAAAAAAACACAGTATGTAACAAATAAAGTAAGTAATCAATCAAGTAATACAAATACGGCATAGTGTAATAAAAATGAAAATGTTAATAAGAAACAATGATGATAAGTAATAGAAGTGAGGAATACAGTTAACTGCCAATGGAGACGATGATGTATATTAGAAGTTCATGAAATACTACAAAGGATAGATGTAGTACAACATGTAATAAGTGGTAAGAATGGTGAGAAATAAGAACATAGTTGATATTAAAATAAACATGTAAAATTGTATAAAAAGTGCGATAAGACAGTCACTATAGATGGGCTGTATTGGACTAGTATAAAAAGACAATGATTTGTGGTCGAGTTATAAGATATAATTAAAAATAAAAATAGTGAATTAATTTTCAATTTTCTGTATTTACCATGCTTTTATTATTTATATTTACCATGCTTAGCAATTTTTTACTATTTTTTAATTCTCAATTGTCTGTATTTTGCATATTTAGCCCTGCAAAGTACCTCGAAACGTTTGCTACTTAATAAACATTTCTCCTTATCTAAGAGAAATTCATTGAACTCTACCCGAACCATTTTCTTCCACATATATTATCAAGGTCAACTATTATCATTCAAGATAATTGGAGAATCAATTGTTTTCAAAGTTGAGCGTATCAGGTAAATTAAACAGCCAAACAAGATATCCGAATTGGTATCTTTGATAGTTTTATAATCATATCGGCTATCAAAGAGATTAATTTCCAATTCCTTGTTTTGGTATTACTATTATTATTATGATTGATTTATCATGCGAAGTTGGATGATCAGTTTTGCAAAATTGCGGATGTATCAGGTTATTAGGATTTTGTGCGATTTGATTTATAGTAACCATTGAAGTAGGAATTAATAAACGGTTTCGGATTTAAATTCACAATTGTTAATTTCTCCCAGCAGCTTTCACTCGTTGTTATATTTAGTTTTAATTACAATCTAGTATTAATACTATTCAAACTTAGTGTTATGTTCTCTAGTGTTTTCTTAATTATTAATATTTTTTTTATTCGTCAGTATTTGTGAGTTTTTATTGACTCCATCGCTTTTTTCGTGCGCATTAAAAAATTTAAAAGGTTGAATTTATCTTATATTTGGGAAAGTATTGATTATTAATTAGAAGTCCTAACTGTACAGTCGTTAAATATAAATGCTCAATGAATATATAATTATTCTTTCAGAATTTTAATGAAATGCTTATTCCGCAATAATAAAAAAAATAAAAAACGTTGGAATTAAAGATTCTAAATTTTTGAGCTTCAAGGCTCTTGTCATAAACGTTCAAAGGTCTTTCTTCTGTTTTTTTTTTTTTATGAATATAACATTAGCAACTTTAAATCCAGTAATTGTTTCGTTTTTGTAATAATAAGTTCCTCCTTCTCATCGGTTTTGATTTCCCGACTGTGGGAGACAAATTTAAGTCAAAATTATTCAATAAAGGTCATTTCTTTCATCTATGTACCAGGATATAATAAAGGTTACTCCACACCCTACAGCCTTGCATTCTATCCAAGTTTGTTCTATTTCATATCAACACAACTCATTATAGTAAAATAGAACGCCGTATTAATGGAATTAAATCACGAATCACATTTCCTAAATAAAATGGTTATTTATATAGTTTATCAATGAATTTCCCAGTTTTCTATCGCAAAACTGTACATGCTAGTAATAAAATTTGTTTTCAAGTTTTGGTCATTAAGAGTCAAGTGCTTTAGTAAACAACTCTAAAAGCTAATCAAAATTCAGCTGATCGTTCAGGGGCAATGGAAGCAATCCAGCTTTCAGTTCCTTGCTGGAGCTCAAGATTTTATTTCTCGATTCTTAATCGATACAAATGAAATCGATAATACGAGATACGTGATAAGTCAGAGGTATACTCTGCTGGACTACAAAGACTGGAAACGAGATTGTTGTTACATCATGATCCTTGCCCTTGTCCTGCGATCCGCTTCCTGTTCCAACATGCGAAGGTCTTGGACCGATCCTGGCGTTCCCTTCTCTTACAGCTTTCTTGTTCCGATAGTGAAGTTTTAGCTATGCAAGTTATATTACTGGACAATCAGAGATGACTACTTTAATGAAGAGTAGAACAAAATGCTTTAGTATGTTAATAAAATAAAATATGTATATATATGTCGTGCCAGATAAATTATTTAATCTGTTAACCGTCATGTGGGATCTACAGATCCTCCTGGGCTAACCCAGCCTGTATAAAGTGGATAACCTAAATTAGGGGGATCTGCCGATTGAGAGTGATCTAGGACAAATCTCCTCCTGCTCAATCTTTGTCCTGGAAACAGTACAATCTCTACCATGAAAAAATACAAGTGCTAGTGTGTGTATTAAAAAAATGGAGAAATATAGTGATATAAGTAGGTTCTCTCTTGTTTGGGTTCATTATTGTATTTTGTTGTTATTTTTGTTATTCTGGTTTTTAAATTAGTGGATTAAATTATAATATGCGAATATTTTTAATGCCAGCGAACAAAAATAAAACAATACTGTAGAAATATGTTGAAGAAGGAGGCAGCGAGAGAGTGGAAAAAGTTATGTAAGGCCTTTTGCAACTCCCAGCAGGGTGACAAAACCTAACCCTGACAACACCTAGAAGGAAATGATTTACTCGTGTCGTGTCTTATTAGTTTTAGAAAATATTATATCGATACTGAAGGAAGATTAAAAAATAAAATTAAAATTATCCCCAACTATCTCCATTCTCTATAATTATCACAATTGAATTTTCGATATTAGCTTGTACAGAAAGATTATTCAATGGATTTGAAAATTGTTTTCAAGAAAATAAATAACCTTTTCTTTATGTGGGGATAATTTTATAATTTGTTGGACATTTTTTCTTATTTTGTTTTCCATTCAAATACATAACCGCTAGGGTCCGAAATAGATACTAAACAGACCAGATATTTCAAATACCTGGCAAGGGATGCCATTGGTGGTTTCATTTTGGCTGTCCTGTTCATTTTGTAAACATTGCTATCTAAATAGGCTGCATTGAAATTCTTTTGTTATTTGTTAAATTATATCAGCTTTAATTAGTTTTTAAACTGAACGAGATTATTTGATATTATTTTATTCATTTGTTATTTCAGATTGGTTTGAAATTGTAGGACTCGGTAAAGGAATGCGACAAAGCACTATGTTGAAATAAATGAGCATTTTGTACAAGATGCTTCTTCGTTTCATAATATATCACTTTATTAGGTTAGTTTATGTACATTCCATGAGTTAATGGATCTACTTAATGGGGTGTAGCCAACCTTGTGACTGTAACTGAACTTTATTATGTCTAATAAAGAGGTCTACAGGGAACAAAATAACAATTTGTATTAAATGATCATTAACACTGTAATTGTGGTTCACCATATTATTGACCCGAAGCCTTCAATCAAATAAATTATTATATTGCTGTTTATTACCTACATTCTTCATTATTATGTTTATATTAATAAGCAGTTTAGAAACAGGTGGAAGAAAGGATTATAGTTAGAAAAGAACAAGGAGTCTTTGACCGTTAATATAAAGGAGAAGTTATGAAGAGTGAATAATGGGAATGTCTTACAACGCTGACATTAGAAGACAGTGGTTAGAGAAAAAATATCGTTTAAATAAAAAAATAAATGTTTATGATGAATTGAAAACAGTCTTCATTTTCATAAATGATGTCATTATGTGCTATTGATAAAATTGACAACATGACCAAGGCTTCGTTGGTTTGTTGAGTAGGCGGAAAAAATTCTTCGGCTCCCAAAATGTGACTCCGAGTCACTTATAGCTTACGGACATGTGATTCTAGAAATCTTGTGGAAGTTAAATATATACAACACCGTAAGAATAATATAAGGCTTAGCGAACCTGAAGACTCACTGCAGATACTACCAATCGTTATTTCTAAAACTCCGTCCAACGGCTACCACCCAATACTCAATCCATAAGGCAATCCTCCCACCAACGCCTCGTTATGCTCCTCGGATGTTTACCCGTCGCAACGCTAGCACTTCAATTACATTAGCAGGTATCATGCCCCGCGATTCCGTGTTGTGTAAGCTCTTAAATTCTCCACTTAACTGCTTCTTTTACGAACCGAATATTCCATGCAATATCTCATTTTGTAAGATTTTAAGACTACTTTGCCTTCAAAGTTAGTGGTCAAGTTTTATACCCATTTAAAACAGTTTTATAAATAATATTTTTTTTTACTTTCAAGCCAATAGGCGCGAATTAACAAATGCCAATGCCATCAATGACGAGCATTCCCTTCCTTTAACCACATTTTTATTTTGTCTGGCACTTCGGTCTTTCCAGTTTCACTCCTAATACTTGAATTTTCTAACGTGCTCAAAGCTGTCTAATTATGGTGTTGAATCACAAGTATCTAATTCTATGTTATTCTTAAGGAACCTGGTCCCAGAGTAAAATTATTTTTCTATTCTATTCTATTCTACCAAGGCTAATGAATCTTGTAAACAACATCTCTTAACCAAAAACTTGAACATTTAAATAACAAACCCTTCTTTTTATTCTTTAGTATGCCTACTGCATATCCTATTTACGAGACCCCTTTATAAGTATTCCTACGAATACATAATCATTAGACTTTCAAAAAAACTAAAAACATATCTTTTCCTGTCTTAATTTATTCGCTGATAAAAGATTAAAATATATTTAATACAGGTTAAGTATAATTTGTGACATAGCCGCGCGCTTCTTGAGTTCTTGTTAGAGACCTTCCTTTCTCTGTACTTTTGTAATCCTTTGTTCCTTTTTGATTATTTATTATGCATATTTTATTATTATTTTTAATATTATCAACTCTTTATTTTATATATAATCTTTTTAAGAAACTTTCCTGTAATCATCCATTTTTTTTGGGATACTGCCCACGGTGTCTTATTAGTGCTTTATATTGTTCTTTTTATATGTCATTAATTTTATTATTCGCATTATACCATGATATACCTGATTTGGTGGAATATCGACAGATTTCTTTACTTTCTGTTGTTTCTTTATATATCAGTCTTCTTTCTTAAATTACATTTTTAGTCAATTATACTTATTTCCTTTATTATGACATAAGTATAGTTTCTATCTATTGGTTTTATTATAGTTATGAAATTTAATTAGTGCTAGATGAACGAGTTATAATAGAAATTACTTATCGATTCTTGTCAAGGGGGTAAAGGCTGAAGGGTTCCGACATTTTACTCATTCTGATCTATAAAAAAAAAGTTATATAAACCTCTTATTAATTATAAAAGTTATATAGGTTTTTACAACTGATTCAGAAACTGTAAGTCGACAAAAAACTGGTTATATTTTGAGAGAGGGCTCTCGGAAATCCACAATGGGGATAGATTGCATAAAAACTTGGATAATCCTCTGCTCCCTAAACGAAATTTATTTTAACTAATTAATCATTCCATCTGATTAGCGAGTCGCAGTATGTGGTTGGGCGTTGTTAACGTATTATTGAAAATATTCTGTTAAATGACTTTTTTACTCTCTCTTAACCTATAAAACTATCACACGAAGTGTCTTGGGTTCCATACTTGGTTAAAATTGTACTGTTTTTAGGATAACGGTTGTGCAGAGAGGTGATCTGTCTGGGATAAAGCTCCGCCGCATTGTGTTTCAACTTTATATAGGTTGGATGAGCTCCAGGAGGGTTGACCACTTGGGCTATCCGCTCCCTTTTTTTTACTTTCGCAGCTAACTTTAAATGTTTATAAAAAGTTTTTGTCAACAAAAATGCCTAAATTGTCAGTCCCTGAATGTTTATGACATCTTGGACCTTCATTTGTTCAAAAACAAAATTACATGGTCATTTTGTCAAGTCAAGCGACTCAAAAAAACTGGCTTAGTTTATCTGGGGCCATTTAAGTTAATCGATAGGTGATTTCGATCCCAGTGGAGGCTTCTGGTTGCCCCCATCGTGGTGAATGGCTTTTTGCCCCCTACAATAGACTTCCTTAAGTCACGTTACTCCGAACTGTAGTCGCCAGTGAACGGTTGTGTACGTGACGATGGTAAGGTAGCCATTATGAAAGCGAAACATAAACAGCCTCCCTGACCCAAATCGGTGCTTTCCCAGTTTCCATCATAAAATTACATCCTTCCATTTGCTATTTTCCATGTACCTACCTCTTCTTCTAAAACAGAAGATAGAACATGTTCTTGACAAAGCTAGGGTGGAGGTGACATGATTGGGAAAACACTGATATAAACATCCATTTTTTTATTATGTTTCGGGATAGGTTTTAGGCCCTCACAGCAATAACAGTGGCGGAAGCAATGATAATAACAAATATAAGAAAGAAATATAAGAAACCTGTGATAAGGTATTTAAAATAAATACTATACCATTGCCAGTAGTTGCTAGTAACGTGTTAATACAGTACAGTTATATTGCTGACATATTGAAACACATTTCGTCATCAATTTGTCGTTTCAATTTAATGTCTTTTTAATCTTTGCCTAATTATGATGTATAAGTGTTAACTTTATATTCAGATTAGTGAGCGATCGAGTATTTTTTTGCTCTAGCTACACCAATAACTGTAACTGGTTAAACAGTAACTGTTTTTAATTATTAAGTGAAATTAAATTAAACTACCACTTACTTTTCAATCACTATAGTGAACGCTAATATAATATGATATGGAGACATATTAATTGTTTCATGTTCGAACTTGACGATTCATGGGAATAATCAATTAGTTAAAATCAAAAAAATGTTCATGCTTTTAAAAAATTTCTAAAGGTTAATAAAAGAATTCCAATGCCATCGTTACAATAGGAATTCTTTACTTTACCAATACCCAAATTTTTATTTTTTAACTCACATAGAACTTTCAAATACCTCTATTGAAAGATTAGGTTTTTTGAGTAATGACATTCTTTTGGAGGAGCGATATGTATATCCTATTAAGCCGATATATATATTATAAATATGATTGTAGATAAATATAATTTTGTTTGTTCTAGCCATGTTCTTTTAAATTTACCTTTTATACCTGAAACTTCTTAAAATACATCTCCATTTAACTATTCAAGAAATTTCATAAGCATACTTTATGTCAATATTTCTTTACTTATTAAAAAGTCTCTGGCATTTTATGGTTTTGAATTAAGGAAGATAGCTCTACCAAATTCATTTATAATTTCCATCTGAGATATCTTTATGACTCTGTATAAACAGACGATTATTAAATATTTAAAAATAGTTATGTACTTTGTAAACAGTAGAGTAAATGCCGTACCTAAGGCAAAAAAGACCCGTGTGATATTAATGTTCATAACTATTTACTGTTATTAATAGACTGCCTGTTTTTTGTCTATTAGGGCATGAATTTGTGAACAATAAAATCTGGAACATAAACATATAAAATAAATAAACATTGGTTCTTAAGAGCCAAGTTATGTTGCAATGACTTCCTCCTTCCAGAGTATCTATGCAGGCTATTCTACTTTCTAAGGATGACAGCTTATGTAACTAGGCTTCTATTATACCGTTTGTTTTAACTATAGTTACGTATTCCACCATTGCCCTCTTCTCTCAGGTCACTATTTTCATTTCTCTTTGCACGCTTTTTTTTCAAAATATTATTTCCGTTTAATATTTATGTATAATGGCCTATAACACTATTTCTCTCTCAAATTTTCAGAAAGTAACTGACATATCCTCATTTTATAAATAACTATTGCATTTTATAATGATTAAAAATCGATATTCAATGTTTATTAAGAAATATTTTATTTGAAAAGAAAAGATATGACCAGGACCGGGACTCGAACCTGGGTCTCCCACCTCTCCGTGGTGGCGCCTTAACCATCTCGGCCATCCTGGCTCGCCTCCAGGCCAGTCATATCTCTTCTTTCACTGATCCTATATCTCCGTGTTCTCGCAATTTGCGATGTATACTCGGGGAGGATGTTAATTGAACATTACTTTATTTTTGGATCTAGTTGAGTTTAAGTCATTAATATTATTATAATTTATTTTATTGTTATATGATATAATTTTTTAAATATTTTATTTGAAAAGAAAAGATATGACCAAGACCGGGTCTCCCACCTCTCCGTGGGATAAAGAATTAGTATGTAATGTTATTGGATTCGTTGAAAAGGATTACTTAGTATAACGGTTTCACTTGTCGAACGCAGCTGCGAGAAATTAAAACTGAAAGCATTAGAATAGTGTGCATATGTAGGTAATAATATATCGATGTGTTGTAATTTAGCAGTATTACCTATTTTACTGTATATTTACTTTATTTTAAAAATACATTCATAATTTTTATACTCCCGTGGTCAGTATTTTCAGGATACTGAACATCGAAAAGTGTAAATTTATTCTTGAAAGTGGGGAAGATAATGGTCCTGGTGGAGGTTAGAGAATTAATTTCATGAATAGGATTGAACTATTTATTTGAAACCAACGTTTCGATCCACATTGTAGGTCTTCTTCGCGGCTGGATAGGCAAGATTCAAACAAATTAAAATGACATAGTGAAATATTGTGAAGAATAAAAATAGATAAAATAAAATATAAAAATAATTCTGTTGGAGTAAACCAGATACAAAAGTAGGAATGATATAAATTATAAAATAAAATAAAAGCATTATTTGAAATATATGAACTGAAACAATAGGGTATGAGTAATGGAAGAAAAGATGAGGCGCCTTGTAAATTTATTATTTATTCCTGTACTACACCAAGAAGGGTCTGGGGATTCAGTCAATGGTAGAGACAGTACTTTTTCTTGGACAAGGTTTTTCCAGGGAGGTGATTTGTCATAGATCACACTTAACCGCCAGGTTTTTCCCTTATTTTGGGTACCCACTTAGTAGAGGCTGGGTCAGCCCCAGAGGAGGGTCCTAGATCCCATAGGATCCATCTCCGGTCGCTAACATATTATAACAGATATCGCTTAACAGATCCGCCAGCGAGCGGGATTTGAACCCTCGTGGCAACTCAGTGCACTACCACTGAGCCACTCCGTCATTATTTATTAAATTATTTTTTTAAAAATGAATGTGTATAAACTCGTATATGGTACATTCTTCTACAAATTAGTTTTTTTTAGAAACACGTCGATAGGAGTAAGTGAAATTAAGCGATAACCTCATTAAATTCAGGTTTCATCAATTAATAATTTTTTTTTTACTAACTCGAATAAACTTTCTTCTCAAAAACATCCTGGAAGAAAGCGGAAAGCAAGAGTCTCCTGCACCTGAAGAGGAAGACCACTAGTGAGTGGGGGAACGGCAAGGCAAACCGCTTTATTTTTGTAGGGATATTTTGTTTGTTTTTTTGTTCCTCAAATCGGTCGCAAATTCTTCGGTGAAGCTTGATTAGTTGTTTACAACACATGCTAAAAGGTTAGCAGTGTATTTTCCTCCAACGAACCATTAAGATGCAGTCGCGTTTTCGTATGGCCGTCTGAATACTATATTATATTATTTTTGACGTATGTCGTTAATGGTTTTATCTTTCTGTTTAGTTCCTCGTTTGATCTCAATAATATGAGCCGATTTCCCATGTGTTGAGGCTAAATAATGAACTAAAAAAAATGTTATTATATCGTTCCTACCATGTCCAAACTAGAAAAATAATTTTCGTACTATACCTATGACTCCACACTAAACCTATTTTCGCAAAGTATCCTGGAATACCTAAGCAAAACAAATACAAGGAAACGACTGGTTAAGGTTAGTATTTGGGTAAGTTTCTATGCTCAGTAATGAACTCATCAATGGTACCGTAAATCCATCAAGTCGACTCTAAACTAATCGGTGGAAATAACCTAGCCGTCTCTTACCGATGAAGTTATCCAACTGGATCGATGTACAGATGGATATAGTCTCATTACTATCTCCATGTTGTTATTTATGAATTTAAAAATAATAACTACTAGGTAACTATTGGAAAAATTATCCATTAACAGTTACAAACATATTTTCTTTGTGTTCTGTCAATATTTAATAATTGTTTGAGTTACCTCCTGAGATTGATGGCCTTATGAAAATTGCTCAAATCTTACCACACATCGCTGTGCTTAAACAGATTAATTAAATCCATTGTTGCATTAACTTACCCTTTGCCGAAATTATTCCTGGTCTAAAGCATTTTTTAAGTATAAAATATATTTTAAAAAGTATTCACTAGAAACATGGCTTATTTCCTAAAATATCCCGGAAGCACCAGGAAGGTGAAACACATTACTAGAATTAAATATAATTTAGTTAAATGTACATTACCTTAAATATACTGGCATAAATTATAGCAATAATCATTGTTGACATGTTTAAAAGATATTTTACTTTTATTGAAATCAAGAATTGACGGATAAACGGATGGTTAAATATTGATAATTTGTGTCTTCAATGATAGATTCTCTGGTGACTCTGAAGAAACCATGAAACACCCGTCGTGTTACATATCCCGGGTTACATTATTATAAACTATATTTTTACTTTCCTAACTCTACTAAATAAGGAAAGTGAAATAATCCGATCAAAATGTCGATGTGCAACTTTTAAAGGATGTGCGTTATATGCGTTTCACAACCCATGCTTCCAAAAACTCAAGTTTTCCCTTATCCATTCGAAATGAAAAAGGCAAACTATAGAAACACAATTTTGGAATCCTCTTAGCATAGGCATGTATACCTAAACTAAAAAAATAGAAGCCGATTGTTCTTTACTGTAAATCATATGAACAGGGCCATTATTGACAAGGATTAGCTTATTGAACTTTATTCTGTCCATGCTTATATTTCAAAAAGTACCAACTTACCTTCCAAAACATGTTACAACGATATATATTTCTATTTTTTTCTCCATGAATAAGTGTGCTTCAAACATGTGACATAACTGTCTTAATCTAAATTATACAGTTCATCACTAAGCAAATTACATCATTAAAAGTATTTGGATACTTTGATTACTTAAAAAACATAAAATTGATTCCGTTAGGTTTGAGTATACTAGTACACTTTAGTTAAACTAAAGTTGCTCATTACAACTGACTAGTTTTTCTTATCTGTTTACCTGTTTATGAATTTTAAACGGGGTTAGCTTAACATTACTTTATTTATCAATAAATCGATACTGAAATATCAAATGATATCTAAAAGAACCCTGTAGGCAGTAGTTCAATCTCATAATGAGAGTGGACTCTGGAGGAACACCAGTGAGATGAAGAAGAACCACCCACTGTCAATGGCCTAGTGACTGTCAAAGACCAATCAGATTATGGACCGCCGAAGGGTGACATTAAGACAAGTTGGCCACCACTGCTCTTCCAGCCATGCCCCACTTTCCCGCACTCTCCGACCTGGTTTGCGTACCCTTCCTTACCTCACCTTGTGTCATTGCGTATTAACCTGTTCCATATGCTTATTTTTTTATCGCGTATTAAATTTATCGATGTTATCTCTAAAATATATGGATTAATATTTTTATTTATTTTGACTATATGTTTTAGCCAATTAAATTCCACAGAAAAATGTCTTCTATGGAACAAGAAGCAGTTTAATGGTTTCAGTATCAAATGTAGTAGAAATAGCGATGAACACTGCAGGGGATTCATTTGGTCAATATCGAGCAAAAAAAGATGGCGTATATGCTTGGTTTCGCGGATGTGTTTGATTCGTTTACGCAAATGCGTGGAAACATTGGCGAAGGGCAGTTATGAAGTAGAGTTCGAAGTAAATTCGGATAAGACGCGTAAATTCGGATAAGACGCGTAAATTCGGATATGATTGTTAGAAGAATAATCTGAGATTTTGGTGAGAGTTTAAGTATTTAGAACTACGATAACTAAAAAAGATTCAAGACGAAAGAAGGTTTCTATTAAAGGCAGGAAACGTTTCTTATTTTTCGGGCTCCACATTACTAACCTCGAAATCTAAACATTAGAATTTTTAAACTATAATCCTTCCAACTGTTTTGTATGGGTGTGAAATGAGGCCGCTAATTTTAATGGATGAATAACGTCTTAAGGTATTCGAAAAAGCTGAATTGAATTGGTGAATTTAAGAGGTAATACAACGCGAAATTGCAGAGCATGCACCTGGTTAGTATAATTGAAGTTATAGAAACGCGAAGATCAAGATGGGCTTATAAAGTTTTGGGACTGGGTAACGAGCCCTTTCCTAAAAAAGATATTCAGCTGAATAGACTGATAAACATCCGAGGGGTAGATCGAGGTGTTGATGAGGGCATTGCATTTTGGTGATAAAGGTTTGAATTCAATTTGGTCATAAAGGATGATAATCCGTGGATGAAATTTTCCAAACAGCGACTGATGGTATCGGCATCAAGCTCGTCAGATTTGTAAAGGCACTGTCATCTAATTTGACAACTTCTAGATGACAGTGAGCTTTTAATATCGTTATATATTTATAGTAATAATTAACTTTTTTACTACTGTAACACCTAGACATGCCTATGGACCTCGTTGCCGTACTATGGAGCGTTCCTGCTTTGAGTTGCTACTATGTATTATTAAAATGCTCTCTTTTGTCTTGCTGGAACTCTCGGCAAGGCCAGTACTACATCGCAAGCATTCAATGTCAGGGCCTTCCATTTTTTTTTTCTTCTTCAACCAACTTGTTCAACAAAGCAATTATATATTAATAATCTGATGTTTGAAAAAAGTCTGAGATAAAGGCACTACTTCCAAATGCGCAGAGGATACTCTCTGAAAAGTTGAGGCCTGAAAAGATAAAACAATAAATATATTGCTTATTAGATTAGGTATATATATTGCTTAAGTAAAGTTTCTGTATAAAAATTAAAAAGAAGACTCGTACCCATAAACAAAATGATCACTTATATAAAACTGTATTAAAACTATTTCGTCAAATGATGAGGTTTATTTTAACGTTCATAAAAAGTTAGAAATGAGATATCATATGATTTATGACTTTATATTTTAACGCTTTTATTAGGGTCACATTAATGTGGATCTAACCATTTTGTGACTAATATGTAGGGTGATAAGTAAAAAAAAAGTACTATCATTAACAATATATTTCATCATACACTTTTTTTTACAGTTAAACATGGTTATTCGTTAAAAAGCTTGTTTTCCACATTTAATTTTCTGAAACTTTTCCGTACAATTTTTTTGGCTGATTACACTGAAGAAACTATGCGTACACTACGCAAGAATTGTGTAGTAATCAGTTTAAAATGACGATAAAATTTCAGCTGACCATTGTTAAAATATTATACCTCTTGAAGTAATTATTATTTGTTTGTATTATACTATATGCTTTTGTTCTGGTGAAATCAGTGGCCAAATAAAAAATACAGAATTATGTTATTATAATTTAAGCTTTTCTTGTAGGAGAAAAGACCCCAGTTGCTGCGGGTCTGAAATCAATTCTTTGAAGATCTCAGAAATGAATTCACGCTCCATGGGGAAAGTTGTGTCAGTTTTCCACCGTCTCTTTCGGTGAGTAATAAGTTTTAAAACATACAAATAGATCATCATTAATGGTGTTTATTTATAAATTTTGTATACATTTTTTAATGACTGAATACGACTTGATTACTAGGTTGTTAAAAAATCCTTGATACAAAGCATAAGTGTATATTTATTTAAGATTGCGAACCTTAAACATTATTGATTACTACTCTTCA
Source organism: Arma custos (assembly GCA_037127475.1). Classification (NCBI taxonomy): domain Eukaryota; kingdom Metazoa; phylum Arthropoda; class Insecta; order Hemiptera; family Pentatomidae; genus Arma; species Arma custos. The sequence goes on along the minus strand of CM073764.1, from coordinate 117,678,451 downwards.
ATTTAAGTTCATTGTTCTCAACCACTTATGCCCATCTTTCTGCCAGTATTTGAATTTGACTCCCAAGGACTATCACATCCAATTTTTACCAAGATCCGACCTTTTAAAATGAGTCATCAATATAACCCGTAATCTAATGGTGCAATATCTGGGCTATGTGCAGTATTAGGCAAAACGTTTACTACTTTCAGTTCCAATAATTTTTCCTTAGTCAATCAAGAAAGATGTGCACGGGCATTGTCGTGTTTCAAAATGGCTTAGTCACCCAAGTTTGGCGTGTTCAAAGAGGGGTCCTTTGCACTCAAACATAGGCGGATCCAGGGGGGGGGTGGCACGGGGACACGTGCCCCCCCAGGCGGTTGTTTGTGTACTGTGGAGAATCCATTACAGTACATACTTATAGGCAAATCATGTGATGATAGTTGTTAAAATAACAGAAATAACATGAGTGAAACTATTGTTTAGATATTTTAATTAGCCTTTCTATAAATACTACAAGAGTATTTCTGAGTTATTGTTGATTTTTTTGTCCATCTGCCCGTTGTGCTCTCCCCAGAAAAAAATCCTGGATCCGCCCTTGCACTCAAAACTTCACAAATTCAGCCTAGCAGTTCACAGTAAAGGTTTCAGTCCACTCCCCGAACATCAGGGGCAATAGAAGAGCGATCTGATCTGGGTTCATCAGAAATTAAAAGACTAATCAAAGAAAAAGAACAAGAAAGAGAAGACACGAAAACAGTCTTTTGTTCTTAGGGGAGTTGGAACTAAAGGTTCTGTTCAAGCACAAGGACTTTAGTGAAAACTACCTGATTCACTTGAAATACCAAATATACTGTGGTTAAAATATCTGCATCAATCAGTTTACTCAACACAAATTGGTAATTGTCACAATTGTATATGGCTTAACAAAACTGGAGTCATTATCACAGCTCCCTGTTTTCCAATGCAGTCTAAGTCAAAAATCGATAACCATGCCCTTGACCATGGTCTGGGTTAGTGTATTTATCTGGCATAAGTGGAGAAATTCAAAATAAATAATAATAATAAAGGGTGTATTTATTTTGGGACAAATCCCTTTAGAATAACGATACAGGAATAATTATAAGCTATTATGTCTTAGAGTATAATATAATTACATTTAATTAATTATTACAATTAAATAGTTAGTAAATGAGGAATCAATAAAAAAAGAAAATTGTGAATTACCTCCAATAAAATTATATTATCCGGATTAAGATGAATATCTCAAATCCTATAAGAAAGAAAGTATTTAACTTGCAATGTCTGATATATTGAAAGAGTTCTGATATATTTGTGAGGAATGTATTAGTTAGAACTCTTAAGACTAATTATATAATAACTCACAGTTATATTGATTTACGTAATTCATTTAATATTCTCTAATTGACAGTTGTATTCTTATAAACCTTATAGGAATGGTGAAAAGGATAAAGATGGAGCAGGTGGCCAAGGAAATGGATCTGGAGGAAGACATCTTATGCGCCATCATATGGTGACACCCGCTGAAATGAAACAACCAGAGGCTTCTTCAGGGCAGGGCAAAGTGACTACATTCTTTAAGAAGTCCCCGTCTCAAGGTAATTAAAAATAATAAACCTCCATGTCTTGCAATGGAAAAAGTTTGAAATAATTCTTTTTAAACCACCTACCTATAAATTAGATATCTTAAAAGTGACATGAATCTGATAATAAATCAAATGGTGATTTCTCTTTACAAGCTATGAATGTATATATCAGTAATATTCCTGTATAATACACATATTAAATTAATTTGTCCCAAGTATATGTACATCTTTTTATTTTTACTTTACTTTTTGCTTAAATTTTTCTAGGATCTGAAAGTGGTGCCTCTGATTTAGGATTTCCAAAGTCTGTTCGCAGTCGGCGGTTAATGAAAGAACTTCATGACATAAAGAAAAGCCAGACTAAAGATCCTCCTTTTACAGTTGAACTAATAAATGATAATTTATATGACTGGCATGTTCGACTGTACAGTATAGATAGCGAAAGTGATTTGGCAGCAGACATGAGAGAGCATGGAGTCGACCATATTTCATTGCAGCTTACATTCCCAGAGAATTATCCATTTGTGCCTCCATTCATGAGAGTCGTCTCTCCGAGGATAGAGAAGGGCTTTGTGATGGAAGGCGGAGCAATCTGCATGGAGCTTCTCACCCCTAGAGGTTGGGCTAGTGGATATACTGTTGAAGCCATTGTTATGCAGTTTGCTGCTAGTATTGTCAAAGGCCAGGTTTGTTTCTTTTTATTTATTTATTAATATCATTTTACTATTGTTAATTTTGAAAAACAAACACTAGCCTGGTTGAATATTTTGGAAGATATTTCTAATTTTGTAGAAATAATTTTCTTATTTGGGAATTCAGAAATTATTAACATTGAATTTAATGGCATTGTAAAAAACCACAATTTCAACTTTAAAACTATAAATTATTTTTAATTATTAGTAATAACACAGGGTTTAAAGGAATACAGCTTCATTAAACAGAAGTAAGCTTTGATAATTTCTTTTACTAAATCAGCAGCAACAATATTTATAATTACTGAGGATTAAAGAAGTATTCATATAAATATTGAATATTAAAATATCTATATAAGTAATCATCTTAATCCAATTTTTAACTTACCACTTACCTTATATTTTTTATTATAAAATATGAATTTATAGACCTGGGAAGAATAAAAAAAAAGATTAGTATGAAGTAAATATTGTTTAATAAAAAAACATGGCAAAATATCTCCAATTACATTATTTATATTCTCTAACTCATATAAGAATGAAAACATTTCATAGATGTAATCTCATCCATTTTAATTTTTATACCTACTTCACTCCCACTTCTGTTGTCAAATGAAATGAAAAATACTACATTTTTCATTTATTTCATCACGCTTAGTCCAAACATTGTATGAAATATAAAATCTACTTTAAATCATTATTTTTTATTACTATTTCATTTCTGGTTCTAATTATATGTTATAAATTACAGGGGAGAATATCGAAAAAAACAAAAAGTTCAAGTAAGGAGTTTAACCGACGTTCAGCTGAAGAATCATTCCGAAGTTTAGTCAAGACTCATGATAAATATGGCTGGATAACTCCTCCTTTGGCAGATGGTTAATTTAGCTCCTTTTTTTTCTATTCTTTAAAATAGTTGCAAGAATTATTTTATGGAATTGAACTTCCATCGTTATAGTATTTCGATTGTGTTTCCATCTTAAGTCAGTTTGATATACTGATTTTCATACATAGATTGATGAATTTCAGTATTATCTTGTGATAATCATTTGTTAATGAAGGATAATTTATTATTAGTGCCAAAGTTTAGCTTTTATGATATATTTTGGTGAAGTTGAAAAAACAAGTTATAAGTTCATTTGTTCACTATTTTTCATAGCAATATCACATTGGTTTCCTTTTCTTTTAAGAATAAATATAAAGAAACAATGATTTATCCTATAATATTTTTTTCAAAAACTATTTAATCATTTTCGTTTTTCAGCAACTCATTAAAATTTTTTAGATTAACATCATAATTTCGAGAAAAATATTCCAAACATTTTTTTTTCCTTTCTCAACAAGACAACAATTCGTTAAATTTAATATTTTTTGTTTTTTCATTATGCAACATTTCTAAACCATTAAGAAATTTACAAGGTGCTCTATTTTAAGGCCCATCTGATGCTTTTATATGGTGTATTTAAATTTTTGAAGTAAATTTTTATCACAATATGTTTCTTAAATAACTAAATAATTATCTATCCCCCCTCATAAATATATATTTGTATGACATTTATAATTGAAATAATTCATATTCGTAGTGACAAATTCAACACAGTTGTTACATTAGTGTCTGTATTTTTTTAAGTAATCAATTGGTATTATCAGGGACTTATTGATTTTCTTCAAATACAACATTTATACTAGTTTTAAATATTATAACAGCATGTAATGTGTGTCTCCAGTATTTTTCAAAAACTCATACATTTAGGAAAAATAAATGTAACATAGTTGTTGTTGATAAATGTAATGTAAGTTAATCAACTAGTCCAATCCCTTGTTTAACAAATAAACTGATTGATTGATTTTAAACTAAAAGGAATATTCAACAGGTGCCGTCAATATTGAAGTAGCAGGTAGTCACTGCACTTAATTCAGTTAAAATAACTTAATATGTTTTTCTCTATTACAATGTGGATATTAATTTGTATAAAAATCATGTTATCAGACTTTTCTAGTATTATTGGAAAAGGTGTGTGTAGATAACATAATGCAATATATGATAAGATTCATTTGTTTTCCTCTCACTTCTTGATATTAAGAAAGGGCTTCAAAGGGAACTTTTTTCATTTTTTTATGGGAAAAAATAACACTTTTAAGTTAAAATTATTTTAGATATTTTGAAGTTTTTATAGATTATTTTGTAGAACGTTTTGTAAATAGATGATAAAAGTATGCCATTTTAGATTCGTCATTAAATGAGTAGTTAGGAAGGCAAATACGTCATTATCCATATTTATTATTTTAGTATTTAAAAGTGGATTCCATGTATTCATGTAATATTGAAAATTTAAGTCATTGTGTTAATTATAATACATATTTTATGCATGATTGTTGGTAAAACTAGTGTTTTTTTTTCAATAGTTCATAGGATGTAATTGGAGCATTGTAGGTTATCAATCTTGTATTCTTGCATTTTTTACAACTATATTTCTGTGGAGATACAGAGGTAAAAAATAATCTTTTCTCTGATATTACTAGTGTAAAATAGGTAAACTATTTCGTAATGAAAATTATATAATCATAACTTTTGTGGTGACTTCTGTTATCAAAGAAATGCAAACATAGACTATTTGAAATATTTAAATAAATATTTTTTTTAATATTGTAGGAAAAGGTTAGCATTTTCAAAGAGTTATTGTTCAAACCAGAGTTGATTAATGGATAGTTAATTTTTTAATTGTTCAGGAAAAAATAGACAATAATTTGAAAAATATATTGTATCATTATATTTTAAGATTCATTCAGCTAAAAGAATAATGATAGAAGATATTAACCACATATACATATGCATTATACACATAAAACATACAGCACCTGTACTATCCTAGAACACACTGAAATTAAATGCAAGCCCTATCCATAAATGCAATCCTATCTCATTAGATCCTCTCCCTCTACCCCACCAACATAAAAAATAGTTTTTATCAGCTCTTCTTAAATTTCACATACCTACACAAGAAATTACAGAGTCAAAAACAAAATTTTATTTATAATTTAGGAATAAATTTATGACTATACTATTTTCTTTAAACAATGACTATTAGTTTAAAATAGAAATTATAACACATTAATTTTGAATATTTTCTAACAACATCCATGAAAGGAAGACTGAATTTTAATGGGAAAAAAGTTATTTCTTAATAAATTCTTGAAAAGGAGGTATAAGAAAAATACATAATTTTAAATGTAGATCGCAAAATCAAAAATATATCACCAAGACTAATAATTTCATTCAACTAATTATGTGTCAAAGTGAAAAATATTTTAAAATAATATAATATAAAAAAGATTTTTATTCTACCACACATATTATTACATAAATAAATTAAATCAACTGAGTAAAAATCAGCAGACGGATGTTATCTCTATCATAGGCGGATCCTGGGGGGGTCACGGGGGCATGGCCCCCCAGACGGGTTTTTGTGTACTGTGGAGAATCCATTATAGTACATACTTATAGGCAAATCATGTGATGTTATAACATAAATAACAAGAGTAAAAATATTGTTTAGATATTTTAATAAACCAAACCTTTTTATAAATACTACAAGTTTATTTCTAAGTTATTGTTGTTGATTTTTTCTCCGCCTGCCCGTTGTGCCCCCCCAGAAAAAAATCTTGGATCCGCCCTTGATTTCTATAAAACATTTACACATATAAACTGTTGATAATATATTTTTAAAAGTTGTATGAAATCCAAGGAAACATTGTTTTGCACTGCAATCATTAGATGGATTTGAAATTTTGATATATGGTAGTTGGTATAACACACAAACTAGGACACTGGAATTACGGGTATGACTTACATGTTGCTTATATAAATATTTTATTCGGGCAAAAGAATTTAATTTGAAAACATTAATTTCACATTTCTAAAAGTTGTGAGCTGTCATTGGAATCCACTTATTTATTTTTTAAAAATAAGTTATACTTATAATCAACATAAACATATGAAGAAAAAATGTATATGTTAATATTAAATTATTGGATTAGTATCAATTTTTATTTTAAATATTGTGACAATGTGCTGTAACCATAAATTAAAAAGTACGTAGAAGTATGTAATCTACAGGGTAATAACCCTTGTTGCTCAATATCAACAGACAACCCTCCCTAAATAGCTAATGTGATAATTTTGTATTTAAGTAGAATTTGATTAGGCTAAGTTTTAAATAACTGTATTTTGGCCTCCAGAAAAAGTATGACTGAAGTGTTTTGTTGCTTTAAAAATTTAAGTTCAACAAAAACATAATGTTGTTAGCTGCCTTTCTTATTATTTGATAAATTCGGAGACATTTTTATCAATATATGTAATATTCCATAATATATTTATCAATGTGGTTGTGAACTACAATTATCATTTAAATTCATTAGCCATATTTCAATATTTTTGTATAAATAACTATCAAAATTTTTAGGTGTCACTTAATGTTTTCCAAACAATGGATAAGAGTGCATAATTGGATATAATATTAATTATGTTATACCTATCAGTGTAATTAAAAAAGAACTCAACCAACTGTATAATATAAATGTAGATTATAATATATATTGACATCATTGATTCCTATTCAAAATAAATTGTTAATCATTTAATGCATGTAATTGTCGTTCATTAAATGTTTCAATAAACAAGGTGTCATGCTATTTTTTATGTGTTATTTTTCCTTTTCTCAAGCATGTCTAATTAGGCCTTTAATTGTATTGAATATTATAACAAGTCTAGAACAAAAATACAAGTAACACTAGAATATTTGAATACACATAAACATTGATAATGCTTTTAATGTTAAAGAAAAGTCCATTAACTCTCCTAATACCGGGTGAAAAAAGTTACATGTAATACCAGATGGGATCGCTGGAAGACCCAATCTTTTTCTGATATCATCCATCTAAGAGTCATTATTTATGAAGCTGATACAAAGGGAATGTAGAAAAGCAATAGCAATCATTTTCGAACCTTTTCAAATTCATTAATTAATTTCAAAATGTATAATTGTATTTATTTTGAAAATAACACTTGAAGTGAACAACAAACATGTTCCAAGAGACCCTAAATTAAATGAGTGTATGAGTATGTTATGGGTCTGTGCTCTTTACAAATATATTGCAAACATTACAAACAAGGTTTATTTTAGTCACTTTTTCTTGGGCATAAAGTACCACTTTCCCCTCTTCTCATGTAACCTTTTCTGAATGAATTGGCTACATGGGTGCAGCCAATTTTTTTCCAAATTCAATTTAAAAAACTGTCATCGTTGGTGATAAGCCTTTTTTACCAACCTGGAATCAGATCAATCCAAAGGCCGAATGCATTTACTGCAGCAATATCTATCAGATTCATAAAAAGTATCACCTTTTAGTTTGACCCTGACAGGTATACTCAGTTATGATTCTGTCAAGATTTTCCACTCCTCCTTTCGTGTCATTGTAATGGAAAATTATGTCAGGCTTTTTCTCAATATCATTTTCGAGGATGTTATAAAAGCAAACTTTTAAAGATTTTAAGCAAACAACAGAAATTCTGCTAGTAGAGTTCTAAAAACCTAGCCCCCACCCTTTCTCTCTTTCGTTTAGTAGGTACCTATATATTGTTAAGAATTTAATATTTTAATAAAATTGAAGATATATAATGTGATATTATGGATAGCTAGTTAATTAAAATCAACGTTAATTTTATTTTATTACAAAATTTAAATTATTATAAAGAAAACAAAACAAAATAATACAATATTAGATCTCCGTGGTTCAATGATAATTAATTTTAACGTCGGGATAATTAGAACAAATTTTAATTTACAAACACAATTCTTAAAGTAAAACGATTCAAATAAAGTAAAACTCACAGATGTATGTACCAATCTTTGTCTTGAAGCTCCCTCCGAATCAACACATAATATAACGTTCTTCTTAATAATTTGAAAATGCTGTCTTCTGGACACTCTGTACTCGAAAAATGATGAGAAACTAGAAGGTCTTCTTCCCTGGACGCTCTTCTCACCAGCGTGACATAAATGAAGAGGTCCTGTCCTTAAGACGCACCGAATGAGAGATATAAATGGAGAGGTCCTGTCATTAGGACGCGCTGAACCAGAGTGGGTGAAATATGGCGGAAAGACGCCGGTAGGGAGCAGCAATGCCATTTGAATCAATATGAAAATCAACTTTACTTATAGAAATTGTGTTTTTTTTCATTTAACAAACAAATATTAATTTAATAAAAATTTATTATATAAGTTTTTTGGAATTATTTTTATTTACTCAAATAAATTGTTCAGTAATCGGTATCAACGGTAGTCCGATTGATAATAACTATCGATAGTTTTTTATTTATTTCTAATATATTTTGAACCTCAACAATATATATATATATCGTCTGAGAAATATCTAGGAACTGACACACATCAAAGAATTCATAGCTTCTGAACAAATGATGTGAAAGAGAGAGAATTCCAACGAAAAAACACCAATATTTGAAGGACTTTCAGAAAATATTAACTTAGCTGGGAAGAGTGATTTTAACCCACAACAGCTAACTGACACTGTAACTAAGATATCAACTAACACTTTAACTGAAATATTCTTCTAGAAAATTAAATAAAGAGCCTGTAAGGCACAGTCTGTGACTTCGGTGATCTTAAATAAGGCTAATAGTAAGTACTAGGTGGAGTTGTTCCGGGACCCCATCCTCGTTTTTTGGAAAACATTAATCCACAGTGATTTATTTTGTGGATGAAATTCGAACAATATAGACCAATTATTATATAAATAAATACAAATATAAATTAGAACAATATAGACTTGTTACGACAATATACCCTAGTGAGTATAACTTAGTTTTTGACTAAAGGAAGGTAGAATTAATTATTTGACCTTATAAGTTTAATTAGAAAACCTAAATTAGAAATTTCAATGGTTCAAAAAATTTGATGTGATAAAATTTTAACAATAGAATATTGATAAAAAAGTTGTTTTATTTATTAAAAGCTTACAGTTTACAAATGCCTTTAACATTAACTTATAATTAAAGATTTATATAGTCAGAATATAAAAGGTAAAAAACATAGTATAAGGCTATTAGAATTATAACTAACTTTTATAACGACTAATTATTTTTAGAAATTTAAAAATCTTAACAATTAAATATACAAACTTCAAAATGTAGAAAAAACTCATAAATTTATATCAGTAAAAATATAAAAAAATAGAGAGTTTAAAAATATAACAATGCATTGGACGGATTAGTCATAAATTATAGTAATTGCCAGGTACCTATACCATTTATATTATACATAGCTATTCAGATGCAAATGTAATAAATATGTTTTAAACATGATGTGGGAAAATAAAATCGAAAGAAAAAATAGACTAATTGATTAAAATACTAAACATTAATTTAATACATTAGAGTAAATGTGTGAGATTCTACTAGTTGAGTGAGATTCATAATTCATATGCAAAAATCAGTAATAAACATAAAAATAATTGTTATATTTCTTTTAGAAATGTTTTACTTCTAAATTTGAGCAGCTCTCCTAGCGTTATATGGCTACTTTATAAATCCTCATTAGCCGATGGTTTTATCAGACATATTCCATTTGTTAACAGTGCAGATATAATCTAACATAATAATGAAAAAAAAGTGCAATTATATTGCAAACTAAGAATAAATTTGAAAATTTGCTAAGTGAAAAAAAACAGGTTTTCCTTATCCATTAATATAAACTATGAAACCAATATGAAAATATATCTTTCTAAATATAGCATTTGAATAGCCATTAAGCATATGATACCCTTTGCTCATAAGCAGCATCAGACCAGTCACTAGGCGCTGGTCTGGGGCCATGTCTTAAATGAAGAAATTTACCGCCATAGCGGAGGATAAGCATAATAACAACACCAACAAAAAGAACCAATATAGCAAGGGGAGGCCAAAATATCTGAACTCCCATTATAGATCACTTTCTCTTTTATGAAGCTCTAAATATTCTTCCTGTTGTTCTTGTCCAACCCTTGCTTCAAATACTTCATGCACCTTAATCCCTTGCAATTCAAATTCACTTAGATCTAAAGGTGGTTGCTTATATGGAGTCCTTGTCCAAACAGATGAAATCCACCTATTACCTAAAAATAAATAAATTCACCAACATAAGGTCAAAGTGGATTTTTGTTTTAGAACTGCACAACAAAGTGTTGAGCTTTTTATAATATAGTTCATGGATTGTTTTGATGCACGTCTCAACTTTTACACATATTTATAATTATATATGCATAAATATTTTTTTAAATGTATTTATTGAAATTTACAACTGCATACTGAATACATCAAGTAAATATAATGAAAGATAAATCATGTCCCAAGATAAAGGCAAGTAGAGAAACTACCCAGTGGTAGTACTCAAATAAAAAGTTTAACTTAGAAGGTCACGAGGCCATCTTCTTTTCAGACGCCTCAAAGAAATTTAATCAGACGCAATCAGGAATTTAAAAGGTTGCGAGGTTTGAAACTAGTGGGTTTGAGTGGAAATGAAGTTTGTCATGAAAAGATTAATACCGGATTCGGGCCAAATCTGCAACAAAGGGGGCATTAAGGTCATAGTGGATCACTTTGTTCGTAACAAAGTAAGGAGCATTGAGGACTTTACGAAGGATTTTGGTTTGTTAGGATTGAATACAAGAGGAATTCAATGGTTTAGTGGAGCCCCAGAGCTCTATTCCGTAAGTCCAGATTGGTCTAATGATTGTCATGTATATGAGTATTTTGTAATTAATTGGGAGTTTAGAGCGTTTGTCTAGTAAATGTTGAAGTAGCCTGAAATGGCGAGCTGTTTCTTGTCGTTTCAGTCTAGTATGAGGATTCCAAGTTAAGCATTTGTCAAGGTGTAGTCCTAAGTACCGGACCAGTTCTATAAGAATTAGTGGGATGTTATTAAACGATACAGGACAGGGAGTCGTTGGTTTACGACGGAGGGTAAAGGTGATTTGATGAGATTTGTGGGAATTTATTTTAATCCTCCAGTTTTGACACCAATTTTCAAGTTCAGTAATATGGTATTGAAGAGTACGAGATGCTATAACAGGATCAGTGTTGACAGATAATAGGAATGTGTCATCCGCATAAGTGGTAAGGATAGTATTAGGATGAGTTGGGATGTCAGCTGTATATCTGTGTAGAGAATTGGGCCGAGGTTACTGCGTTGAGGAACACCAGCAGATTGAGAAAAGAGGGATGAGTAGACATTATTATGATTTACTGTGAATGACCTGTAGGAAAGATAGGATTGGATAATGAGAAAGTATGTAGAAGGTAGGAATTTACAGAGTTTGTAAAGCAACCCGGGGTACATATTCAATTTAAAACTGTGTACAAAATTGAATTAGAAAAGAACGTGTTATGTGAAAAAAAAAAACAATATAATATTGGGAGTTCGAGTAATTTGAACAATTTATCAATCAGAACAATGGGGTAGTACAATGGAGTACCTCCTACCCTAGTCAATTACAAAAAAAATTCATATACATCAGAATTATTACAGCTTTTATTTAAACTTATAGTTACTGTTGATTCACATTGGACTGTGGACTTTGTCCTAAAGCAATAATAATTTATAAATTATGGTTGTATAGATAGCAATAGTGCAGCAACCCATTGATAAAGCCACCTTATTGTAAATTTGTAACAAAAAATTATTTCATACTTTTGTATGACTAGCAAGAAATAAACATAGTGCGAACAACAGCCAACAAACAAATCCTAATCTTAAAAGATTTGCAATATAACCAAAAAATTGAAATAGATCGATAACATGTGGGAATCAACCACTGAAAAATCAATTCAAATGCTGGAGTCGTAGTATGATAGTATTATCGATTAAACAAATAAAATAAACTTAGCTTATCAAGAAGTAAAAATATTTTACCTGTATTACTATCTTGCCAATAATGCTTATGTTTCGAACACCAACAAAAAAATACGTTGAGAAGAATCAAAGCAAAACCAAGTACAGTACAAATGGTAATAGTTATATAAAAGGCAGTAAAATCTCCAAATTCTCTTTTGCTATATAACGGATTTCTCTTGTAATCAAAGGGGTCATCAAGAACATGGGACATTCTAAGTTTCACATAGAATGACTAAAACAATAAAAGAAGCAAATAAATATAACAATACATAAGTAAAAATATATCAATGAATAATTTTCAAAAGGATTTATAATTTAATTTATGCTGGCAGTACTGATATTAAGCCAGCAGCAACCACAATAAAATTAAGTTTGTAAGGGTTATAGGAATGAAATATAAATTTTAAATCAATGTTTTCCACACATAATTAAATATCAGTGCCACACTAATAAGAATGTTAAAATATCGTACTTTAAATATTGCAAGACTATTTTAGTTGGTTTCTCCAAGTAAGATTTAAAACAGGAATGGGAAATGGGCACCAATACGGTAAACCTGATATGTTTAAACATATTATCTATGTATTCTGATTTATAATTCATGAAAAGAGCCATCAAATCAATCAACAATTTTTTTTAATAAGTTAAAACAAGGTCTCTGTGAGTTAAACAAATATCTGATACAATAGTTAAGAGAATAAGAAATGATAACACAGAAATTTCAGATAAAATAATATTCAGGAGAGTCATACTTAACTCAACATTAGACATTAGATTGAAAACTTAAAAACTATAACTAAGATACCAATATAAAAATCTACATCTATATCAACAAAAATACTGTATACTATAATCGTTAAGAATTATTTTGAGTTGATAGACTGAATTATTGTGCTATGTGAGTACCAATACTGAACTATATTCTGGAAAAATGTGTGTAGGTGTGGCACAATTAACCTGATGATGGTTATACAAAAATAGATTACATTAAACACAGAACAAAACTTAAAAGCATTAATTTAATAGAAATGCAAAATTTAAAATAAGCAAGTCTGATGTCATCATAAATAAAGAACGAATTTGTATTTAATTATTTACACCGATAGTGAAGCCCTTATATTTAAATATTAGAATAATGGGCACACGAATGAAGATTTAGGTTTATTTTCTAAAATAATGTAATAAAAAAACTCATAATCACAATCATACACCTTAATAACCATTCAAAGTACATACCTAACTAAGAATGTAAACAGACCAATGGGTAACTAACAAAACAATCCAGGCACACCCAACAAGTGGAGAATGACCGGTGGTTGATTGGCTCACTAGCGAAACTAGTGAATTATTTTTAAACCAGTAAATTCAACCATAACGTAAGTTATTACGTTTTTCAATTCTATGTGTAAATTTTACATCAATTAATCTGGAACCATAACACACAAAAAAATATTAAATACAAATTATCTTTGTCAATTACTTGTATTTGACGGGTGTGGATGGAAATATAAAGAGAAAAAAAATTATCTGCACAATAATATTTTTCTTATTGATATTAATGGCAAAAGGATTAACGCCCAAATTAATCCTGAAAATCACCTTAGCACGATCCTCCACTTATGTCACGCCCGAACTGTGGAAGTTTAAGTAGGCTCGGACCTTGCAAAAGTGTTGTTTGAAACTAAGCCCAACATTACAAGCCAATCTCATCCGTCGCAATCCTATATTTTCAATTATATGAACAGAGTCCAAGCTCCGCAATCTCTCATTCATTTCTCACTGAAAATTCTAAGCATATTTGAAAACCTTAAAACGTAGTTCTACTACGTTTAACATCCATACGTAACATTTGTATCACCCTTCAATGTATTTATTCATCTTGTTGCAATACGAACATTTAAATTTCACAACATATTATAAATTATTTTTTATCTTTATTTATGTACCCATTATTCTAATTCTGTTTATCATAGATTTTCGTCTTGTTCGGATTTACCTTCCAGCTATACTTGTTTACCAGCTTTCATTAGCTTTGTTGTGTTTTATAGTTAACGGGTATCCAAGGGTATTTTAACTCCAACGAACGTCTCTGAAAAATAATTACCGATCATAACTATTGTGGCATGGGGGTTACCTATGGACTAGTGGTTAGCATAACAACCAAGGATTGATATAATAAGATAACTTAATAAGCCCAAGATCGCGGGTTCATACCCCGGCAGGTGGCCCTATGATTTAATTAAGGGAGTAAAAAATCCTTGGTTATGCCGTCCTTCGGAAGGGACGTTAAACGAGAGTAAGGAGGAGCCTGACTAAGATATAGATGTATCGAATCGATTTTTGATTTATATTAAAGCAGCGATAGGCCTCTCGAGTTTCATTGCAGGTAATGGCACTGTCTCTTGAGGCGAAAAATTAAGGTAAATCTCTACGGTGCACCTCAATGTGTATAACCGGCTTAAGTCTAGGTTATTTGCCTAATTCGAACCCAAACGGTCTCTTCACTCACAGACTTTTTTTAAAAACGTTTACTTACTCAGCTATATAATTCATTTCCTAAAACTACATTGATTATACAGTTAGAATGAATAAATTGGTATTATTGGAGAGATTTGTTTCAATTAGGATGCCCTGTTTTTACTTACACTTTCTCTCATGAACTTGAGAATTTTGAAAAATAAGAAAACAAAAGGGTTTAATGCAATCGAACGCGACTCGTTAGTAATTATAACAGCATTCCAGTGTCCTCTTCTAAGCGTTCGTTGCACCACATTCTTCTTGTGAGAGGTTGGTGGTAGATTGCCGCATCAGGTCGTCTCAAAAGGACATAAAATTTAATACCAACTATCTCTCCATTATTTCCCCATCTCCAGTAATCATTCGCCCTGGCTCGTCCTTAACATTTCTAATGGGTTCTCGCCTTTCCCTTCATTGATTTCATTCTCTTCCAAAAAAACCTTGGTATTTTCCCTGTAATCATTTGGCAGACTTCTACAGAATTTTTTCCAGTTTTTCCTCTTCACCACTCGAACAACCATTTTCGCTTCCCTTCTTCTTCTGACATAGAGCTCCCAGTTGGCGGTAGATTTGATTTTACAATACTCCTTCCAGGCTTTCTTCTTCCTACCCACCGCAGCTTTCACTAGATCACTCCACTACTCCATATTGACATTTCTAAGTTTTAGATCCAGAAGTTATGTATATTCCTTTTTCTTTTCTGAATCCTGCAGTTTTGCAATGTCAATCCTCTTGTATGCTTTGGACCTTTTCTTTCTAGGTCATAGGATCTGGGTGTCTCCAGTCAAAAGAAGATGGTCCAAACCAATTTCAGCTCCTCTTATAACTTTTACATCAGTGAAGTATTTCCTTATCCTCCTAGACAATGTAATCTATAATGCTGTTAATTCTCCTTTCCTCTGCTGAGAAGGTTATTTTGTGCAGCGCATTATGTGGGATGAAAGAGTTTCTAATGAGGAGGTCATAATCAATACAGAAGTTGTTGAGCTTTTGTCGATTTCCATTTTTGGTGTGTTCATCTCTATGTAGGCCCATAACATCATGAGAATTTGCATAGTCTCTTCCCGTCCTTGCATTGAAATCACCCATTAGGATAATTCCTCTGTTACCTTTTTGATCTCTAATGACTTCCCTCTCTAGGTCAGCAGATCTAGAGATCATCAAATCCCTTTGTCGAGGACATTTGTATCCTCCGTTGGGGCATATACTTGAATAAGAGCGATCTTTCCTATTGACAGATCCATATACACTGGTATAATTCTTGAGAATATGGATTTCCAATTCTCTACTTTAGCTAATAAGCTTTCTTTCATGATAATGACCAGGTGGTCCTTGGCTCTGAACTCAGCGGGTACTCCTGATTAGATGAGCATATGGCTCTTGTTCAGGCGTACTTCCCCGTGCTCCTTTTTCCTCACTTCGCAAATTCCTAGGAGGTCCATCCTGAAGGTCTCCATCTCCTACACCAGCTCAATCTCTTTGTCAGTCGAAGTCTTGATATTCCACGTTCCAAGCCTAATATCAGTTTGAGAACCGCTTACACTGTCCAAATCCGAGGCTATTTAATGTTCTCTGAATCAGTTGTACTCTACTGCAGGTGATTGGCCTCCTATCCTTGGGACAACTGGCCTTCTGAATATGTATGTCCCCTTAGGAGGTAGGGGACCGGGCTATACCTCCCATTTAGAAAACCAATGTTAAAAAAAAAGTTAATTTGTTTACAGCCTTGATTTTTTTTCAATAAAAAAGCATTGAATGATATGTATTTAAAAAATTTATAAATGCTCCAATAATTCTCTATCTGTTTTCCCTGCGTTCGGGCGGATTTTATCATACTACTCAAGAGGGAGGAGCCTTTTACAATTAAAAAATCTTTAATGAAAGTTTGCTTGTGCCAAAACGTAGGCCTAACTGATTTTGTGTAATTTATTGACTGCACCCCCTTGACCATTTCACTCTTCTAAGAACTATTTTGTATCAAGCCATTTACTTAATTTTTCTATGCCACACCACCAAATGTGCATTTCTACATCAGAAATAAATCTAGATAACTCTAGACTATTAAATTATATAAATCTAATTTGCTAGGTATTTATTCATCACTATTCGGAATCACTCAGTTAGTACTGGTGGGCTTATCTACTTGTACAAAGTGTTTAATAATTTGTTTAGAATATTATGTTTCTTGTAACTAAACCAACATAAACCTACCTTTGCAAACATAATCAATACATCCATAAATATAATTACTTGCAAGCTATAATTTTGGTTATGGCCAATAGTTGGATAATTCTATAGATCCGAAATTGAAGGTGTTGATTTCCCCTTTTGGTTATTTATACAGCTAGAACAAGAATTGTTGCAAGTTGGAACAAGGCTCATTCTACAACCTCTTCTTTTGTTAAATATTATTGGTTACAAGCAAGGTAACAAATCTAAAATCTGCAGTAGGCACAAAAAAACAACAAAATTGTTGAGAAAAATCTTGTTTGTCCCCTTTAATTATACCAATAATATTAAACATTCTTATTGAGGATATTGCCTCATTCATGTCAGGCAAAATATTTTTACAACTGGGGCTTACATCACCTTCACAGGTGCCAGTTATATTGGCATTATCCATGGCAAAACTTTTTGATAAATTCTTCGTACTCAGCTGATAAATATAAAATTAAAAAAAAATAAAAGCTGCTTTTGGATATTTTTGTTTTGGGTTATTTTTTTTTTCATTTGCAGTTTGAAATCATGCCTTCATTAGTTATCTATGTATATGTAATACAAACATAGTTTTTAAACTTACTCTTATTTATTTAAAAGCAGCTGGAAAATTATTGCCGAGCTCTAGCCCAAGTTTTAAATAAATAAATACTAATGCCTTTTTTTAATTCATTTCTGATAACTATTCCTTATAATTATCAACATTTCCACTCTGATTTCAATATTTTAAATCCTTGAACTTTAGAATTAATTGGTGCATTTCTTGTAAAGGGCAATAAACTATAGTCATAAAATACTTTATTAAGATACTTTATACATAAATTTACAAGAACTATAATATATAAAGTCAACTATCAATAATGTATGAGGTAATAAAGTTGAGCTTTGGGATTTTAAATTTCTTTATGCTTCTGATTGAACATAGTCAGATTTAAAGAAATAATAATAATAATAAACTAAATATTGCAATATTGGCTATGTTGCTAATTTGAAAAGCTATATAGAATATTAAAACATGTACATTTTACACTAATATTTTTAAAAGATACTAAAAATTAATGAAGAGGTAATAATTTTCTAAAATAATTGAGTTAGAAAAATAATATCACTTATTGGTTACAAAAATGTCATGGCTATATTATAAATTAAATTGAATCAATAATTTAAATCAGTTGCTAAAATAACTAATTTGACAGTCAACAATACCAATTTTATCTAAACCATTGTAAAACCAAACAATCTTACCAACACCATTGCAAAACCATTCAAAAAATCTCACCTATACAATTGTTAACAAACTCTCCTTGATTAAGAATTACCAATGAATCTGACTATAAATTATCAATGAATCACAATATCTTCAAATACAATACACAATACATATTAAGCTCAAAATTATTACCTTTTCAAGTCTTAATAATTATCAATAATAAAACAATGACATTCAGCTCCATTCATCAAAGAAAGGAATGTTTATAAGGAAATTTTAAAAATAAAATATCTCTCCTCAACCAATTTGCCTGACCAAAATTTCCAATTAGAACAAAATCACATTACAATACACAGATTTATCTTTTTGCAAGTTATCAATTAATTAAAAGTTTTATTACAACTTTGTGCCATATTAAAAATCACATATAAATATTCACAATAAATGAAGTCAGCCAAGGGGTAAAGCACCAAAAAATATAATAATTTATTATGTTCAATGAAAAAAATTAAAGAAATATTGCAGCCTTAATCGGATGGAATATCTTCAAATTAAATTTTTATTACACATAGAAATATATCATTTCAAATTTAAACAATTTCTTACCTTATATATTTTGTTCAAATATAAAAAATAATAGTATTTTTTTTACTTAGACTTCCATAAATAATATTTTTACAATTTTTAACAAACGATACTTTATTTATGACTTCACAACCAGCAGGACTTATAGACATTGAACAAATTTTAAATTAAATGAAGTAATTAATTGATTTTATACGCCTAATTAAGTTGCTTCTGCCAACTCAAAGCAATTTACTAAAAAATGAGAAGTAAAGAAATTAATAATGTTTGTTGTACTAAAATTTCATGAGATATGTAATAAGAAGAACAAAATTTTAATAAACAATCTAAAGTTATGTCGGTTATAAGTTGTTCAGAACAACTTTAGTAGCTAGTAGAGCCACAGGTCAAAGCACCAAGTAGGATGTAAACAAAAGCACATAAACAATCACTTAGGCCATGATCAATGTTATTGTCATTGGCTTACACTTAAACCCCATTACTGTCCTGTGTGACCATCAAATATTTCAAATTCCTAAAATGCAATTATTTCCAACAAAAGGAAAACGTTTTAAAAATTATATCATTAGAATTAAAACAACACTTTCAAAAATAAATAAAATAAGTAAGTACTCAAAATCACATTAAAATCAAGTATTTCTTTCATCAGGTGTCAATGTTTCTTTTTTTATCAGCACTTACAAGAAGAGGAAATGTTCTTGGAATGCAATGATTATCTTATTCCAAATCCTCCATAACAATCAGGATTAAAAATTATTAACAGTTTATTATTGATGACCTAAGTATCTCTTACTCGAGAGAGTTTTTGTGAGTACTTGCAACAATTTCAGCAAATGACTGGTCTAAGCAGGCTTTTAACTCTGCATAAGTAACAACAAGCACACTTTGTTCGTCTCTTGACATCAGACAAACCTGTAATAAAAGTTATGTGTAAATGAAACAAAATTTTAAAAATAATGAATAAATAAACTAAATATCTCTGATATAGCTAAAAGAGTTTAATCTCTGGAAGACACTGTATATTGTACGACCAATTACGTTACTAAAATTATTTTTAAAAAATTTAAATCCTTGAGACTATGCCACAAGTTCCTAATTGATAGGCTAGTCCTGTCATTTCAAACTCAAGAAAGAGGTATGAAGGGAAATGGAAGGAATTCAATTCTTTGGTCAAGAAAATTTGTAAGATGTCAAACCATCTAGAAGTTTCTCTTAAGTTGTAAGCTCAATGGAGGGAGTAACTAGTTATCTAGTATCTCATTTTTTAAAGATTTTTGTGAATATCTTGGAAACTATTGTTCTAAGAATAAGACAACTATGTGAGGAATTAAAGCTGAGGAAATAAGCCATAAGGTTGATTTGATTTGATTTCTTTGCAATCTCATGTAGTCTCCAAGATGTCAGAACATTAAAATTAAACATTATAAAAAAAGAAAAGAAAAGAATTCTCCTAATATTTTTGTATTATAATTTTCCAATAAGTAATGACTTACCTTTTCATTAGTACCAGCATCTAGTTTGTTGAGGCAATGAATTATATGTGCCATATCCAAAAATGGTCGACCATCTTCAGTGACTTGATGAAAAATATGATCTCGGAAGAGTTTGAGCATATATCTATCTCCAGTTTCAGACCAGGAGGGATCCATATTTAACCTTTAAATTAATTTTAAGCACAAATATACTCCTCAAATTGTTTATATATTTACATGAAGATTAAGGCAATAACCTTATGGTTACAAAAGAACCTTATAGCTTTACATGTTCACATAAAACTGGAAAGAATTAATTATTCCATTAAGAAATAGGAACAAACTAATAAAGATTACCAACCAAGCTCATTGCTGACTGAATAGAAAAAGTATAACTATAATTACACTTTAGTGAGGGTATAAGCAACTGATAATAAAAATAGAGAAAATATTTGAGCCAATAAAATAATTTGCGTAGGGTGCACATCTCGAGTCCTGTCAGTAACCTAGCTAATTAAAATATAATTTTCAAGCAATAAATATAAGAAATAAACAAATATTGGTCAACAATGAAAAACAATATATTTAGGAAGGATGAGCAGCACCTGCTAAAACTACAATAAAGGGTTGTAAAAGTCACCTGTTTTAGTTTTTCGCCCAAAAATATCAGAAGTTCTACATTTAATTTTACCAGAAAAATGGAGAAAAACAAACATTGATCAAAATGGCACATATACATACCTTTGATTAGTGTTTGAAATTGATTGAATTAATTTGCTATGATGAACATGAAAAAAACCTAAATTATTTTTTGCCCAATTATAAAACCAGATAAATCCATTTTGTATAGTTGGTTTTTAAATTAATTTGAGAAAATTTCTTGATTAAATGTGAGGTTTAGTAATGAAAGAAAATCTATTAGCACTACAGAACACCTAGAGCATTCTTTAATGGTTCTACAATGTGCATTAAATCATAGAATTTTCTTAGATTAATGTAAAAAGCATCACCAAAAGAGAGTAAAGCTACCAGATTTTATAATTAGGTGATTACATCATATATACTTTATTGAGATTTTTCTTTCTACCAATTAATATAAGAATATTTCTATAAAGTGAGAATAATTTTTCTATTTTTTTCTTAAATTTCTCTTAATTGAGTTTGAAGAAAAACTAAATAAAACATCCTACTAATGAAAATAAACATCAGGGATATACTAACTCTGGCCTTTCATTAATGGTGCCCAGCTTCACCAGAAGCCGGCATAAACGACCATTTTCCATTTCCTTGGCTAGCTCACTCTGAAGGATATCATTGTGATATTGAACTGTATCCAACTGCGAATAATATCTCGCTCCAATCATCGGCATTAAATCTACAACACTTCTAACCTGCTTTGTGGTCAAAAGATACCTATAATTAAAAAAAAAAGTTTTATTATTAAGCATTTATTTTATATTATTGTTAAATAAGAGAGAAGAAACTACATAGATAATAACAATATAACTAATTATTCAAAATACATTAACAAAGAAGCATTTTTATACATTAACAAAGTGAATGATTCACCAAAATAATAAATGAATGACCATCTTTGAACCTATATTATTTTGTATCCCCTTTATAATGAGCCACATGAGAGTCAGCCTAGTATGCTTTAAAAAATATTACATTCAAAAACTGATTTCAGAAGAAATAATTATCATTAAATTAATTTTTGAAATGTTTGGCCTATTAAAGGTCTTTGTAAAATTTATGTATGAAAACAGGTTTATTTTGTATTTAAAAAAGGCTTAACAGACCTGAGGGCTCAATGGTCATACAAGCAATTAACCTTTACGTCCACAGACCACTTCCCAAACCCAAATCCATAAGATCACCCTTAATGCAATAGTCCAACATATACCTTGGACAGTTATCGACTGACTCAGCACTTCTTATCTTATAAATATGCTTCTTTTAATAAATTTGTTCATTACTAAACCTGACAACTTTGCGAACTCATCTCTATAGTACAGATCAAACAATGATTACAAAGAGTAAAAATAAATAAAAAGCATAAAAAAGTAAAAGTAAACAACTCACAATATAACATTCCTTAAGTCTGCACTATACGTTCTTGACATGAGATCTAGAGATGTCTGTAGGTTGTCCCTCTGAACAGCAATCAAAGAACGACAAGCCAAAGCAAGAATAAGCTTTCCCAATGCTGTTAAATCTTCTTGCTGCAATTGATAAGAATCATCAGCTCAATATTTTCAATCTGTTACTAAAATTAGTTGCACATGTTAGCATTAATTTATCAGAAAAAAAAGAAGGTGAAAAACTGTAAGAAAAACCTAATCTATAGAAGAAAATTATAAAATCAAAATTAAAATTATGTAATAGAA
The DNA here is from genome assembly GCA_037127475.1 of Arma custos. Classification (NCBI taxonomy): domain Eukaryota; kingdom Metazoa; phylum Arthropoda; class Insecta; order Hemiptera; family Pentatomidae; genus Arma; species Arma custos. The sequence goes on along the minus strand of CM073764.1, from coordinate 117,655,835 downwards.
AAACCAAATTTTCTCAAGAACTGCAAAATGAAATTCCAGGTGACCTATTTGATTTGTTCTGATTCAACTAAAACAAAATTTTCTGGAGCTAACAACTTCAGCCATACTTTTTTTTTTGTTGGGACAACCCAACTTCACGTAAACCAAGCATATCATGAAGAAGCTTTGAATAAGGATTCAAGTCAGACATTCGGATTCCAAGGAGCCCAACAATTCAGAATGGAGCAGTGTATCAGATCACTGCAATGACCTAGAAAAAGTAAAAAAAAATAAAAAATAGTTTTCAAAACATATAACATAAATGCCATAGCAAACTTTAAGGTGAAAGCAACTAAAAAGAACAAATGGGTTTCACTGAATTCCTGACTAGGAGAATACCAACTAGACTATGTAGCTATTTCAAGAAAACTTCAAAGGGAAATCTAAACTGAAAACAGGTTAAACAAACAGACATTCATGTTCATAATAGATCAAGGGCCAAAAATTATGTTATATTATGTACTATTTTTAGCATAAGTCTTTCCATTTTAAAATCATTAAATTATGATGTCTTACCAAACTAGTTTTACTTTAAGGTTATAACTATCAAACCAAAATCAAAAATAACAAACAATTTAACCACTAAAGACTTAAATTAGTTAAACTTACCAAAAGAAAAGACCAACAGCCAGACTCTGGAGTCCAAATGTAATTCTATTTTCTAGATAAAAATCCTTATGGCATAAATAATTTTTGACATTTATTATTGCATGAACATTTCCCAAAGCAAGGCACCATTACCAAAAACTATTTATGTCACTTTGGAGGGAACAAGATACAGATTCGAACAATCATTTTTATTAAAGAAGTTAGTTAAATATTCATAGTGGTGTGATACGTGGTATACTATCTATTTTTCTATTGTTCAAAAATTTAGAATATAGATAATACATTATATAATACTGGTAGCTTGTTTCTGATCCTTAAGACATCATCATAAGATATCTTATCACCAATTAGTGGATTGTTTATATATCAACTGAAGAGATCCTAACCATGCAGAACAGAGAGTGTATGAGATCAAAGGATTCTGTACCAGGGAAATCATTTGCTTCAATAATAATATCAACCCGTACACCTCAAAAGGACCAAGGTATTGTATTCTCTACAATTGAAAAGACCCCTATGATAAAATATGTAGTTGCTGTTGGCGAGCTCATTGGCCCAGGTAAGATAACCTCCCCTTCTAAAATTTCAAATAATGTGGTAGTATTATTTCTATCCCACTAAGAACACGTAATTGAATTTCTCGAAAAGCACAAGGGTATCTCTGTTGAGGGCAATTTCATTCCAGCACGGCCCCCTGATCATGCAGTCCAAAAGAATTATAATCTCAAATGTCTCACCACATCTACCCAACGATTTAATAGAAGAAAAACTGAAAGAAATGGGTATAAAATTATTTTCAACAGTGAACTACCTTCAAGTTGGCATAAAAATCCCTGGTTATGAACATAGTAAGCTCCAGAAGGCATGCGTTCACTAAACCTGATACATTACCGGTCCTACCTACAAGCGTTCTAATAGAATTTGAAGGCGATTCATACAGGCTTTTTATAGATGATGATGAAGTCAAATGTTTCTCTTGCAACGAAAAGAAGATCCCCAAAATCCCACTTCTAGAAACTACAATTACGAATCAATCACTGGAACCAATTCAAATAACAAACCGTCAATATCAGTCTCTACGTTCCCCAATTCTGAACAATAAATCTGAAAAAACAAACAGTATAAACAAAAAAACATCCAAAGCTTCAAAACATAATACAGTAGCTTCCCTTGTCTGATATACCTTCAACTTCATCAAACACGACTAATATAATTCTAAAATCTAATAAAACTGATGTAGTAAGTAAAGCTTCGGGCAACTCGAAAACTGCTGCAATACAAACTATCCAGAAAACAATTAGTGAACACAAAATTGACACAAAAATTGATATTGATCGGTTTACCAGTCGTATTAATGATTCGTACGGGCACAAGAACATTAAACAACTCGCAGGTTCTTACTACAAAAATGCAGAACTTGTCTTGATTTAATAAAAAAAATACATAAGCTAGTTGATAATCCCTCAGCTAATACAAATTAGCGAGAATAACCCATCAATTACAGCTCTAAACTATCTGAACCAACAATAGATAATAATTTTCATTAACCCATGATAATTCAGTGAAATATTAATAGTTTTTTCACAAGAAAACCGCAATTAGAATTATTAGTAAAGAAATATTCTTCTGGTGGCGTGCAATATTTGTGAAAAATGAATTGTTTTCTCGGCAAATTCCAATTAATTCTAACTTGGAAGTAGTAGCAGGAATGATGACATTACATTTGCCGAAAGAACTTTGTATTTGTAGCGTTTATTTGTCTCCCCAAAATAAGGTTTCCTATGAAGATAGAAGATATTCACCATTTGTTTTCCCAACTTCCAAAGCCGTTCTTAGTCTTAGGAGACTGGAACAGTCATAGCCCAACCTGGGGCTCCCAAAAACTTGATAAAAGAGGAAAAATATTGGAAAAGCTCTTACAAGATCCAAACATTATTCTATTAAATTCTCATAAACCTACACATTTCTGTTTGTTCAATGGTACCTTTAGTAATATAGATTTATCTTTCTGTAGCTCTGATACAGCAACGCATATGAAGTGGGATACTTTTGACGAATTATTTGATAGCGACCATTTTCCTCTGAAACTTCAATTTGTAAACAAGGCAGAAGAACCACTAAAAACTATCAGATGGAATTTAAATCTACTGACTGGTCAAAATACATCCAATTCATCGATTTGATGTTAGCCAACAAATCTCCAATTTCTAAGACGAAAAGAAAAGAGCTCGCTGTCGTAGAACTATCAAGGAATCTAAAAAAATCAGTTGGGAATCATACCTCAATAGTCTTAATGAATCAGCCCCCATCAAAGAAACTTATTATTAGTTTTGCGTTACGTGCATGCGTCCAGGCCTCCTCAACCAGCAGCCACCATAAGTCTCTGTCCCGTGCTGCTGCCATCCAGTTGCAAACTCCCAAGCTTCTTGCATCCGCAGCCACACAGTCGATCCATTGAAGTCGGGGACGGCCAATTCTGCTCTGCCCATGGATGATCTCCGTCAGTAGTCTTTTTGGAGCTTCCTTGTCGTCCATCCTGACCTGACTGTTTGATTAGAGTCACAATGTCAGGCTCCCCATAAAGAACATTAACTTCTTCGTTTGTCCTCCGTTTCCATTCTCCACCAACTAACACCGGTCCAAAAATATTTTGTAGAATCCTGCGCTCAAATATGGCTAAATCATTGTAAGCATGTTTGGCCATTGTTCAAGTCTCTGCTCAGTATGTGAGGACTGGGCGAATCAAGGTTTTAAACAAAATGATTTTTGTCTTCCTTGTAACTATCCTACTTGCTATTTGTTGCCTCAGTCCAAAGTAACATCGGTTTGCAGCCAATACCCTACTTCTGGTCTCTGCTCCGATTTCATTATCGCATGTCACCTGTGATCCCAGATACGTGAACTCGGAAACCCATTCGAAGGAACATGCCCCAAATTCCACTTCCTCCCCAGGATGTCTTGGGTGCTGGTCAGTTATCATATACTTATCATGGTTGACCTCCAGACCAAGTTTTCTTTTAGCTTCTGCCAAAGAAAGGAATGCCTCCTCAACTGATTTTCTAGACCGTCCAACAATATCGATGTCGTCGGCATATGCTAGGAGCTGCACTAATCTGTTAAAGATGGTTCCCGCCGTCTGAATCCCAGAATCTCTTATTGCTTTTTCCACAGCCAGGTTAAACAGCAAACAGGCAAGTGCATTGCCCTGACGGACTCCTCTTGTAGATGGGAAACTTTCAGAGCGATCACCCTGAAACTGGACATCAGTTATCTCTTCATCATCCGGTGGATCAACATCCACCTCCACTCCTCGAAATAGATGATTGCTCTCCTCATCCTGATCCCCTGCATAGATATTCGCAAAGTGCTCGTTCCATAGGTTCACGCCGCTTTCTCAGCGATGATATTACCCTCACGATCCTTGCATGCTGAGTGGGTGGGCCTATATGGTTTCCTGCCTTGATTGATTATGGCATAGAATCTTCTTACATCACCAGTGGCTTTGAGCATTTCGGCCGCCTCTAGCTCCTTTCTCTCCCAAGATCGTTTCTTTCTTTTATGAAGTCTCTTCTCCGTTCTTCTTTTTTCAATGTATTCCTCAACAGTGCGCCTAATGTGTCTTGCTATTAGGGCTGCTGTTGTATTTTTGGCCTCTGTTGCAAGCGAGCAGTCTTCGTCAAACCATGGGGATTTGGTTTTTCTTTCTACTTCTCCCAATATCCTCTCCGCCACCCCGCCATTGAGTGGATTTTCCTCCATTGGTCATCAACTTCCTCCTCCTCATAGTCAGATGCTGAGAGTGTTTGGTCCAGTGCGTTTACAAATCTCATCCTTTCCACTGGGACAAACAGCTTTTCCCGATTTAATCTTTTTTTTCTTTGGATTCTGGATTTTGAGGTATTCGCCCGATGATATGAGCAATGCTTAAGTAATGGTCGGAATCCACATTTGCACCACGATATACACGGACATCTGTGAGTGAGTTTACATGCCTCTTATCAATCACAATATGGTCGATTTGGTTCATGGTTCATCAAAGAAACGGGAAAAAATAAGAAAAATCAGAGGGATATATAAAAATAATAAGATAACATCACTGAAAATCAACAGAATTGAAACCATTACCGATTGTAACGGTATTACTGACATATTGGGTAACCATTTCTCTCTCCAATCATCAACATCTAATTACTTGATTCCCCTAAAACCAGTCGTGATTGATCACCCAAATGTCCAAGGAGACAATGAACACTTCTTAAACTCTCTATTACAAGAAAGGGAATTAGAATAATGTCTAAAGAATATGAAAGGTTCTTCTCCAGGACCTGATGACTGTATTTCTTAAGAAATTGCCCCCATCAGGTAAGAAAGACCTTCTCTGTGTATATGATACAGTTTGGACACAAAATGTCTTCCCAACGTAGTGGAAAAAGTCTACTGTAATCCCAATATTAAAACCAAATAAAAATAGACAAGATCCCCATAGCTATAGGCCAATATCCTTGACGTGTACTATGTGTAAACTGATGGAATCGATCATCAATAAAAGACTTATTTGGTACCTCGAGCGTAAAAAATATTTCTATAGATACCAAGCAGGTTTTAGGCATAACCATTCGACAACCGATCACCTTGTTAATATCACTAGCAACATACTTTCGGTATTTTCTGAAAAAATGAGTTTAATTGCAATCAGTCTTGACATAAAAAAGGCTTACGACATGGTCTACCGACCAGGCATTATCAACAGTCTCTTGCAGATCGGCATCAGGGGAAATATAATCAATTTCTTTAAGAATTTTCTCAACAATAGAGTAATGCAGTTGAAAGTAAATGAAGTTTACTCAGACGAAGTGAAACTAGAGAATGGTGTACCTCAAGGCTCAGTTCTTAGTGTTTCTCTATTTCTTATTGCTAAATGATATCGCAGATCAGATAACTCTCCCAGTTAAAGGGTTCCTTTACGCCAATGATTTATTACTCTGCTACAAAGGAAGAGATCTAAACCTCACGCGACAGATCATGCAATCGACGATTTTACAACTAGAAGAATGGGGAAGAGACTGGCTTTGGATTTTCTGCTGAAAAATCACAGGCTATCATTTTTTCAAGAAAAAATAAATCCGAAAATCTAAGTAATATTTTGATAAACAGTAGTGAAATTAAATTTTATGAAGAAATCAAAATTGTTGGGCTGTCCTTGGATCAGAAATTAAAATGGAAAAGTTATCAGAAAGGCCAGATTGAAAAATTAAAACAGGACTGTATCAAAAGTTTAAACATCTTAAAAATACTTTCCCACCAAAGCTGGGGAGCAGACAGAAAAATAATGCTAACAGCATATAGAACTCTAATAAGGTCTCAGCTTGATTATGGTTGCATTGTTTACTCATCAGCTTGCAATAGCCTGTTAAAAAAGCTCGATTCGATACAGAATACCACCTTAAGAATTGCTATTTGAGCTATCAGAACAAGCCCAGCTTCCTCAATGCTTAGTGAAGCTGGAGAATTGCCCTTAAATCATAGAAGGAAACTTTTGACACTTTGGTACGCAGCCAAAATTTTACAAATGCCAGACGACTGTTATAGCGATACTCTATCTAAGGGCATAAATCATGTTGTTGCACCAAACCGTAAAAACCCAAATAATAGAAATAGTATTTCAAATAGAGAAGAACTTTGGCACCGAGTCGCAGCCTATCTCTATCACTTTAAAATTTCCTTATAAGCGGACATTGAACCCCTAGTGATTGGGTATTCACCATTATGGAGAATGACACCTATCAGAAATTACAAAAAACTACTACCAATTTTGAAGAACTTTACACCAGAAATGATAAAATATTGGTACAGTGAAATCATATTCAACCAATTCCCTAATCACAAATTAATTTTCACAAACGGACCTAAATATGAGAACAGTGTAGGCTGTAGTGTAGTGACGGAAGCAAGCACATACCAATGGTGAATGAACAAGCCAAACTCAGTCTTTTCGTGTGAAGCATGCACAATATTAAAAAGCATACCAACACATAACAAATAATAGCATTGAGAAATCTGTCATAGTAACTGACTCACTATCAGTGATAAACACATTTGGACAGGAAAATTAATTTTCAGAGCATGAATATGGCCTTAAAGGAATATAATAAAACAGTTTCACTGTGCTTCACATGTAAGCATAAGCTGCAACGAACGACCTGAAGCGGGGGCTAAAGCAGCTGTAAAAAGTGATGTTCCCTTGTTAAGATCCATCTTTTTGTCCGAATGGCTGGCAGTGATAAGAAATAAAATTTAAGACAATTGGGATGAAAAGTGGGAGAGCCTTCCGCAACACCACCTCAGTCAAATAAAAGAAAAAACACTGCTTGGATCCCTCCAAACGGCCTAATGCCAAAAGAGTGCAGTATTATAAGCAGGTTAAGAATTGGTCATACCAAGTTGACACATCTCCACCTACTTTTAGGGCAGTACCACCCAAACTACCAAAGCTTTAATAATGTACAAATTACCGTTAAGCATCTGCATTGAATGCAAGAAGTATAAAATAGTAAAAACAAATTTGGAAATTGAAACGTATCAACCTTTCAAAAATGATAATGAACTGCAGAGGACTTTGATGTACCTAAAACGAACAAACTTAATCCTAGAAATATAAGAAGAGCAGTCGTCATTAATGGCCTCAGCAGTTGAAGCGACGTTAAAAAAATCAAATAACAAAAAAATATATTCATGTGGATATGATTGACTGAATATATCTTAAAAGTGTGTAAAATGGTCAGAAGATGCAGTCAATAAATTACACAAAATAAGATTGAATTATTTTATTTTTGTCTACGCTTCAGCTTAATTTTTAGGCCATCAGGGATGAGAATTAAAGAAAACATTTCAGTAACAAAGAAGATATAACAGGTTATGCAAACATAAATGATGGGAAAGGCAAGAAATGCAGAGGAAAAGATAAATTATGAAATAACTGATGAAAAATAAAAGGTAATAAAACATAGTAAAATTACAAGAGAATTGTTTTGTTACAAAATTTTTATTTTGCATCAAATTCGGTATGTTTTATTTATTTTTTAAAAGAATGATTTTGTAATGAATCTCTTGTTTTTTACAGTGTTTCATTATTTCTAGATTTCTTTCTATTCTTATTATTTCTCATCAGTTATTTCATTATTTATCTCTTCCTCTGCATTTCTTGTCTCTCCTATCATTTATGTTTGCATAACCTGTTATATATATATATTTCTTTTGTTTTCTTTAATTCTCAGCCCTGATGCTGGCCTAAAAATTAGGACGAATCGTAGGCAAAAATAAAATAAGCCTAAATTATTTTGTGTAATTTATTGAACCCTCTGACTGTTTTACACTCTTCTGAAACTAGTTGTAAATAAAACAAAGCGAGGGAAGAATTTTATTGCTCTCTACAGTTTATAAATAAATAAATAAAAAGGCTTAGCGAACCTAAAGGGTTGATGCCACCACCACACAAACTCAAATCTGCCAGATTCTTAATGCAATCCTCCCACATATGCATCGGTCTACCCCTCAGACGCTTCCCAGCTTATCAATATCTTAGGAATTCGTTCCCTACCAAAACCAGAAACTTTAAAAGCCCATTTTTTTTTTTTCAGTGGGCATCATTTGCACTGCGACCATACTAGGTCTATTGTGCCCCCCTAAGAGAACAAAGCGATTATTATAATCTTAACTTGGCTAAACCCACAAATTTAAGAATACTTGCAGGGTTTATTAATTCGACCTGCCTAAGGTTAGTGACTCTATCCTGACCAAAGGTTGCAAACCTATCACATAGGCAGATAACATGAGATAGGATGTTTCGTCCTCTGAATGACAATAGCGGCATGTGGGATAGCCCACCAGTCCCAACCTGAACATATGGGCGTTGAGTCCACAATGACCCGTATATGCCGCTATAATTGTTTTTAATGCTTCCCTGTCCAGATCCAGAAGAGCATTACATGTCTTCTCGTTGAAGCTGTCAAGGAATAATTTAGAATGCCTTAATCATTTTAGCCCGCACCAGTATTGGTGCGATTTCCTAAGGTAGATGGCATTTATTCTACTCTTAGCGTAGCTGAGACTAATACCGCATACTGATTCGGGAGTGCATGGAATGCTATCCGATCCCAGGCTGGCTAGCCTATCAGCTTCTTCATTGCTGGGGATGCCCGAGTGTCCAGGAACCCACTCAATGCTAACCCTGTTATTCTCTGCCAGTTTGTTGAGAACTGTATAGCTGTCCCAAGCAATCCGTGAGTTAGTACTGTGCCCGCTTAGTGCACCAATGGTAGTTTGAATGTCTGTGAAGAATGTTATCCTTCTAGAAGACATCCGCTCCTCCAATAGTGACTTTGCACAGTAGTTTAAAGCAAGAACCTCTGATTGAAATACAGAAGTATGCCTACCTAGGGAGATCCAGGTACCTGCCCTGGGTTTATCTTTCCTCCAGAATCCTGCCCCATCACCAGTGGCCGTAAGAGAGCCATCTGTATAACAGTTGATGCCATTGCAGGGTTTATGCTGTGTTGTAGTGTCAATTTTGACATTGTATTTGGGTGACATTAAGCCACACAACTGCGAATCCGATCTCATAGTTAAAATGTGATCTGCCTTAATTTTTGTGAACAGCACCCACGAGCTGGAGGAAGCCGAGACTGATGGGATTATGTTCTGTTTATGCAGCCTGTAAAGGGAGACCATGGCTCGGTACTCAAGTTCTAATATTAAAGGCCTGAGACCGAGTACCATCTCCATTGTAGCAGTTGGAGTCGTCCTCATAGAACACGTCATCAATAGACAGGCCAATCTTTGCAGCTTCTCCAACTTAAGTTTGGGTCCACTTTTACCCGCGCCTTGCCACCGCACCAGGGCTGCATAGGTCACAATGGGTCTAATGGCTGTTTTATATAGCCAGTAGATCATTCTTGGTTTCAAGCCCCAAGAATTGCCCACTGCCCTTTTACAGGCCTAAAGATATCTGATGGCTTTATTAGTCGTGTTAAAAAAATCCCATCTTAATCTTTGCAACACCATCACTTGTAAAATAACAGTTTATAATAAAAATTATATTAATATTATAGAGAACAGTAGAAATGTTTTAAAAATTGAATCACTTTTATTCACTAAGTTTTACGTTAAACAAATTGCATGGTTAGAAATGCTTGTTTGGACCTGTATGTAAAATTAGCACATCGTGTGTTATTGGATTGAGACTGTTGCAGTGCTCTATACTTAAACTTAAATCTTAAGAAGAATATTTTAGTCAAATTTAAAAACAAAAATTTAAAGTAAAAACAATAACATTACTATAGATTAAATTGAAATAAAATACCTGGTAATGTGGTATAAGAGATAATGGGTTGTTAGAGGATGAATCAAACGTCAGAAGATCAAGTATACCAGTTGAAGACAGCTGCAATCTCAATCTTCCAGTGAGAAGTACCTTAGACGGATCTATCACCCGGCAAGCTAGATTAGCAGCATGGACAACAGCCAAAGCACCCGTCAGCTGAATCACGTATGACCAGATCGTAGTCTCAGGAAGCATACTGCTCCTACCACCGTTCCGGAACAATCATCAACTAACTGAGCTAACACACATTTACAAGGTATGTGATTCTATTAATTAAGAGATATATTATCAACAACAGCTGATTTCATTTATCACTTAACTAACAGAATTCAGTCATCAGTATGATGAATCCTTTTTTCTTTTTAAATTAAATTGTGAAATATATTCACTCTATTTAAATATATAATTTCCATGCCTATTTATATGTTTTTCATGCTCAGCTTCAAAAAAATAAAAACAATAAAATCTGGGTAAACTCATGGTATAAGTATTTTTGTAAATCAAATATATACAATTGAAGAACTGATAGATATTAACTAAACAGTTTACATTCATTTAATATTATCATGCTATTATTGCCAAAATAATATTATAAATAAAAAAAAGGAATACTATTTTATAAATTGCACTTACGTGTGCTGTTGCCTGAGAAGAGAATTTTTGCTATGAGAATAAGGTCTGGGTGCATTGGGATTAGAAGAAAAAGAGTCTGTATATCCATTTACTGCTTCAGTGGATGATAAGTGACGGGCCAAAAGAGTTTCAGAGTCTGGGTGATAGTCATAAACAAACACCATGGCTATAACATTAGTAAAAAATATTCATGAAATTTATCAATAATAAATCATTGACATACAATCTTTAGTGATATATTACTATGAAAATACAAGGCATTTAAGGATGGTAAAACCAGGAGGCCCAAACTAAAATAAATGAATTCCACAAACATTCTATTACTAAAATTTATTCAGAAATATTTAAAAATACAAAGCTTATTCAAAATCCAAGGGTGAATTACTTATATTAGCAGCACACATCAAACATCATAGGCTCTGTGAATGAATATAATATCAACATTTTCAAAATTACTTCAAATCAAAAGGGAATCAGTTATCTTTAAGTAAGTGTTATTTTCTCTGTCTAATAGAAGAATCATAAACTAACAAAATCACTGCCAACTATTTTATAAACCATTTTCTATAAACAAAGAGACTTTATATACCAATATGCCATAAACCATTATGAAAGTCTTTTAACTAATTCAATAAAAAAATATTCCATATAAATGTTTAATGTACATAAATAATACATCAATTTACACTTTTCACGTTAATAACATTTTAGCATTTACTGTAATTGGAATATAATATCAAATACTATAATATCTTAAAACTTTATACATTTACTAAACAGCAATTGAATGCGCTAAAACATTTTTTTCTGAGCAAATGCTGTATAAATACTTACACTGATCGCCAAAAGCCTTAGTTGTGAAAACTTCACGCAGCTGAACTATGTTGGAATGATTCAATTTTTTCCACATATCTACTAATACCATGCACTTGGAGTTGGCCAGTCTGAAACCTAAAACATGTTGTTTTTTTAAGCTAGCAAAAACAACTAGGAATCCACATAATTCTAAAAAATAAAAATTTGTAATTTTCAGTAGACATTTTGCCATTTATTAAGTTGATATAGGCTAAGCAAGTAATAGTCTCATGCTTATGAGACTATTACATGCTTAATCCTGGGGATGAGCTTGTAAAAACTGTTCCTCGGGAGTATGGAATCTACACACAGATGTATTTTATTTTTATTTTATTAAATCAGGAACAAGAGTTCAATAAAATGAGTTATTAATACAGTAAAACCTCTAATATCCGTCACTCTCTGTTAACCATCACCTCAGTTTTGAGAAAAACAAAGAAATATATATATATATACCCCCCTGAACCCGAAAAAAAAAAAGCCCGACGAACTACGAGTGGACCCGAGCGACGGCTATATAAAGCCGCAAGTTCCCGGAGCATCTTCATTCTCGATCCAGCCTTGAAGAAGCTAGCAGTATGTCTGGCGAAACGTTGGCGAAGAAAAATTTAACATGGTCTAAACCAGAAACCAGTGAAGTTTTGTGTATAAATAATGGCTGTGGAAACCTGAAAGAGTATATATATATATATATATATATATATATATAAAGTTTGGTTACTAAAGTCATAGGCGCCGGCTAAGAATGAATCATTGTGTCTTGACAGCTTCGTTTTCTAGAATCTGTTGTTTACTCAAAACCTAGGCTTCCTAGCACATATTTCTCAATTAATTATCTCAACCTAATGTAGATTCCGCTGTTGAACTACCTTCAGTCTTCATTCTTGTCTTACAGGTACTTGTGGTTCTCTTAAAAGTATGTATAATAATGCCGGAAAAAAATACAAAGGAAGAGTTTAGATCTCGCTACTAAGTTTGAAATTGTAAAACGTTTACAAAAAAGTGAAAGTGCTTCAATCTTAGCAAAAATCTAAAAAAAAAAATTATATTCCTCGGACAACAGTTAAATGATATAAAACGTGCAGGGGACCCCTAGAGTATGTCCCTTTTATATAATCATTTAATGATTATGGCATACTACGTTTGTGCACGAGTAAAGAGCTAAACTCCACCTTTAAATTGATATTAATTTATCAAGAGGGAAAAAAATGGACATACAATGATTGTGCCTTTAGCCATAGATGTACCTAATTATTATTATTTAAAAAAATATTTTTACTACATATGTATACCTTATTAGTACATAAATAATTACTAATACATATATAATGTCGACTGTTTGAAATATATTGTTCAATTTATGTGTATATATGAGGCATATGACTCACTACCATAACAGTCTATTTACCAAATCCGTCACCATCTTGGCCCCATACCCTGACGGATAATCAAGGTTCTACTATATATCAATTCTAACCTTTTGATTAAGTTAGATCATTCAACTTCTAAAGTACAACTATAAAGTTGATTATTCACCTCTACTAGACCAGATTTAAAAAAAAAAAAGTCTCTTTGATACTTCCATTAAAAAAAAAAAAAAAATGAAGAAAATGCAGATCTCTGAAACAACAGCAAAAGGGAAACATCTATGCATACTATCTTTGCTGTGGGAACTAAAGGCTAGAGCATTTAAAATGAAATTTTCTTTCGATAAATTTATTCATTTATGTTGATGGGTGATAGGTCCTCCCCTTAATGATGATTCTGGCTACATTAATAGTAGTAGCAATGTGTGTTTAACAAATCTGACAGAGAGAATATTTTGAAATTGTTTTAAAAAGCTAAAAGTGGTGTAATTAATATCAATTGCATTTTTTGGTAACTTAATCACCAGATTGTAATTCCCTGTTGTAAAAATCTTAAAAAGGAGATGCATAAAACAGATCAATGACAGAACAGGCAATTTGAGCTGAATACAGCAATTAGAGCTGTATATTAATATGAAATCTTGCAAGAGAGTGAAATTCTTTAAGTAGAGAATAATTTATACTTTTCAGACTCCTGATTTTAAAAGGAGTCCTGATTTGATTCACTAAAGGCCTAAGATTATGTAATACTCTATATAAGAAATTTATTATAAAACAGAAAAGTATCAATTGATCAATATTAGTGTAAATTACTTAATCAATTAAGATATTATAGAAAGATGAAAATTACCATGCACCCTTCGAAGACAATATCTCAAACCAGTCTTGGTATGAGTTGCTTTATAAGTAGAGGTTTGATATGGTATAATTAAATGAGCTTTAGGTACAGCAGGTAATGGTTCCAATGGAACAAGTTCATGGTAATTATCCACTTCTAAAGGCAGATCTGGAAAAAAAAATCTTGACAAACGCAATTTCGAAAAATACAATTAAACAAAATGCCATAGTTATTTATTTCCAATAATATAATCTTAACAAATAATAAAAAAGTGTTTTGGAAAGCAAAACACATGATAATAATACTTTACCATTCTTTACAAAAGAGAAAAAATCAGTCAGACAGTCAGATAATTATGTCATTATCGGGAAATGGATATTTCCAATGACAAAGTTGCGTATAGTTAAATTCTATTAGCTATTTGTCCCTCACAACAAGAGCGTGTAATAGTGCCAACGTTTCGGCCTACAGTGTAGGCCATCTTAAGGGCATACAGTGGGTGTGGTGACTTGTCATAACACTAACACTGACAGGACAGTGCTGAGATAAGTCACCACTTTGATTGTACTCCATACCAATTCAATCCATCATCACTTATTCTGTGTTCTTATTGACTGCACCCCCCAACTATCTCCTTTACATTACATCATCCAGTCAACTATTTTCATCTCGTACATATTTTTTTGAAAGTTCAGTAATATATAAAATGTATTAGTAATAAGAACAATACTAATTACATTTGTGATTTAATTATTTAATTTAATTATAAGATTTTATTTAAATTGGGTGTGAGGAAAGTATTTACAACTTTATGTACTTGGTTGGAAATAGAAGCTTTACCTATAAATCATTTAAATCTGTAAAATTAATTCAATTAATTATATATATAACAAGTTTTATCTGTCAACTAAATTTTTTTATCTTATTTTAAATAAATAGAAAAAAAAATTTTTTGTTTCACTTATGAAAGAACAATGTTATAGTTTAAACAAATAAAAATCATCATTGGGGAAGTGAAAAAGAACAAAACTTGTACACCAACTGAAATACAGCGCCTGTTTGTGCTACAAAATCCTTAGCATCTGGTGGAAGTTTAAGATAATAAATATTGAATGAAAGAACAAATAACACAATTAACGTATGCAGTACATAAGGTATATTATAAAAATAATATTATAAGAAAAGCAGCAAAGTAAACGCTACCATAAAAAGTTTACATAGCGTATATATGGTAACACAAGACATATTTCTTCAAATACAAAACCTAGGAGTAGATAGTAAGAACTATTTACCAGGATATAAATTAGGATCTGGTTGCATTAAAGTCAGATTGTTCTTATGCTGAATTTCCAACCTCAACTGATTTGAAATATAATACGAAGCCTCAGCATTCGGAGCGAGGTGTGCCATTGCAGTCTTGGCATGAGCAGGCGTACCAGGGTATAATGTGACAGCAGCATTGCTTACTACTTCCTCATCATTAGAAACAGCCTCAGGAGGTGCGTAAAAATACGTTGTCCCTCCAACATATTCCTATAAACAACAATCCACTTCAATAATTATATATTCATAAATATATATATATATATATATATATATATATATCTTTTTTCTCTATAACGTTTTAACAATCAGGTTTGTATGTATGTTGAACCAGGATCTGTTTTATTTTTTTACTGATTTTAGGTGTGAAAAAATCAATAAGATTAGTTTACGCCATAATTTAAACAATTTTTAATATTTTTCCTTTAATATACTAAGAAATACTTTTCTGGGAAAGCCGCATTAATATCATTTTTCAAATCCAAAATATAAAATAAATCAGTTTTAGAGCATTTTCTTTTTTCTTATACAGATTTTATACAATATATTTTCTTTCAGCTTATACAGCTCATTAGACAAAATATAAGAAATTAGTTGACTAGAACTTCTAATGTAAGGATAGAGACAGTAGGGGGTGCAGTCAAATGAAATTTCATTTGACTGCACCCCCAACTATCTCTATCCTTACATATATAAGAAAATAAGTTCGCTTTTTCTTTTTTTTTTAATGTAGAATCACTCGAAAACAGGAATCCTTAAGGAAATTCAGAAAAGAATAGCCAGGAAATTCAAACATTTTAAATTTTATTGAACAGAAAAACAAATAAATCGACATTGCTCAGCCCCAAAATTCCAAATGTTCAGAATATGATTTCTGCTTCTATATAATTAAAAGGATACCAGGGTTCATTTGTATATTAACATACACATGTATATGTAAAAAAATAAAAAACCTGTACCATTACAAATAATAAAAGCACTGGGTTCAGAGCATGATATAGACTACTGTTTCTAATCCAACGATTGTATTTGAATATCATTGATGTGATTTGGCCAATATCATGTTCCACCACTAGGCTCACCTTTTATTAAGAGGTTGGGTGTTCCCAGGAGGTTCTCTATATCCAACAGAGTCAATTTACCGATTTTAACAGAATACATAATTTATCTGCTACAGCATGCTTGAGCTCAGGATAGAGAAATCAGAAACCCAGCACTCTATACATATTGAGCACCGTTACATAACAATAAAAACTTTTGGTTATACAATGAATTTTATCACAATAATTTACAACTTAACTTACTAAAATGGATTCTTATGTATGAGGAATAAGCAGATAATCAGTTACTATATCTAGTAGTTAGTAATAGCAATTACTAGCTGGGGTACCCAGCTTTGCTCAGAGAGTTGATATGAGATTGTGTGGTAGTTGGAATAAAATATAAATCAAAGCTTTTTATTAAGAAATACACTTTTCACTTTCAATTTATATTCAGTCACTGTATCACTTTGATTACTCACACTTCCATGTTTGTTTTTATTCTTTCACTGCACTTAACTGGTGAGAAACTCATTTACAAACCCACAACGCATCATGCTTTATATACTGTTGCCAATGGGTACACCTACCCATACAAAAACGACTTAGAATGGTCCACAATGTTCCAGAATATTTCACAACATTCAAGAGTTCCTGAATATTCCAAAATGTTGTGGAATGCTCTCAAATTTTCTGAACTGTTCTAGAAATTTCTAGAGGACGAAATTTCCAGCCCTTATATCTTTAAAAGCATACTCCTCAGGTAAAAACGGGAACCTTCTTCATGGATAGGAGATAAAGGGCTACCGCACCATATAATTCCCTTCATCGTACCGGGACTCATTGCTGAGAGTTAGCGGCACCCACATTGTACACTTTCTTTTATAGTATATATTGATTATTAGTTAGTAATTAACACATTTTTTCTAAAGATTGAAGTTCCAGAAAGTTTTTCTGCAAATGACCAATGCCCAAAAATAAAAACTTGTTATGAAGAAAAAAGAAAGAGAACTAACTGGTAGAGGAGAAGAAAGGGTTATTTTTTAATGATAAATTAATACATCAATACAGGTAAGTATTAATCATTTAACATTGAATAACAAACAGTAAGGACATAGGACAACTTAAATGTAAAATAAAATTTAATTAATTATAATTTTAAATTTCTAATGCTTAAAAATGTTGCATTCAGCAAATGATATAATATATTGCATTTAGGAACATTATAAGAACCCATGTAAAAATACAAGGATGTGCTTAGATACATTCTTAAACAAACATAAAACATACTTGGTAAGTAGGAACTGTAGGAGTTGGTGATGAATTTTTTAACTGAGCAGTAACTGTCAGTGGGGACGTGGAATTAGAAAAATGAAGAGCAGGTGAACTCCTAGGAATAAATTCACTAGCTCCAGAAGCTGTCTGAAAAAAGAGAATAAACCTACTTCAATACAAGGTAATAACCAACTCACGAATAATATTTTGATAAAACTATTTTACCACCCATCATCAGAATGACATATATTTATAATGTTAATGGCATTTTGCCAATTTAATAGAGAGAGAAGCTGGAGATCACACTGTAGTGATAACTAAATTATTATTTTGAGATCTACATACCAAGTAGATGTGCATAATAACTAAAATTAGCTCCTCATTGAATGATTGCGGACCGTTACAGCATTGAACAATTTTATTTTGTAGCTGTAAAAGAATTAACACTGTCTGCTCATTTAAAGCAAAAATCATCAAAGAAAAATTCTTAATTTCAAACATCCTATTTAAAATATCAAATCTAAGTAAAATTATAAGAGGTAAAATCTATTATGACTATTTCAAGTCATAGAGTTCATAACATAAATAATATAATCGAGAAAGGAGGAAATGGAAACATAATTAAAAAAAAAAAAAAAAGGAAAGCAACCTTTTATGGACAAGAGTTTAAGTAAATGAAAACAATGTATACATAAAAATAGAAAAAATCAATAAAATCAAGGAACACATAATAAACTACATTTTAAAATGGCAGAAAAAATTGTATAATTTAAAAATTTGGCCTGAAATGAGCTAGATAAATCATATAATACCTCTATAACTAGCAGTTAAGGCTATTTTTTCAAGTTACTTAGTCTTTAATTTTAGCCTCATCATATAATGTAAAATGTTTAAAGTGAAGAACACATGACATTTAATAAATTATTCTTGGTATTATAGTAACAATAAGCCTTAGAGAACCTGAAGAACGATGCTGATATCACCAATTTCTCCCAATGGACTATAACCCAAATCTACTAGGTCATTACATTACGCCTCAATCTACCCTTTATACATTTACCAGGCGGCTCAGTGCTTATTAACTGTTAGGATTTTATTCATTACTAAGCTACAAGCATGACAACCTTCAATTCCTATACTATAAAACAGTTAAATATTAAAAAATTGTTTGTGGGAAGGGATTATTGATAAAAATCGACAATAATCCTGAAGTAAAGTACCATGTCCAGTGATCATGTTATGACCAAAAAAGGAGATGCATAACTACATGTTACACCAACCTTAAATATGAAATTTCAACTTTCAGAGACTAACCATTTTCGTGCTATCCGAGAAATGAACACAAACATAAATATCTCAAGTCGAAACTCATATACTCATTTACCAACAGCTGTAAACTGATTATAGCCAAAGCCATTGTATTATGATTATAGCAAAGGTTAAGTGCATCATCTTTGGGCCCAATGTTGTCTCTGCAGCAGCAGCTAGCCTCTATCTAATGACCAATGATTGGACAACAGCCAAGTCTAATCTCTGTATAGGGTTAATCCCTTATAGGACTATACTTTGTCTTAACATGTCTTAGATGCTTCTCACCCATTACTGAGGGGAGAACAAAAAATTGAAATAGCCTCTAAAATTACTCTTGTGGGATATCGCTTCATTGTTACCCATTTTTGAAATTCAAAACTATTAACATAGTTTTAAATAGCCATCATCAAGTATAAGCTAATTTCACATCTAAGTGATTACACGAGTGAAGGAAAAGAAAGAAGTATAGTAATTCCTTAACATCGACAGGTTTTGAAAATGTACTAAAACAATATTAGACATTTGCAAATAGAAGCTGAAGAATACAACCTCTTTTCTTGTTCCAAAATTAGAAGTTTAATATGAAAATTTTATATTATGAAGCCATGAACAAACTCCTTTCATTTATAACAACGTAATTTTAAAAAACTCTTGAGGTGAAACCACATGACCAGTTTATACTTTCAACTAACTATTAAATCTTATAATGCATCAAAAGCAGCATAATTTAGAAGAAGCCAATGTCAATGATTAAATAGTGTCGGATGATTATCTTAGAAACACATCAATCAATTGTGTGTGAACTGAACAATTAACTTAGTTCTGAATATATTAAATCACTCCCTCAATTACTGAAAATTTCAAATACTGAATTTGAATTACTTTGGTACTAAATCACAACTTTAAAGAAAAATATTGTAATGGGTGTGAAATAAATATAGTGAGGGCTATAAACAGCCAGGTGACCAATGAGGTTTTGTGTGAAATGGATTTGCCATTGCCTCAACCATTTAATTTTTTATAGAATACAATGTGAGCGTCACACTTTCAGAATAGTATAATACAGGTGGGGACAGGTTACGCATGGATTTGCCACTGTAATATAAATAAATTAATGGGAGTGAAATAAATATAGTAAAGGTTATAAACTGCCGGATGACCAATGAGGTTTTGTGTGAAATGGATTTGCCACTGCCTCAACCATTTTATTTATTTTGTTGTATTCAATAGTTATAACCTGACCATCATTAATTAATATTTATTTTTAGTTCATTATTGCATAGTTTTTATTTATTTATATTACAGTGGCAAATCCATGCGTAACCTGCCCCCACCTGTACTATACGATTCTGAAAGTGTGACACTTACATTGTATTATATAAAAAAAATTCTGGCTTGTACCTAACTGAAATAAAGAGTTATAACTTGAAAGTTAGCTCTTTAAAATATTTACAATAAACTGAGTTCAGCTGATTTTCGTGAATCTGAGTAATAAGTCAATACTCCCTCACTACATTCTCCTTCATCAGTTCGTATTAAAATATAAATTGGTAAAGTAAGCATTTAGGAATATCATTTAGGTTAATTGATTAAAGTAAAGACTATATATTAAATTAAACACAAATATATTTTTTAGATCTAACAATGTGATAAAATTCAAAAGAAGTCTCAATAATACTTTTGGCAATATTAAGATTGTCTTAAAACCTAATCAATCCTAAATAAAGTTGGTGCAAAATATTTCACAAGCTAGGAAAAATACTACAGAAACGGAGAGGACTGTTATTTATACTATTTATTTTTTATGAAATAAAAATTACAAGATACCTTCTTTAAGGTCACTGGTAATGAATCACTTAATGACAAGGTAGATAAATTTTTGTTTAACGAATTTGGAATTGGAGGCCCTTCTGTCTGCCTTTTCTGAAATCATAACACAAAGGAATAAGGAAAAAGGAAATTTGATAGATTATCAGACTATGATTACACAAAAAATATCAAATTTGTTACTTTTCAAGCATCCATACATAAAGTAATATCATGCACTTATTTAATACTTTATTAAAGTTAGCAATTTTGTAATTTATTCGGTAATGTAAAAAATAATTAACAACAATTAAAGAACAGAGATAAATTTTTACAAGTAAGTACTTTATACAGCTACAGGAATACTACTACTAATGATTAAAATAAGAGACATATGTTAAAACACAAACACTGAAACTAGCAACAGAAAAATATTTCAGAATCATACCATATATGTAGCGAGCTTTGATTCTTGAGGCACACCATTGTAAGTATGGAACATTGGATCCATTTTCATTTAAAATGTCTCTAAAATGTAATTAGATGAAAATTTTAAAGATAAGGTACACTGGGAATAAATACCTAAGAATGGCAGATAAATTCAGCAAAAACTTAAATTTTCAATTAATTAAAACTGTTCTTGTTTGCAGGTTTTCACTAATGTATGACGAAAATAGACTTACCTCAGCAAATTTTTAAATAAAACACTAACAACAAAATAAACATTATTTCTTTACATGATAGCTAGTTTAAAATTCAACAATTCTTTTATATAAAATCAAATAAAACAATGATCAGACAGATTCCTGTCTTCATTTAGTTCGACCGTGGCGGCGTATGCACCAGATCATACACGCAAGAACCATTCACAAAAGTTTACACACAATCAACAGTATATACAATCGTTATGGTGTTTGTCTTCAACATATGGCGTTCCTTGGGACACATCTGTATTAGGCAACACGATTAATTCGGCGTTGTGGTCCCTAGAGCGCTCTGACAATTTTATATACAACAAATGTCAATTCAGGATGAACAATTATCCTACTTAAAACTTTTTCATTCCAAGTCATATTCAAATTTTATTCATTAAAGCACTAATAACTTCTTCATTTTCCATCAGCTCCTAAAACAATAAATAAATTTAAAGGATTCATCAACCAACACTGATAACAAATAATTATAGTTACTTACCAGCTTTTTTGCGTTTAAAATATGTGATAGAACAATGTGATTTAACCAGTTATCATCCCCCGAAGAAGAATTGCTGCCATTCTGGCTATTAGTTTGACTACAGACGTCGAATTCTTCTGGGGTATTCGTCCTATTGTCACTTGTGCTAGTTGCATTAGTTTCTTCATCAACCTTTAAAACTGGACTAGGCTTACTTTTTCTATAAGATACCAATTTCCTTCTGGATTTCTTTTTGCCTTTGATAGTACCAGACACGAAACTGTCCTTACTTTCTACCTTATTATATTTTATTGTGGTTTGATCTAAGGATATAGAAGTTGATTCCCCATTAGAAACAGGCGAATTTGCACCAACAGTTATTAAATGCTCCATTTAACGGATTTTTATATCTTAAAATTCATCGTTAAAAAGTGTTCTTACGACTAGTGATGTGATCGAGCTCCGTCCTGTAAATACTCCAGGTTATGAATAGTGGATAACCAATCTACTGCTGTGTAGTAAACATCATTTAGTTAGTGAATAGAAAGTTCATTAAAAATTAACTTACCTTACAAACAAGTTTTAAAAGATGTAAGTAGTGGTGCAGTGTTTGAAAAGGTCAATTGCAACTATGGCGGACAATGCATTAGGAACATCCTTAGAAACTCATTCCTTAGTTAATTTTTAATTAAAAAAAAACTATCATGATGAGCCAGAACAAAAAACCTTGGAGGAAAATACTGTATGAAAATCAAGATTACCCAGATAACTATACTGATTCATCTTTCCTAGAAGGAATGGAAAAAAATGTATATTTTCATGAAGTAACATATAGAAAAGCATTTATTGGAGCAAGCTTAGTTACACAGGAATTTTGTTTAGTGATTTTTTTCATTTTTAGTTTTATATATATGTACAATGGATGGTATTCTGCAGAAGCTGTGTTTTCATCAACTAGCTTGTTAACATTGTGTGGTTATTTAATTTACATTTCAATCGAAGCCCCTAGCTTAAGACATTTATATGATATTGTGTTTTATTTGTTTTTGGGATGGCTTCTGTCTCCTGTTTTACAAACTCTTACAGCTACTATTAGCACTGATACAATATACGCAATGACTGCATTTATGATGACTGTTCATCTCATATTTTTTGACTATGGTGTTAAAGTTCTTATTGTTTCTAGTTCCTTATCAATTAATGCTACAACTTTTGGATCTCTGTGTTTGGCTTCAAGGCTTCCAACACCATTTGATACATTTGTTATTTTGACAACAGCTGTAGAATCATTTGTCCTTTGCCCGATATTTTTTTCTAAGATTGGTAGCAAACCAGTCATTCCAGCAATCATGGTTGTTATATGTATTGCTGGCTTGTATAGTATATCATTTCTTATGACAATTATGTTTATTGGAGCTGTGCTGTTTATTAATGTTATTTGTCCGATTTTATTTGTGAGCTGGCAAAGATACAAAGAAAATATTTATGGTCCATGGGATGAAGCAGTTATTCCTCAGATTAATTGACATCAATACAAACATGTTTTTCAAATGAACAAAATATAAATATTAAATTTGAAAGTTTTAATTGATGATATACTGGTGAGATAGGAAATACATTTTTTTTACTAAGAAAACTTTTATTTTTAACAATTTTATACATAAGAATAATAAAAAATCAAATATAAACAATCAAAATATCGTTGATAATTCCATATCTTGTTTATAATTCGAAAATAGATGGCTTTACATTTAAAACCCTTAAAATAGTGTGGATACATTCGAAAATGCAATAGGTAAAAGATCACTGTTTGTTTGGGATTTGGAAGAGCTAGAGAAATAATTTATAGAATAACATAGCAACTACTAATAGTTCGGCACAAACTGAATTAACTTCTTTATCCTCCTTAAAAGTGCTTCCAAAAATCCTTTGTCTTTTGGCTCCATATCCTAGAATAAGAAAAACAAATAGGATAAGGAAAAGTAATCCTTTATTAGATTAAAAACTACATTGTGATGATTTTAAAAGTAAGATAGGTTTGAATATCCTTATTTTGGCAAAGTTAGTGCTTAAGATTTGGGAGAATTTCTGAGTGAACATTTTCCCGAGTTAAACTGTGCTACTACATAGCACATATACTAATAGTGAATAATATACATATACTAGTAGTGAATGTATATTTGGTTAAAAATTACTTAAGAGGTAAACTAAACTACTAAGTCAAAATAGATATATCACATCCATTTTGAGTGCTAATACAGCTGTAACAATTTATCTTAAACCTCTCTAAATTATGAAAGTAAATTAAGATTAGTTAATAACTTCATGATGTCCAGGTCCTAATTTCCCAAGACAAAATTCAGAGTTATTATTAGTTTTTGCTACTAGTTCTAAAAAAAAAGTAAAAATTGGAAGGGGTTTCTTGATATAATTGCTATGAAATCTATGTCCTAACCCAATTCAGTAGGATATAAGAGCTTGTTGATACTGGTCCCATTATACCTGTTGAGGGCCATGATTTTTACAGTACAGTCAGCAGAATTTGTTATGTCCCAGATTTTCTTAATAATAAAGCTGAGGAGTTATAATGTTGAAACTGAGATCATTTAAATATTTACATTTGACAAAAATGTTTTTATTTTTTCAAGTAAACCATTTTGAAATTACTCAAAATTTATTTTCTTAATAAAACTATTTTTATTTCAACTTAATGTTTTAATAAAACCTATTCCCAAATATAATTATGGGTAATAGATGATAAGAAAATAAAAACAGATTAACTGAACTGTGCAGAATAGATATGATTAAGGCTTAGAAGCCAGTAAATAGAGTTTCCAATATATCAAATAGAGTAAAAGCTTTTTTTTTTTTGCTTGTCTATGTTCAAACAAGGAAAAAATTAATCTTGGGTAAACCAGCAAAACCCAAATGCATAATTAAGTGAAACTTAATAATTTGCAAGCAATGTACTCATAAAGAGTTAATATAATAATTTTCACCTCCCATTCATCATTAGCTTTATGCTTAAATTGTTATTTGAATATATTCTAGGACATGGGTTCCTAACCTTTTTTGTACCACATCACCCCCCTTGTTCAAATGAAAGCTTTCCATGCCCCACTTCCACAATAACTTGCATGGGGACATGATAAAAACAGCAAACATTGAAAACAAATCATTTAGTTTTACTGTCACATAATTATATAGTTTTACTGCCCAAAGATACATTATAAGCTTCAATTTAAGACAAATAAGTACTAGAAATAGAAAAATAACTGAAATTAAGTTAGAATTTTTTTTTAGTTTTTGGTCTAGCACCCCTGACTTAGGAACCACTGTTCAAGAGTCTGTCGATTATATAACCAGTGATTTATTTAAAAGGTTGGTTATTATACACTATAACTTCATGGGAAAATAATTTGTTAGGCCAGAATCAAAACTGTCTTTTTTAATACAGTTATTTCTCTGTCTGCAGTCCAAAATTATACCTCCACAAAAGGGATTCATGTGACAAGTTGAAAATAAAAATTAATGGTTTCAGCATCAAGTCATCGGCTTTGCTAAGGTTTATTCATACTGAAGAGCCTATGCACCAATCTCGGGAGACTGGGTGGTCGTCGATTTTGAGAAGTAAACTTGATTGAATTTAAGTTTCTTACGGGATGCTTATAATGTAATTGCAAACAGAGAAATTAAACATATAATTAATCTTTGGTTTTAGCACTATAAACATTATTTAAAAAATAATTAACTTATTGAGACTCAAATAAGTAGACCTATTATTAATTAGGTATTTAATGTAATAATAAAGCTAGTTGGAATACTTACCTTAACAATGGATATCAGAGTTTTACTGAAGGTGTCACTAAACACAGAGAGAAGTCCTTGTTTGAGATGATTTAAATCATCACAGGTAACACTCCAAGATATATCAAAATCCATTGCTTGGGGACCTTCTGCAAAAATCATAAAAATTAAATGACCACTGGGCAGTTTTGATACTAAGTTTAATAAATTCAATAATTTATATTTACCAAACATTAAAAAATATAGGATCAATTTGCAAGGATGGTTACAAAAATACTGTAATAAAATAGAGATTTCTAAAAATAATTGAAATATGGCATATAACCCTTTAGTGATTAAATATCAGCGTGATCGTCTACAGGCCTAAGGAACTGAGAGTTTTAAGTTGACCGGCGTCCAATATACTGAATCCTTTTTTGCTATTATGAATGTTTAGTTTTTTTTAAATATAATTTTCATTTAACTGTTTTCCTTTTTTCACCTAGAGTTAAAAGCAGATTGGATTTTTTAAAATAATTAATTGACTTTTAAAAACTTCATTGAATAAAACGCATAAAAGGGACATGATCATTTAAGAGTTTTTCTATCAGGCGAAAAAGAAATTTGCAAGGAAACATAAATTATGCCTTGAAAAAACTAGAAGGCTCTAGAGACAAAACTAAAAAATAGCCAGTTGCCAAAGAATTGATTTGATCATTAAAAAAAAAATGAAGTTAAAGAAATTAAACCGAGGTCAGTTCATGACTGAATATATCTTAAACCTAAGATTTTTTAACTATTCTTTTTTTATTATGAGAATCGCTAGCAAATAATTTGTTGATACATTTTGAACCTCTGTAACAGATATGAATGATCATCCTTTCCCCATTCAATGTTGGACTGCAACTATCAAATCCAGCTGGTAATAGACTAAAAGGATCACACATTGGTGGAGAGGAAGAACTAGTTACTAAAAGATATCAAGTGTCAACAACTTATCTCTATTATCTCACACAAATTAAAGAAGTATTTTAAATTTAATAGGAGTAGTTGTGACAATATAGATCAAGATATTTTTACTTACTGGAATGTTTTGAAAGTTCTAGAGTCTTGGTAGACAATCCTCTTAACATGTAGAAATCGAGATGAGCCCAAATTATGTACAGGCAATGCTCTATAATGAAGTAGCAATATTCAAGTTCCCTCTGCTTATCATCTCTTTGCTGCTGTAAAATTTTGGTTACTTGCCTTCTTCGTTCACATTCATCATTTAAGTTGTTGCTTTGTTGGGGTAAATACTAGAAGGAAAAAAAAACTAATTATTACAGATGCATGAACAAGATAAGGCATTGTTTTGTTGCTTTGTTGACAAGACATAAACAAATAACCTTGAGATCATTAATTACAATCATTTTTATTGAGAATGTAGTATAAGGGGGGGGTATACCTCAACATTTTTATTAACTTTAACTAAAGTAACAAAGGTTATGTTATCCTACAGGATGCCAACCTCCTCAATCATTATTAGAATTATAAGTTTAAATTTATAACAAAATTAAAGTCAACCAGAGCTACTTGAATGACAGAACAATCAGAGACAAAAAAATTGCTCTATTCTGTTAAAAAAGCTACTGGAGAGCTTACAATTAGTAAAAAAAAAAGAATAAGAATAAGTTTTCAGAAAAAGAAACTAGATATTGAAGAGTGTAGTGATTTTTTAGTAAATTACATTATATAAGTTCATTCACTACAGTTGACAATCAGTTATCCGTAGAAACTAAAAAGAGGATTGTGTCTCCAAGCTGATGCTACTTAGAGCTGGATCAAAACCTACCAAGCAGTATTGTAATTTCGATTAATTGAAATCATTCAATATGAGACACTCATTAAATTGGTTCTCACTTATGGATCAGAAATTTAGACTACAACTTAACTCAAAGAAAGAAACCTTTTGAAAAGGCCGATACATTCATGTACAACTGCTCCGAATTAATTTTTCAAAGCTGCGAAAAACTCCAATTCAAAGTCACAAATAGTAAGAAATTACCAACAGAAGCCATATATGTTAGATAAATAACAGGAAGGTTAAGAGGTAAGGAATACTGGTCTTAAAACTAGAATGATGGGCACGCAATATTAGAAAGACTTGGTAACTGTTGTTGGAAAAGCCAGGATTTGTTGCCAAATTGAAATTATACAACATTGGAGCATGGAATATACAATTATATACTTCATTTAATTTTTTCATGCACATGTAATTGATTATGCACATAATATCATTAAATTAGGCTACTTAATTAAAATTATCTTTATTTTAAGATACCTCAAATGACAACTTACTTGAGCCAAAGATTTTGAATCTAAATTTTTGACAGTTTCTAGCTTTCTAATAGCTGCTTCATGGTTGCCCTTTTCCCTCGTATGATATTGGACAGCTTGAACCAGCTGTTGAACAATAACTCCTAAAGTAGCCTCCTGCATTGTCAGCATATCTAGAAAATAATATATGACAGTCTCAAACACTATTAACAAATTTACAACAAAATAATTAACTGAACAGGATTTTATCACAATATAAATAATTATACATCA
Organism: Arma custos; assembly: GCA_037127475.1. Classification (NCBI taxonomy): domain Eukaryota; kingdom Metazoa; phylum Arthropoda; class Insecta; order Hemiptera; family Pentatomidae; genus Arma; species Arma custos. The sequence continues at coordinate 117,627,809 of CM073764.1, read as the reverse complement.
CAAAATATGATTATATTGCATTGGTCAAATGCTATAAAGAAATGGTATAGGGATCTGTATCTGTATTTTACCAAAGATGACAGAATATAAAAGGTCATTTCATGTATTTTAAATATTTTATAGTTAACCTAGAAATAAAATATTTAAAATACTCAGTTATTTGAAATATAAAATATTTAAATTTTTTTACAATTATAAAGTACTAGCTTATGCCTGCGGCTTCGCTCGCGTGGAATTTGGTCTGCCACATAAAGTTTCGTGAAAGATCATTTTAAATAAATAATTTAATTATTTTTTAAAAATATAAGTTGCTCGTACATCCAAAAAACTTCAAAACTGATTTCTTGATTTGCCTTTAATTATGTACTATAACGGAGAGGGCACATGCCCCTGTGCCCCCACATAAATCTGCCCTTGCTGTAGCCTATGATGTATAACCTATTTTACTCAACAAGTTTCATCCAAATCCGTTCAGTAGTTTTTGCTTGAATAAGTAACAACATAAATACAAACATTCGCATTTATAATATTAGTAGGATATCAAAACAATAGTTTCACTGTAGCCTATGTGTTATTTTGATGTATAACCTATATTATATACCTATAAAGTTTCATCCAAATATGTTCAGTAGTTTTTGCGTGAAAGAGAGAGAAACATACAAACTTTCGCATTTATAATATTAGTAGGATCAGTAGGATATCAAAACAAATAGTTTCACTCATGTTCTTTCTGTTATTTTAACAATTATGATCATGTGATTTGCCCTTAATTATGTACTATAATGGATTCTCCACAGTACATAAAAAACTGTTGGGTGGGCACGTGCTCCCCCATAAATCCGCGCTTGCTATAGCCTATGTGCTATTCTGATGTATAACCTATATTACTGTAAAGTTTCATCCAAATCCGTTCAGTAGTTTTTGTGTGAAAGAGAGACAAACATACAAACTTTTACATTTATAATATTAGTAAGACTAAAGCATTCGATGCATTATTTATAATTTTATAAGTTTTGTTTTTATCAACTTATAAACAAAAATCATAAAGTAAAAAATCTTGTATCTATGCAACCCATGAAGGATCAGTATTTGTTAAGGACTTTTTTTTTCTAAAACACCTGCTGTATGTGAAGGTGACCACAACTCAAACACCAGTTTTCTCTTTAAATTTCATTAATGCCTTTATAGAGGCTGGGTAAGCCCCAAAAGGGTCTGTAGGTCTCACAGAATAAATAATTTATAAAATTTATCCTTAGCCGATCTCAAACCTGAGACCAACAGATTTGTAGCACAGTGCTCTTACATATTAAGATATCCCATAATCTAATATCTAGTATAATATGTAAAAGTAATATCACAAAATATTTAATAAAGAAAGAGCATTTTTAACATTTTATATTTAAAACATACAATTTTTGACATAAAATAATTACATAATGAACTTTTGTATTACCTCTACGATCTGGGAGAGAATCTGACAAAGCAGGTTGGAAAATAACATTTGTAATCCTTCTGTCCATTCCACCATTTGAAACAATATTTCTGGCATACAGAAGTAAATGTGAAACAATCTATGAACATATAATTTAAAAAATTTCAATATTAACAAAGTGTAAATTTTTTTTTTTTTTTTAAAGAGAAAAAATAGGCTCTCGGCCGGCATTTGAACCCGGATCCTCTGTCTTTCTGTGATAGTGCCCTACCATTTGAGCTACCAAGGCCGCCTGCCGGCAGAGGACAAATCTTTTCTCTAATCCAATCCCATGTCCTCATGTTCTCACGATGAATACATTAGAACGGATATTCTTTGAAAATTATTTTAATTTTGGAATTTTATTGACTTACGCCATATTACTGTTTATAATTTTTTATAATTATTGGTCAATTTTTTTATTTTTAAATATTTTTATTTTTAAAGAGAAAAGATAGACCCTCGGCCGGGATTCGAACCCGGATCGGCCTTAGTGGCTCAAATGGTAGGGAGCTGTCACGGAAAGACAGAGGATCAGGGTTCGAATCCCGGCCGAGGGCCTATCTTTTCTCTTTAAAAATAAAAATATTTAAAAATAAAAAAATTGACCAATAATTATAAAAAATAATTGAAGTTAATATATTTTTTAAAAACTAAAATATTTATTAAAGTTTACAGTACATTTTTCTAATACTATTCTTCTTTCATTCTTTCCTATTCTATTCCTACTAATACTATTCATTAGCAAAACAGTTTCTATGACACAAAAGTTACAAGTGAAGAAATTGCCTAATGATAGCACTACAATTATTTTGATTGTGGGTTCTGGAGCAATTTTCATTCCTAATGCTTCAGAGAAATGTTTACAGGACAAGAAGTCTTTCAATAGGATAAAAAAGAAACCATAAATTATTTCATTCTTTTGATTTCTAACAATCTTATTCTAATAAATTCTTACCTCCAAAAATGTAATCACTACATCAGACTTAGCTCTCGGATTTATACCAGAAGGATCTACATCTTTTTCAATATCTCTTAATAAACTTTCAGATATGACAAAACGTGACACAAGGCTCAACATAAGTCTTTGAATCCTAGTAAAGAGAGAAGTTGATTCTAAAACACTACCTGGATCCATGCCTTGTTCTCCTACAGCTTTAATCATTTCTGAAATAAATAAATTATTTTAAAGAACAATTTAATATGTCAAAGCTTGTAATAACAAAATCAGTGCTAGAAAGCGAAGTGTTAATTTTTTGTCTTCCTCTTATGTATTAAACCTAAGGAAAGGTTGCTTATTTATAAAAAATAAAGATTCTATGCTAAAAATAAATTTTATAATTTGTAGGATATAGATGAGTAATAGTAAACCTATGAAGGTAATTCTTTATCTCTAATTGCCTCTTCAGAAAAAGAGAAGTATGGAATGAATTGCAGTAATGCAATAACATAGTAAAAATATAAAGTAGCTAAAATCAAACACTTAAAGGTCATAATAGTTAAGCAGCAGATTGTATTTAATAAACTGCAATCAAAACTGGGACAATTCATTAAAATAACAAAAAAAAAAAAGAAATTTATTTTATTTCATTATACTGTTTTAAGTTTTAGCCATACTCATACTTTAAAAATCTCTCATAAGATGATGCTTTTAGTAAGATTATAATGGTCATATTAATTGAATTAACACTATCAATGAGTGTTAACAATCTTATAAATCTTTTTTTTGTTACTTTATACAATACTTATTATTAATATGATATGTAACTGCTTAGACTTTTTCCATTCTTAGTCATTCTATCAATATTTGAATTTCAACAGAACATGCAAATTTAAAATAATAAATACTTCCATAGTAAAAAAAATTGTTTTTTTTAATATTAAACTATTTTATTTAAATTTAAGATAAATAAAATTAATATGAAAAATACCATCATTTGTTGATCGAGCAATAACACCAGTTAACTGAGCTAGTTCTTTCAAATAGCATAATGGGTGAAACGGACTTCCAGACCGCAATACCAAAGTTACCATTTCCCCATGGCAAAGTAAAAATTTTAGGACCTATTAACCAATAAAATATTGCTTAATCACTTAATTATATTTGTAATAATTTCAAAATTAATGTATATAGAATTACTTTTGATAATTCATGATTATAAAAAGTAAATTGGACTTATTGTGATGGATCAAGTATAAGAATATCTAAATGTAAATGAAAACATTTTTAAAAATTAAAATATAATATTCAATTGATCAGAATGTAATTTAAGATTTAATTATTCTGAAGTAGCCGGCACAGAATAAAGCTAATCTGAAAACTGGGATACTGCCAGCTCTCACTCCACAATGTAACACCATTTTCAAACAAGTTTTAAATCCTTTGCCAAATGATTCTTAGTATATTGTAATAAAATAAACATTACTCAAGCCAATCATAATATTTGCAATATTGTTGAAAAAAAAAAATTTCAATTTAAGTGGTATAACCAATTTGGAGGAAAACAAAAACTTGAGCATTTTTAATTCATTACAATTAAAAAATTGGTATTCAAGTCGACCTAACAAAGACCAAATACTTGGTTGCTAACTCTCTAAGGCCACCACCACCTACTCTTTGGTTGGAAGAATACACCTTTGAAAGCGTGAATAGTTTCGTGTATCTAGGTTTCCTAGTGTGTGCAGACAATATGCCCTATCAGGAGATTCAGAGATAAATAACAACAGCAAACAGGAGCTATTTTGGCTAGGCACTAAAAAGTCATTTGCTGGCAAGAAACTCTAAGATCGCACTGTACAAATTTTTAATTAGACCTGTACTGACATACTTGTCAGAGACATGGCCCTTATCACTTACAGATGCCATCAGCTTCCAGGATTTTGAGCAAAAAATTCTGAGAAGAATGTTTGGACCTGTAAGGGATGGCGCCCAGTACAGGCAGAAACACAATGCAGAGTTGTACCAGATTTACTGGGAGCCAGATGTGGTACAATTTATAAGGATCTCAAGGCTACGATGGGCAGAGCATGTTGCAAGAATGGACGGGAACACACCTATCAAGAGGCTACTCTTTGAATATTTGGATGGGAGGAGAAGGAAAGGACGGCCATGACTGAGGTGGGCAGATGAGGTCTAAGCCAACACAAAGAAGCTCCTCAACACCAGAGCTTGGCAGATCCTGGCGCAAGACAGAGATGAGTGGAGGCATCGTTTTGATGCGGCGAAGACCCTTATCAGGTTGTACTGAGGATGATGATGACAATTAAAAAATAACTAATACATTTTATACCTTAATTTCCAAATAACTAACCAATAAAATTATCTTAAAAGACAATGTTGATTACTTGATTAATGTCGAGAGTAGTTATTGACAAGAAATGGTGAACATTGCTACTATTGGAGGTTTCCAGGTGGGAAGTGGTATGATAACACTCATGTTAATTAATTTCTAATCAAATCACTCTTTAAAAAAATATTTAATTTATTAAATATGTTTCTTAAACGGAAGTACTTAGGTTAAAACTTTAATTTGTATAAATTTTCAGATTCACATATTTAAGAAATTTAATATTTTATAATAATTTCAAAAAATATACATGATAATAAACATGATAACAGGAGGGGGGAGGAGGAACGTGAAATATTACATACTGCTTTGTAAAAAAATATAACAAATCTATTTAACTTATGTGGATGTTACCACAATTATTAGTTTTTAATGTCCCCGCGATGATTGCCTCTATAGTTCGTTTCCATAATTTACAACATGTGTTAATGTACTATATGCATATGCATGACGGTGGTAGCTTACCTGAACAATCGCTGCCTGATTCTCAACACCCATGGAAGAAATTATGGCATCACAAAGGGCAAGGGCTGGAGACAATATCTGAAGGTATCGTGTACTTACATTTGGAACAAAATCCATGTCCATAACTGGTCTATAAAACAAGAATCAGTGTTCTCAATTAAAAAAAAACTGTTACTTGATAACCGGAGTGATAAAAAATGCAAATTAAAATAATTTTACAAAAGACTTTGTTTATTTCTTCTGGATTAGACCGTGTAGATAAATTTTCTGCCAACGTTTCCTCAACCATGCGCTGACTTCCTCAGGGCTGAGATGAGAATGAGCCATTGAGAATGAGCATGGTTGACGAAACGTTGGTGGAAAATTTATCTACACGGTCTAAACCAGAAGAAATAAACAAAGTCTTTTGTAATAATAGTGGTCGTGGAAGCCTAAACGAATATTTAAAATAATTTTCTTACAATGGAATATTTGTAGTTATTTCAGGATGCTTGTTATAAACATTTAATGTTGACAGACATGACAAAGCATTTTGCTCAAGCAACATTTCTGCTCCTGAAGGTATTGAGGCAACACGACAAAGTAAAGCCTAAAAAAACAAAAAAAAGAAATGAGTTACTTATTTCATAATATTATTAATTAAATAAATTACTTATTTAGAAGTAGAGAATTAATTAAATAAATTACTTATTTTTCTACAGTTTCTCTAAATATAATGAGGTATATTTTCAATAATTTAATATCAAAACATATAAATAACTTTAGTTTTAATTTGTGTCAATGACCTAAATAAACAGAGAATTAGTCAAATGAATGTTTTCGGGACTTATCAGCCATAAGTGCCAAGTACAAGGAATAGTCTTATAATATGTTTAAAGGTATATTGTTTGCAAGCAATCTTGAAAAATAACTAATTAGTTCATAGATTAATTAATTACAATTATTAATCACTTACCATTTTCGCTTCATAAACATAGAGTGCTCTGAGAGACTTCACGTTATTAGAAAGCAGAGCGACAAGCTGCTTATCTGAGTCCAAAAGAGAATGGATTATAAATTTCATATAACCCCTTGATGATAAAACATTTATCCATGAAATATCGGAATCCAGTTCCACAACCATATCAAGACAAGACAGAGCCAGCATCTGCAAGAAAAAAATATATTTAAAATATTACAAATAATTCATAAAGTACAATCAGTTTATATATTTTATTCGTATTAAATAATTTAACTTTACCTTACAAATATCATGACCAGTAGAAGAGTCATGACAAAGAATGTCTACAAGACGGTCACCATAAGAACGGATGGAATTAAAACTTGACATAAAAATTCCTAAAGCAGGCCTTGGTACTTCCATTGTGGTGTTATCAAGCAGTGTAACATAAGTACTGTCACGAGAAAAACCAGCTGGTTTTGTTGAGCCACTCACTTTTTCACGATTTAACTGAAGAAAATTCAGAAGAGCTGCGTACAGATTAGCTCTTAATTTTTGAGTTGCTACTCCTGCAATATCAATAAAACAAATATAAAAGCCAATTTTCAATTCCAAAATGACCAAAGGTAAAAATTTAAGTGGACAAATAATTCAAAGCTGGTCAGGAAAAAACTTATTTTTCAAATTCTTCATAGTCTTTTTACGAAATAATCAAACAAATTTTAATTAACAGATTTTTTGTTAAGTATAATTTTCATCATATAGGCGGTAAAATATATAACATTAGAAGCAATTTTTTCCTATTATTTTTTAACATAAAATAACTATAAACATCTCTTGAAAGGATATATTAAAATATATTTATTTGAGATAATGGATTTTAGTTACTTAACAAATTTATTGCAATTTAATTGTCTTTTATTTAAGCGTATTTATGGATGAGATAAAAAAACAAAGAGTTAATAGAATATTGGAAGAAAACACAAACTTCTTATCAAGGTAAAAAAAAAAAAGGTCAATGGGTAGTTATAATTACTAATAAAGAATTATTCAGAAAATAAAATACTAGAGTATTCATAACAATAACTCCCAAAGCTATTCAAACACAAAGTCATAGAAGAAATTGCTACCATTTATAAAGAAAAAAAATTACATCTGTTTAAAATAATTGATAATACCATTTATAAAAAACCTCAAAACAATGAAAACCCTCGACTGTTAAACAGGCAATTTAGTTTTAACTTAAAAGTACATGTAATAGATACAATGACATGAAAAACTTTAAAGAAAAAGAATTCATACTTCTGCTAAAAAATTATAATCAAGGCAATGAAGATACAAGAAAAACATTTTTAATTAAATGTAATGAACCAGTTACTAATAAATCAGTGAAAGCGTGTTATAAAATCTAATTTTTTTTTTTTGTTAGATTTGATCTTTCCTTCATAAAGTAAAAAGTCATTAAAGTACGAATCAATAACCAATAATTAATAGAATAGAAAAACAATTTTATTATAGGATCAGATCTCATTAGAATAGCAGATGTGTACAAAATTAGATGAATATATGTCTAATAATTAGTTATGTAATAATAACCTGAAGAAAGTATCCACTTAATCAGATTTGTGAGTATAGTTGTTAATTTATACTCAATACTGGAATATTTAGAGTCCAGAAAATTACACAGTTTGCTGTCTGACTCATCATCTTTGCCGAGGTCTGAAATGTAAGTCTGGCGAAGATCAACACACAGTAGAAGAATAGAACCTGATGCTAATTTAGCAATTTCAGATTGAGTTGAAGAAACAACAGCCTGTTTAAAAAATAAAAAAAGTTATATAAAACAATATATCCAATATAGTAAATAAAAAATTGAAAGATAATTGTTTACAACAGTGGTTTCTAACCAATGAGAGTTCTGAGGCAATATAACCTAGAAATTGAAATATTTTTGAACCACCCTCATCTCTGACATTTGAGGTACTTTTTTTAGTTTTTATATTTATATATAAACTAGCTTTTGTCCATGGCTTCGCTTGTGTTGAATTTGGTCTGTCACATAAAGTTTCGTGACAGATCATTTTAAATAAATAATTTAATTTTTTTTAATTATAAGTTATCAACCTTATACAGTAAATCTCTATTATCCGTCACTCTATTTACCATCACTCTCTGTTAACCATCACCTCAGTTTGAGAAAAAAAATACGTTTATATATTTTTCGGTTGCTAAAGTCATAGCCCCGGCTAAAAATCAATTGTGTCTTGACAACTTCATTTTCCAGAATCTGTTGTTTACTCAAAACCTACATAATGTAGCTTCAGCAGTTGAACCACCTTCAGTTTTCATTCCTGGGTACTTTTTTTCTTAAAATTGCGTATAATAATGTCGGAAAAAAGACAAAGGAAGAGTTTAGATCTCGCCACTAAGTTTGAAATTGTAAAACGTTTACGAAAAGGTGAAAGTGCTTCAATCATATTCCTTTGACTACAGTAAATGAAATAAAACGTGCGGGGGATCCCTAGAGTATGTCCCTTCTATATAATCATTTAATGATTATTAAGAAGGGGCATAATACGTTTGTGCACGAGGAAAGAGCTAAACTCCATCTTTAAATTGGTATTAATTTCTCAAAAGGGAAAAATTAGACATACAATCATTGTGCTTTTAGCCGTCGATGTACGAAATTCTTATTTTTTTTAAATATTTTTACTACATACGCATACCTTAGTAGTGCTTAAATAAGTTACGAAGGCAAATACAATGTCGAATGTTTGAAATATATTGTTCAATTTGTGTGTGTGTGTGTGTGTGTGTGTATATATATATATATATATATATATATATATATATATATATATATATATAAATAAAAGACTCACTCCTATATCCGTCTATTTCCCAAATCCGTCACCATCTTGGTCCCGTACCCTGATGGATAATCGAGGTTCTACTGTAGTTTAAAAAAAAATGCACTCTTAAAATACACCTGGTGCAGTAAAAGAGATACCATGTTTCATTATTAATATTAATATGTTATTGTCAAAAATGAATAAAAGCCAAGGGGTTAAGAAAGAAAAAAAAATTAAATATAAGTTATTCGTATCCAAAATTTCAGATGTCTAACTTCAAAAATGATGGATTCTAACAGTCTTTGAACCCCTATTATATAAAGGGGGAAACCTTTGGGGTGGAATTATCCACATTTCTTTCTTAAATTATACAAAGAACCTACTGCAAATTTCAAGATCCTAAGTTCCTGATTCCTTTAATTATGCACTATAATGGATTCTCCACAGAACACAAAAAACTGTCTGGGGGGACACACGTGCCCCCTCTAAATCTGTCCAAGGTCATAATAACACAGCAAGTTGTAGCCTATGTGTTATTCTGATGTATAACTTATATTACTGTAAAGTTTCATCCAAATTCGTTCAGTAGTTTTTGCGTGAAAGACAAACATACAAGCTTTCGCATTTATAATATTAGTAGGATATATTTTTTGTAGTTTTGTATTTGTTAGCTTTATATTTACCTGATAAAACTTTTAAAATAACACTCAGACCTGAAAGATGATATACATTAAAATAGTTCCAATAATAAGTCCTCATAAAAAGATTCCATCTGTGTTTTAGTGAATCACCAGTAGAGAACCACTGGCCTATAAAGTACGGGTAAAATAATCTTCACTGTTTTGTTTAAACCTGATTTTAAATTTTTGTTATGCCTACAAATATATTCCTATTTTCTCAAAAGTCTGTGGTAAAATAGGAATGCATTATGTCGGGGATGTATCATTGATAAAAATATCATTTGAAAAATAAATGTTTTTATTTTTTATAAATAATAATAGCATTTGAGTATAAATCAAGCATTTTCAGTATTGCAAAGTGAACGTAGCACAATCTTAGTTACCTTTTTTGATTTTTTTATGAGAACCACCCCGATAAGTATGCATGAACAGAATACAACATTTTCTATACTTTTTGCTCAAATGAATAACTTATTCATACCTTGCTAAGCAGTTCATGTATAATGTCCACAAGAAGTTTGAATCGTTTTTCAAGATTTAATGCGTCTTGAGAGGCAAAGGCAAACATTACTTCTGTGGCTTGCCGCCATGCATCAAAATACCTAGCTGTAGCTTGCAAAACTTTCTTGGAGTTATTATATTCCTCAACATACTTGAGAATTTCCTAAAATGAATAAGAAGTATTGACAATTAATACAATTAATGATTTTAAAATAAATTTGTAAACAATCAACACAAAGAGAAAATTAGTCTTTATAAAAATTTACCATAATTTTTTATTGGATATATAATTATAGATAAAATATTTTTTCATTAATTTGTTTTGTTTTTTAAGGGAAAATAACACACACACACACACACTCGCGTGTGGCAAGCTACAGAACGCGTGTGTGTGTGTATCCATATAAATTAAACATGTAAAACATTAAAAAATTACATTAATTTCATCAAGTAAATGACTTTTCTTTTTAGCTACACTTGTTTCCTTATCAGAAGACTCTGTTATATTACAATGCTTCATCAGAGAAACATGAACACTTTTAGGGTTGATCAATTTAATACGTCCTTCCTCCATTTCATTTTCAGTAAGAAGCTAAAACAATAAAATTAATTTTTAAAAATACAATAACATGCAATCACTTAGTATCTTAATAAAAAAGTAAAATAAAAATTTATTACAGAACTCACATTTTTTATAGTATTGGAATCGAAAAATTCTAATCGAGGTAAAGCAACTGGTTGTACATCAAAATTCAAATGTTTTATTAATCGCAACACAAGTTGTTCATTAACTTTTGTTTTTTCCACTGGAAATTAAATAATTAAAATTAAAATATATAGATACATAAAGTTATATAGTTCTCAAATTTATTGACTATTGAGAAAAACAAATAAAACTACTACTTATTAATCTAAAAGAATTGTAACACACTTACAACCGCTCTGGAATGTTTGATCAATGGTATCAGAATCAGCTTGCTTTTGATCGCCAGTATAAACCTCCACTATACTAGCTAACTGCGAAAGCTGCTGGTTAGATCCTGTTACTTTCATTTCAATAGCTACAGTTTTCAAAAGCCAACTCATTTGCCTCAGTTCAACATCTGAAATTTTAAACAAATAATAGTTGTAATGAATGTTATTTATAATTATTAAATTATATTTTTATTTCATATCATTGAATAATAGTTTATGATCAAATAATTAAACTAATCAATGAAACGTATTATTTTTATTTATCTAGCAGTCAAACCTATTCTACACCAACTATTTTTTTATTCTACAATTCAATGTCATCTATCTCGTAAGTTTTCTAAAATAGTAAAGATATTGGTATTACTTTAAGTATCTATATCTGGTTATAACTATGAAAACTAAAAATTTTACCTGTAGGATTATCACAGAATGGAAGTGCAGATAAATGCCTTCTAAGAAAGTCTCCTGAACTACGAAGAAAACGCAAAACAGGCTCTGAAGTCCGAGTATTATATGCCAATGCATAAATTATTTTATAATAAAGTTCAACTAAAGCTGGTGAATTTTCACTGGGATGAATCAGAAAGTTGTTTAGTCGCCCAATGACTGAGTGCAAGCAGGATCTAGGTTGGCCCCGCACACCTAATCAAACATTACTTTAAAATTACGCATCTTGACAAAAACAATAACAATAAAATAAATTATAATAACATTAATGGCTTAAATTCATCTAGATCCAAAAATAAAATAATGTTCAATTAACATTCTCCCCGTGTATACATCGCAAATTGCGAGAACACGGAAATATAGGATCAGTGAAAGAAGAGATATGACTGACCGAGAAGCGAGCCAGGATAGCCGAGATGGTTAAGGCGCCACCACCGAGAGGTGGGAGACCTGGGTTCGAGTCCCGGTCCTGGTCATATCTTTTCTTTTCAAATAAAATATTTAAAAAATTATATCAGATAACAATCAAATAAATTATTATTAAAAACATTAGACTATGCTTTTGTATTCTGGAGTTTATTGAAATTTACAAACTGGTTATATGGCATTGTTCCTAAAATGTAAATATTTTTAGTTTTGTTGAAATACTTGGTTTGAATCATCCCCACAGACAGAGGCTCTATTCATTAACACGTTCCGTGCGTTGCGGGGTCAATTGACCCCGTGTGGAACTTTCCACTAGTGCTGAGCCTGTAAGAGGTAAACTTTCAAAAATGCTCGAACCTGTTTAAGCTTTTAATTTTTTCAAAGGGTTGAAACTAATATGGCTATATGTTATAAACTTCAATAATCTCTCAAAATTCAATAAAAAATAGAACGGGGTTAAATGACCCCGGGCCGCACTGAGGTTTAAAATTAGACCTCTAGTGCGGCACGGGGCCAAAAGACCCCGTGCTACTTTTTTCGAAAAATGACGAGTCTCTCAATTCCCTCTACTTTTGAGACGGCCCTTTTTTGTGCTTTCCCCTCGTGCTACTTTTCTCGGAAATGACGAGTCATTCGCTCCCTTCCCCTTTTTGTTGCGACGGCCCTTTGTTTGTTTGCTTATCCACCCTCCTTTTTTCTCTTCAGTCTTCAGTATAGTTTCTCATTCACATGATTTTTCACGATGACCTTACGTGGTCGGAATTTGGTTGACTTGACTTTATCGCTCAAAAATCCATCCTCCAGTGAAAGTGAATCAAGCCTTGATAACAGTAGTGAAGATGAATTTGAATTCCAGTCTGATGAGTCGTCAAGTTCAGACGACGAAGATGATTTAGCTTATGTTCATCAGAAGATTTCCAGCCATTCTTCGAAAGGCCAAACTGAAAACATTGATGATTGTCAAATAAATATTGAAAATCCCAATGCTACATCGCTTCAATTATTGTATTTTTTTTTATTCAATTTGTATTTTTTTGCTTATATATATAGAAAATATATAAAGTTATATATAAAGAATGGGGCTAATGTCCTGCTGCTGTGGTATACTGACCTAAACCTATGAAGTGGGAAAACAATTGATTTTTCCTAAATTAATCAATTTTCAGCAAGCTGAATACGTTTAAACTAAGGAAAGGACACGGGGCAGATTGACCCCGCGACGCACTTGTGGATAGTTACTGCACGGGGTTAATTGACCCCGTGTCGCACTTGTGGATAGTTACGGATTTTTCTATTAGCACTGACCGTGTTAAAGGAAAGAAGAAGAAAATGAACAAAAAACAAATGTTTACCTGGCTGTTGAAATTCTGTTTTCTTTATTTCTTTATTCAGGTCAAAACCAAACAAATAATGAGCAACATTCGGTGCACCAAGTGACAGAGTTTGAAGGAGAAAATTGCAAATAGATGTTTTCATTTGAACTATTTCTTCCTCATCTTCTTCGGCTTCCAGAGCACCAACAAATCCAGGTCTCAACTCACCTGCAGTAAAAAGCGAAAGGAGATGGCCAGGTGGAGTAGATGATAAGGATGTTATCAGATAAAGTATATTAACAGCAGGTAAGGCATGTCGTGACAATAAATGATCATAAGTAACATATCTGAAAATAGCACAAGTTTTTTAGATATTGTATATTAAATGTAAAAGCAAGTGTTTTCATGATAAACAAAAGTTAAGCATATACAGTAATTATACTATATAAAAATCATAAATATTACAAGAAATTACTAACTTAGCAACATTTAAAAGATGATCAGGTTTACTAGTTACTGGATTAATTCCAAGTATTAGTCTATTAAGCCCAGGTAAAAGAAGTGAACTATTTCCTGAGCTGAGAAGACTAAGGAACTGCTGTTGTATAGCAAGACCATGTTCAAGCATTCTTAAAGAATAATAAACAGCATTCTCAAGTTCCTTTTTACCAGCAAAATTTGTGTAGTTATCCAAAATTCTACAGCCTTCGTCTAAAAGAAGAAGTACCTAAAAAAGAAATATTATCATTGTAAGCCAACGAAATATTATCATGAAATAAACTTCAAACGGTCTAAATAAATCACAACATTTATGTAATAATAAACTTTAGAAAATCTATCTGTTTGTTTCAAAAACAACTCAACCTTTCAACAAAGTAATTAGTAGTAAAATTCTATCTGCTTTTAAAAATTGAGACATTAACATAATGTTGATGGCATGTGCACTTCAGCCAGAATGATCAACCAATCATTTCCAACTTGATGTGCTTAATACTTAGAGAAATGAGAATCCGTATAAGCCTTAACGGCTTATAAGTAATTCTTAATTTTTGCATAACCAAATTATAATTACAAATACTTTAAATGATATAATTGTTTGTTTATTTGGGGTTTAATATTTTATGGTATCCAACTAGGATGGAAAGAATGAGTTATCATATAGATTACCAATCTATCCCAGCCCGATTGAAATTATAATCTACTAAAACATTTTAAGATACCACATAAACATAACCTGCACTGAAAAAATCCTTGTAAATACAAATTGTATAAATAAATAAATACTTGCCTAAATACATAGATATATTAAAATTTATATAATCACAATGGCAGAAAAATTTTATTTTTCATCATAAATACATATTTTTAAAATAATAGTAAAAATATTTGTCCCTTACCAAGCGAACCAATTCACTTTTTGAACAAAGGCTGATCATAATGTGATAGCCAGGTGGGGGATTAACTTGCGCAGTCCCAACTGAATACGCTTGAACGTGTTTTGCCAGGAATTCATCATTGTTTGGGTCGTACTGTAGAAGCAATTTGCATACCAGTGCCATGGTTAACTCACAAACTTCCCACTAAAAAATTACATTGATATTAACTTACCGTAAGAAAAGACAAACAGTTTTTAAAAAAATAAATTGTAATTTCTAATTGTATCATCAATTAGTATTATTTAGGAATAATAAAATGAGAAGAAGAAAAAACATTTTGAAAACACATAGTAAAAATATAACTTCAATCAAGTAATTTATAGCAAAAAGCATTGTTGTGTTATTCGAATATTAGATCATTTCTTCAGGGATAAAATCAGATTGTATAAAATTTGGAAAACAATAATGCAAAAATTAAAACCATTCAAATTTTAGCCAAAAAAAATGGAATTATTGACAGTCCAAAATAGACATTATAGGCGAGATCATTAATAAAATGCTCAAGTACAAATCAAAATAAAAAAGGCAGTCCATAACAGAAAGTATGCTTGATCAAATCTGCTTGATCTTTTTATATTTTATATATATATATATATAAAATATATATAAATAAACTTGTAATATAACCTAAGAAGGATTTTGGGTTCGGTACCTAGTAGAGACTATACTATTTCTAGGGCAATGGTTGTGTGTGTGGTCAGGGAAGTGACTTGTCCCACATCCAGCTCAACCACCAGGTTTTTCGTCTAGTTAAGGGAATCTACTTTATAGAGGCTGGGGGAGCTCCAGGAGGAGGGTTTTCTTCCATCCATGGCTTTTAGAAGATCTAATAATTTATCTGTCCTAGCTGGATTTCAAACCGGACCTCAGCACCTACACACTCTGAGCTACCCTGCTACCATGTATAAAATAAAGACGGAGGGAATAAAAAAAAAATTGATAACATGATGAATTTGCACCCTTCTTCCATGGAGCACAGCACTTCATATTTAATAAAACAGATATACTAGTAAAATTTTAATATAACAAAAAAAAGTAAGTATTAGTCACTCATTTTGATATATAATAATCAGCTTAATCAATACTAATTATATTGATCAATGCATAATTCATGAATGACGGTAAAGAATTAAATATCAAATTCTTTACCAATGCATTTTGTCTCAATATTTCGGTTAAATCATAATATAAATGTTTGAGCTCTCGCGAGACAGTAGGACCTCTCGATGAGAGCTCCGAAAATATGTATGAGAAAAGGAAGCTGAATTCAAAACACCAGATCGCATGTCATTCTTATGAAACCGTTTATTGAATTAAAAATAAAAATCATGGTATGCATATATATAAATAATAAGAAAAAACTTTGATTTAAAACTAATTCAATTAAATTAAAAACTTAAACGTTATGCAATGAAAATAAATTACTTAGACTGAAAAATATAATTACAATTAACAAAAGGAAAGAAAAAAAAAGAACAGTTCATAACTTTCTCTTATGAAGGTAAATCTAAACTATTTTGACTATAAATAAAAAATGTTCAATTGATCAATTGTAAAATTAAATTAATGTTTATCAACTAGTCTACTGTTTGTCTGGCCAATTGATATGTATATATATAAAATAGAAGAACAAAACTTCCTTATCTGATAGTCGCCTGCTGGGCGATCGACAAGATGTAGACGTCCATGGATTTTCATGGACGGGCGATTGAAAATGTTGAAGACTCACTTCAGCAGGGCGTTTGAAGATTTTGAGATTGGAATTCTCGTTGGAGTCAGCGAAAAATGTCCAGGAATTTTTCTCGGCAGGGCAAGGAAAAATGTCCATGCAAAAGAAGAGTCGATTCTCAAATCGACGGCGAAACAAAACTATACTGTACTAATTCCCAACTGCAGTAGGACAACAAGTAAGCAAAGTTTAAGTCCACAACAACAACTCTGGGAGCTACAGCTGTCGATGTGCATGTAAAGAGGCTCGTGCCAACAGTGTCCCACTTGGTATAGCCGGTGCGAACAAAAGCCGGTCGACTACCTTTTTTTTTCCCACTTCACTTTTATAACATATGTTTTCAAACTAATGGCAAATATCAGACTTATAACTAAAGAAATACCTATTTATCTATTAAACAATTATTATAAGTTACTTAAATTATTGTATAAAATTAAGAAACAAATGCTTAAATCATTATATAAAAATAAATGTGAAAAAATAAATAAAAGGAAAATAATCTTTCTTTTACAAAATATTTGCCCGATTCTTTTTGATTAAAATAAATATGTACTCTTCCATAAGATCATTGAACTATCCGGCCTAAACAATATATATACATCATAAGTCATGGAATTGAACAGGTTGGATTGCCACCTAATATAAACCAAACTTAAAAATAAAATCTGGAAAGTTAGTTGCTATTTCATTGTGAAATTTTTCGTAAATCAGAATCACTAAACCAAGATATTAATAAAATATATTTAAGATATTATTAAAATTCCAGCAATATCTCACATCTATAAAATGTAGCAGCACATATTAAGGAAAGAGATGATAAAAACAAAACAAGCTGTGTTTTCTTTCTACACTTAAAAGAGGAGGAGATCTTGCCAATTCTGAAGCAAAACGGTGAAAACAAAAACAACAGGGAAAAAAAGAAACAGTCGAAGAGCATGAAGCACGTTTACGTTCCCAAGGAACGAGAATGAGCACTGTGAGAAGCAGGGAAATCAAAGAGCAACGAATTGAAAAATCAAGAATTGTGACATAATCTTATATTAAGAAAACTGCAAACGCAAGCCATGAAAATATAACTCTACAAGAAGCGTGGATGACTGCAATTTCCAATCAAATCTATACTAATATTATAAATGTGAAGGTAACTCTGTCTGTCACAGACGTTATCACAGCCAAACCGCTGGGCCGATTGTGATGAAATTCGTACTGAGATAGTCTAGAGCCTGAGAAAGAACGTAGGCTACTTTTTAATGCAAAAAAAGTGTTGTAAAGGGTTGAAATAGGGGGATGATTTAATATAATTGATTTAATTTGAAATAAATAATAAACATATGTTTTAATGCTATTACACCAAGTGCATCGGCCAACCTCTTTCAGTGATCTCAAAAAGCTCAATAATCAAGAATTATGATATTTTACGGAAGAAATTTTACACAGATTACAAAAACAGAATCCGAATGCTTCATACAATGATTTTATTTACAATGACGCGCTAACAAACGTTGAAGGCCAAGTGATTACTATTACTGGAAGAATGTTACAGCAGCTGTTGTAAGCTGTTGGTTAGGGATAAATAATGATACGATGTCCCATAAAAAAGCAATCGAAGCCCTAGATTGCACAATGAAAGATATCAAAGGCAACCAGGGTATCATGGGAGGGATGGTGGTACTTTTAGATGGTGACTTTAGACAATCTCTCACAGTTATTACTAGAGGTACGCCAGCAGATGAAATAAATGCCTGTTTTAAAGCATCTATATTATGGTAAAAAAATTTGTTTCAGTAAACATATGCGAGTAAAACTTCACAATGATTCTCAAGCAGGGCAATATGCAGCTGTTCTTCTAAAAATCGGAGAAGATTGTATGCCAATAGACAGTAACGACATGATTACACTGAGACGTGAGTTCTATCAAATTGTCAATAACACAGATGATCTAAAAAATAATGTCTATTCTGATCTTCAAATAAATATGGGCAATCGACAATGGCTATGTAAAAGGGCGATTTTGGCGCCAACTAATGAGATAGTTTACCAAATACCAACAAATCACTTCGGACGTGGAGGGGATGTTGTCGAATACCTCTCAATAGACAATGTTATGGACACTGAACAGGTCATATCATACCCTATAGAGTTTCTCAACTCTTAAGAATTATTAGGAGTGCCTTACCATAAGTTGAGGCTGAAAGTTGGTGTTCCAGTCCTATTAATGAGGACTAAGGCTATGTAATGGTACAAATTACACACCTGGGACAAAACATTATAAAAGTTACAATCATAACTGGAATGTCAAAAGGAGACAATTTTTTGATTCCCCGTACTTCGATAATTCCTACTGAGTTGTGTTTTCAGTTTAAAAGAGTACAGTTTCCTCTGAAAACAGCATTTGCAATAACAATAAATCAAGCTCAAGAACAAACGCTTAAAGTTGCTGGTGTTCATTTAGATGGCATGTGGTATGCTCACGTGTATCAAACCCACAAAATCTCTATGATTTGGCAAAAGATGAGAAAACAAAAAACGTTGTTTATAAAAATGCACTTAAATAATCTATTTGCAGTAAAACACTTATTTTAATATGTAAAAATTAAAAATGCTGCATAAAGTCACTATTCCACGCAGACGAAGTCGCGGGCACAGCTAGTTAGACTATAGTTTTACAATTAACAAAGCGCAAGGACAAACTTTAAAATATTGCTGCATCAACCTCAAAGACTCCTGCTTTTCTCACGGTCAACAACTATACGTAACTTGCTCTCGAGTAGGAAATTCAAAAAATTTATTCATATATATACTCCGGATAACAAAACGAAAAATATTGTTAATAAACAAGTGTTGTAAATAGAAGTATTGTAGTTGGAATATATTTTCACAATAAAAAATTTGTATCTCATATATTTTAAAGTTTATTCTTTTATTCCAACTACCACACAATCTCATATCAACTCCCTGAGCAAAGTCGGGTAGGTACCCCAGCTAGTATTATATAATTAATCATATATAAAATATTAGTCTTAGAGTCTCCAAAACCATGCATTTCAAATCTTACTAACCTTTTCTTTAGCATTTTTATATGGTCTTCCATGAAATCTCAATAGAACAGAGTTAAGAATAAAATTAAGATATGGATCAAATCCAGGAGTTCTTTGTGAGGCTCCAAGTAATTTAGGAATAGGTTTATCAGTCAAAGCACTGAACAAACGCAGGACACTTCTCGTCAATGGGTATTCTTCATTCCGACATTCAACTTCTTCCAATTCAGCCTGAATAAAGTTAATAATAATAATAACAGTTTAATAAAGAACCAATATAATTGACAAATTATAAAAATAAAACAAGACATTAATAAAGCTAATGAATATTTTATACAAGCTGATTAAGTTATAGTGAATTTAAATAAGTACTACATTTTTTCTAGTGAATATCCATCCATTATAAATAACTCTACCTCCTTTATAACTCTTAGCATGAAAGTAATGACAGAATGACTCAAAAAGTGTTATTAATACTTAATGGTGACAATGAAACCGATGAAGATGTAAAAAAAGTGTTTAACCTAGGAATGATTTCATTGAGTAGAATCCCTTATAGAATTTAAAAGCCCTTTAATTAAATTTTTCAATGTCTTTTAATTTTCACTAAAATAAATTCTCAAATGAAACTATTAAACTCAGTTTCTTTGTTCCACAGATCCCATATTGATTGTAGGGTTGGTTTTAAAACAATCCATTATGGCACTAAAAGTATTGAGAGAGTACACATCAAAATGGAAGGTCCTTTTTATAATATTTTCCTAAATCGCTTGACAGAACCAAACAGACTTAAAACCTTTTGACAGCTGATACTATTTGAAGATTATGTAACTAATAATCACATTACAAAACAGTAAGAACATGTTAAACATTAATTAAATAAAATTAAAATACTATAAAATAAAATATAAACAATTTAAATTATTTATCTACCTGAATTCCTCGCCGTTGAAAAGTACTTGTACTAGGTACAGTAGCTATTATTTGAGCAGATTCTATAGCATGCCACAGAGCAGAAGCACAATTAGCTGATGAAGCAAAACCGCTCAGAGCACCAAAAATATGGGTTTTCAATTGAATAGGAACAGGGCAAACCGATAATCCCAGGAGAACTGTCATAGCAGACCATGATGACATTTGACAAAATGTTTCTGCAGTTAAAGAATCATTTTCTGGGAAAAAAATTATCAATAATTACTTGGATAATGTAATTTAAACAAAAACAAATAATTTATTTTAGAATTAAAATCAATTCATTACCACATTTAGATTTTTACTAAGTAAAAGTATTAATTTGATAATTACATGCATTAAAATTTCTAATACTTTATTCAGCAAAACGACACAGCTTTAAAAAACTACCTGCTATTGATTTAATGAGATCCAAAACTGCCTGCAGACCCTGAATTTCTTGTGAATTAATTCCTTTATTGAATGGACCCGTTCTGTACACAGTGTCAGAAGTAGGACCTTCTTGACGTAAATGATTAAAATACCTACAAGAAATAATCACATTATCACCAGAAAATACAAAACTGAATATAAATCAATGTACATAAAAGTAAGAAAGTGCATATAGTAACCTGTTAAAACTAGAGAAGAAATGGTCCCAGGTTAGATTTTTATTATCATTATTTTTCAATAGTTGAAAACATTGCCTAGCGCCTTTTTGGCAAGAAGCAAGTGATGCCAACATTTTCAAGTATGGTACAAACAGAGTTGAAGGGAGAACCTCACTTGTTTGAACAAGGAAGTTGTATAAAGACATCTGGAAAAATAATTTAATATATAAGTTTAGTTAGATAGTTCATTAAAAAAAGTTTTCACAACAACATTTATACAGTTGATCTCAAGATAAAATAATGAAAAAGTTTATCTTCTTTCATTGAGTTGTCAATGAGATTTTTATAATTTGATAGTTGGATAATGATAAGTCCTATATAAAGTTTAAATAAAATTTTAACATAATAAAAAACATATTTTAAATGTAATTACAGACTGAATAATTATTGGTTTATAGAAAAACTAATAACTCTAACAGCAAAGAATAATAAGCCAGCAGTTTTAAAATTATGAACACCAACAATTTTATGTTATATTCAAAGAAAAATTTAATTAAAACGGGAAAATCCATTTTAAGTTGTTTTTTGAAAAATAGAGCAATTTACATGAAACAATGAAATGGCATCATAATTATATATTACCTGTTTTGACTGAAACTTATATGAAAATGGTGTTAAATGAAGACTTTCAGGTGGGCACCAATAATCTAATTCGAGTTGAAGATTTAATGGATCCTTTGAGTAGAGAATGCCGATGGATATCAGCAATTCTTTGAAGTCATGAGACAGGTTTACTGGTGGATCTAATCCTTCCTGTAAAATAGATTATTATAAAAAAAAACATTTAAATATGTTTAAAGTACCAAGCATAATCAGGAATTAGTAAATACATGGAGATAGGCATGGATTGTCTTATCTGTTTCCTCAGCACGGAGTCTCATTTCACCAACTTTTTGTGGCATCAATGAAATGAAATCTGTTATTAGATTGTGAATACGCTTCAGCATAAAAACCTAAAAGAGACATTAAATGGATTATAGTGCAAAATGAATAATAGATTTTCACCCTTAAAATCAAATAAAAAAAACAATACATACCTCATTGTAAAGCAATTCATTGAGAAGTACAGCACTATTTAAAAAGCTAAAGACTTTTCCACCAATAGCTTCCTTCATTATAATATCTGCATTGTCAAGAACAGCTAAAAAAGTTATCAACAATTACAGGACGAGGATTAAATAAATATTAGTTGTTAATTACCTTGTTTAAATTATAAAAAAATAAAATAAACAAACAAAATAGGAATCTCTAGAGATAAATTATACTTTTTCAAAATACAGTTAATGGTACGTTATATAGAAACAGAATTTAAAAATTTAGAGACATTAACGAAATTTATTAAATCAATTATCAAAAATGGTACAATTATTTATGTAAACCAAAATTGACAGATTAATAACCCAGATGTAATTTGTCTTCTATCCTTTAAATAGGATGTCATTAAGGTATAATAAAAAGTGATAAGGACATTACTAGGTAATGAGAGTGATATGTTGAACATTTCATCTTTAGGTGTAATTAAATCATACTGAATTCAGCATGTATGTACCAGATTTTTATTTCAGATAATATGTTGGTAACAAAATCAATACTTCGGGAGAAGACAGCCAACCTTTTTTAACTTAAGTAAATAACGATTAAATATATTGCAATAAAAGCCAAAATCAAACAATAAATTTCATCCAATTTCATAAGAATTGCACAAAAAAATGTCTAACAAAAAAAAACTAAGAGTATTTAAAAAATCTACACTGTTATTAGCAAAAAAACTAGCTCCCTGCTAGAATTTAAAGTCAGTAGGACATTGCTCTATTACTAACAGGCGGGATTATATAAATTTTACTTATTCATTCAATAAATTACATTTTAATAATGAGACTAATAATATCTTGATAGACTGTTGTTAACGTTGATGGTTTACTTAACTGTATTCTACTAACAAATAAAAATTTAACAGAAATACCTACCTCCTGGAGGAACAATCTGAGGAACAGTTCTCAAAGTAGCAATTGTAACAGCCCAGCCCATTACAACTAAAGATTGTAACTCTGAAGAGACCCAAGTTTTTTTGTTTGTTTTCATTTCCTCTTGTAAAACATTTACAAATTCTTCTCCAGGTTTCAACAAAGGAATTTGTCTCTGAATTACTAGAACATAATAAAGCATGTTGCAGTGCAGCAAAAACAAAATAAATAACATTATATAAACAATAAAATAAGTGAGTTCAAAAGATAAACAAAAACTATAATTAAAAAAAAATTAAAGTATTTTAAAAGCATAATCATCGATGAATGATCACCTTTTGTTGAAAAGCCTGAATGTCATATAGAATAATTTTTTATCCCTGATATTCGGAATCAAAGAAATTATACAAATTCAGCGAATTATCACAGGAGATATTACTTCATTTATCTTATCTACAGTGAATATTTTATATTATTTAAAGAGAATATACTTAATTTTAACAAAACTATAAATTACTTATTAGATCAGAAACTATAATGAGTTTTAAATATTTTTGTTTTAAAGAGAAAAGATATGCCCCCGGCCGGGATTCGAGCCCAGAATCTCTGTCTCTCCGTGACAACGCTCCGACCAATTCAGCCACCAGGGTCGCCTACCGGCGAGGGACAAACCTTTTCTCTTATCTGATCTCATGATTTGTCCCTTGCCAGTAGGCGACCCTGGTGGCTCAATTGGTCGGAGCGCTGTCACGAAGAGACAGAGGTTCCGGGTTCGAATCCCGGCCAGGGGGCATATCTTTTCTCTTTAAAATAAAAATATTTAAAAATCAAAATAGCTGACCAATGATTATAAAAAAGTGTGAATAGTAATATGAGGTAAGTCAACAAGATCCAAAAACTAAAAGTAATGTTCAAAGAACATTCGTTCTCGTGTTTACATCGCAAAAAAATTGCGAGAACATAGGGACATGGGATCAGATAAGAGAAAAGATTTGTCCCTTGCCGGTAGGCGACCCTGGTGGCTCAATTGGTCGAAGCGCTGTCACGGAGAGACAGAGGTTTCAGGTTCGAATCCCGGCCGGGAGCATATCTTTTCTCTTTAAAATAAAAATATTTAAAAATCAAAATAGCTGCCCAATAATTATAAAAAAGTATAATGATTTTCGTTTGTCATTAAATCTTACCTTCTCCAGTTTCCAAATATATTTGGCTGACATCAATAGCATAAAGAAATGCCAGTACCATCAAAAGAGTTACATTGTCTAATCCTCCATTTGAATCCTCTTCAGGTTTAATATTTCTTAAAAAGTTCAATAACCTGAAATTAAAAATTTAAAAATTATAGTGAAGAAGAAAACGAAGGACGACTAAAAGATGTGTAGTATTGAAATATTACACTTCACTAAAAACTAATAAGAAATCAACAATGTTTTAAGGATATTCACAATTAACAAAATTAATTCTTCTTTGTAAGATACATTAAATTCTCTCCCTACTACAAATGGAATAAATAAAAAGAAGAATAAAAGGACTAGACATTCAGGTATTTAAATTTCCTCATTACACTATTTTATTTTTAATATTGGATGGGGAGGAAGTGATATAATGTAAACTATTTTATTTTTAATATTGGATGGGGAGGAAGTGATATAATGTAAATGCATTCTTTGCATTGCATTGGTAAGATTGATAGATTCATAATCTATACATACAGTATCTTCAATAAAAATCCACTAATTGTGGCAATGAGTATCTATAAAATTTAAACCCAGTAGGGAGAGAGTAAGCAGAAAGCAATAATCGTTACTTCGGTAGAATACTAACAAAATAATTACTTCGTTAAAATAAAATAAAAAAAAAAAAAAAAAAGGAAAATTTAAATATAAAAATACTGACATCAATGTTGGTTCTTTCAGCAAACCACATTGTCCAGACCACAGGAAAATTATTTCTGCCAAACTCTGTTTAGTTGATTCATATAATTCAACAACTTGTTGATAGTATTTTGGAGGACCTAAAGCGCGATTTCTTTGTAGTAAATCTATTTCTTTGGCAGTATCAAGTGCACCAATGAGATCTGCAATGAAATATTATTTTAAAAGAGAAAATAAATTAAAGTTTTATTTTCCAGAACATATATTTGTAATTTATTTGATTATTTTATAGATAAATTATTGGAAGTTATATTTATCACACTTCAACAAGGATTATAAAATATAATTTTGAATACAAATAAATAGCATTAAGAATTTATAAAACTGAATTCTATTATTTTAAACCATTGATGTATAATATGAAACATTATAAAATTTATAAGCTTAATAATCACACTCTCTGAATTTGATAAGAGTATCCTAATTTCCTCAAAGTTAAAGTACAGTATTTCTATATTGTCTATACCCAATCTTCTTATTCTTAAGAAGACAATAAAATAATAAATAAAAAATAAAATAAAATACTTTCTTATTCTTTCCTCCAAGGACTTTTTCTCCATTTTAATTTATCAAGTAAAAGTTTTTAATCCAAATTATTATAAATTGCAAAAATAAATAACAAAGTGTTCAAGAACCTCAGTTTTGTGAGGCACTGTGCTTCAAATCTAAAGGTGCAGGGTTCGAGAACGGCTGTGACAGACAAATTACTTATTTTATCAGTATGAATAATCTCTTTAAAGCCAGAACCCTTTCAGGGCACATGCAACCTCTGTAAAGTGACAATCCCAAGAAGAAAACCAAGTGATTGAACAACATCTCCGTAGATCATTAATTATTTAATTAATTTCTGTAGAAAAAAAAAAAAAGAAAAGCCGATTACCCATAATTTTTGTTAGTATTCCATCTCTCATTAGTTCATCTGTGTAAGATGTAACAAAGTCTGATATTTTCTGGCTGGTAACAACAGTCCATAAATTACCCTTTCTAGCTTTCACGAGAGCTTTTAAAGTTGTTACTAAAGCTTTACGTCCATCATAATATAGCAATACAGCAATGACTCCTCTAGGTAGATCAGGATAGTTAGCCATCTGTGTTTGAGCTAAAATAAAAACAGAATAATCAAAAATAAGCAAAATTGAAAAATAACAATTACTCAGGATTTCTATTATGTTTATAAAGAAATGTTTATGGTACTTCTATTTAAAGCACTATAAAAAAAAAAAAAAGAGAGAAAGGGATAACTTAGATCACAGTATAGTAAAATTAAAGTAGATAAGCCCAGCCAATCGATGATAAGTCCAACTGTTTGAGTAAGGTCAACTTTACATTAATCCCGGGATGTTCTATTGCGATACAGTAGCTGATAATATCAATGAGTAGTCTCTACACAAATCATCAGAATGCCAAAATAATTAGGAACATCATGAAATGAGGATGGTAATTATCAACCATATCATTAAAATATGTTATCATTAGTTGTTTAAGATTCCTAGACTCAGTGAGTATATGCGATATGAAAGTACAAATGATAAAATTATGTGAAACATACATTCACATTATTGTTTTATAGAAAAACTAGTTAAAATATCACAAAAATACACAGTATGGTACTATTAAAACTTACCAGTTCCCAAAAGGTCTAATGCTATTAATTCATTCAAGTCAAACATATCAGATAATATGATTGCTTCTGTGACGATTTCCTTGGGCAAAACAACAGGACCCATACCAGTAATATCCACTTCGCTAACTGTAGCTTTTTCAAGCACATCTCTATGTTCTTTATTTCGTGGCTGTTACAACAAAATGAACAGATTGTGGATATAAATACATTTCAAAAAGTAAATTCAGATGTATTGCGATCAAGAAAAAATATTACCGGGTTTTTCAACAAAGTAAGAAAATTCTGTCTGTGATTTAACAGCATCCTCTCAAAGTCTTGTGGACATTCTTCAGGCTTAGCAATACTGTTTTCTACAACAGACTGTAGTTCTCTAAAAGGTGTCCACATATCTGATGATATGAAACAAAACATTTATCATTCAATTAACATTAGCAAAAAAACAGCGTTAACAAACATTTTACATTAGACTAATAACATATTGTTTATTAAACTCAATGCAATAAAACAACTATGCGCACCTTCCATCTTGCAACTTTTGTAAAATCTTCTTTAACTAGAAAAACTTATTAATCACATTCAAACTATGAAAACCCGGCATCAAGGAAATGCCTTATGCTGCCGACAAAGAGTAACAAATCTTTCAGAACAAAGAACACTATTTTCCCTCTTTAATATATTGATGGTAGATGGTGAACTATGGTAGGATAAATGGTCAAGGAGGAATCAATTTAAATTAATTTTTCCGAAAGCTAACGTTTCGATCCAAATTTGTGAACCATCATCAGGGCTGAAATTAAACCAGAGACCTAAGATAAAAAATTAACATAGGAAGAATGAGCTAATAGCTCCAGAAAATTAGAATTAATAGACAGAGATATAATAGGAAATTGACTTTTAGATAACTTAATGATGAAAATATTTCAAATAATATGGTGGAAATTAAATAATTTAAAAACAGCAGAATACTGGGGAATAGAAATATTTGTATTTATGATATATAATTTTAGTCCTGATGATGGCTCACCAGTAAGCCCCGAAACGTCAGGTTTAAAATAAAAAATTTACATTGATTGCACTTTGACAACATAAGCCAGTATTTTTCATTATCATATATTTTGATTTAGACAGTAGATTAGCTGTCACTTGAATCGTCATTTATATGTTCTAGTTTTTATCCATTCTTATATTCACAATAGCTATTGAGCAAATCATCAGCAAAAGATTGCTATCATATAATAGGTACGACGGCTGCTACTCCGAATACGGATTTGACATGAATTCGGATCATAGGTACGGAGATAAGTCTGTATAAGTCCACTCCGTACTTAGTGTCACCGCTTTCTCTAAAGTATTCCACACAATCCACTGTCAGAAACAAGTTTGCAATCGATGCAAAAGGGTGTCCTCTAAGCAATGTTATCTTTCATTGATATTAATAATAACAATAAAGGCTTAGAGAACTCTAAAATTTAATGCTGGTACGAACAGTCATTGTTTTCCACGAAATCAATTATAGTTATCAATTACCACGAAAACCCATATCCATAATATCACCCTTAATGTTATCCTCAAGACTTTACTCCTCGGATATTAAGACACTTTAACTATTATATAACTAAAACTATTTAAATATTAATCCATGATAAACCAATTTAAAACTGGCAATGATCTGCTACACTTCAGTGTTCCATGTTTCATTTGGATTTATCATAGTACGTTTTGCTCTCTGATTCCCATATTGCTAACATGGAATATTGCAAATATCTCTATATTTGTATACTCCCAAATAGATACAAGTTTTCACTTAGTGGCAAAGAAAAAAACTCACCATAAAACATTTTAGGCGTTGCCAACGTTTTTATACTGCGCAAGCTTCTGAAAATTTATTTGATACTGCACGTTTCCCAGGAATGATACTGCAGCACATATTTTATTGCTGGTTATAACAATTCTGTTTTTCCATTAGTGCAGCTAGCTGAATTTTCTATAGTTATATCTTCAACCATTTGAGTCCTACTTGTGGTCTGGTCTGTCAAAACTTTTCTGTTATTGGCACCTACTAGGCTTACGAAGTAAAGGTATATATGTAATGATTTTTTTAAGAAAGGCCTTGTTCACGCCATTTGGCGTTCTTTTTATAAATGAATTATGATAATGCTTGAAAAATAGGTAAAGTGTCAAATACATCTTGAAATAGCACACTACGCTCTCTAGCGGCTGTTTGGGGCAACTAACACTTCAATTAATTGACATAATCACAAACAGAGCGCGATTTACGTGTGCTCTCTTCACCTGTGGTACTGTTTTTAATCCTGTCTTCAGCCTGCAGCCCCTGGAAGCACCTCGCGAGTCTTTTCTTATGCCTTCAGCTATCCAGCTAAAGCATTCACGAGACACTTGTTCCTATGCCTCCAGCTATCCAGCTAAAGCATTCGCGAGTCTTTAATCCAGCTATCCAGCCTAATTACAACTACCAGTTATTGACCAGTTTAATAATAATTTCCGTTTTATTCATGTGTTACAAATATTTCACGATTCATCTGCAAATAAGTCTGGATTCCCCAGACTTGGAGTTTTTCAAGGGCACAGGAAATCATCAGGACTAAGAGACGCTGCCAGCCTCTTTTGGTCTTTGAGTACTCAGAAACCAAAGTTCCTGTCCGTATGCTGCCGGCCTACGTCTAGGGTGAGTCACCTTTTATTTTCTGTGGTTTTGATTTCTTCCTGTTACCTCTTTATAATATCGAACGCTTTTAAAATAACTTATACAGTCCACATCCAGAGCGAAATTTATTTAACTAAAATTACATTTTTAAGAAATTTATTACGAACCTTCGAGCTTGTCTCAACAGGCCTGAAAGATTTTTTTAGAACAATTATTATGAATATTTTGCTTAAATTGTTCATAATGAGATTGTCTTTGTGCCTTAAATTGTAATATCACAGCAACGTTACAATTTTCTGAATATCACCGAGGGTGAAATTGAATTACTGCCCTTCAGAAGAATGACATGTAAAATTATTTTTAATCCATTCATTACGTGTTTCTTCTGGTTTCGACCCTACCATCAAATTCTTAGCTGACGGTTCAATGACCATACTGCAAGATTCATCAGGGCTTAATCTGAAACTGAATTTTTTTTTTCCCAAGCCCCTGGAATGATGATCACCTGAAACAGACTTACTTACTAACGTACATTTTTAAATTTACATTTGTACATTTATACAACTCTTTTCCAGCACCGGGGGCATTTTAAGAGGATTTTGAGGATGTTTAAGGATTGAGGTTATGGGGTATAACTAGGATCAGATATCCAGTGATGGCGCTCACTGGTTGTTAGAGAATAATAAAAAACTGAAAATGTTTTCCTCTGCTTCTGTATTTATACCTTTCCGAGTCTGGGAGCGGAGCCTATTCTTCCAGTGACCTGATGGGCAGGGTTCCGACCGGGTGGTCTGTGATTGGGTGGACCTCGACCGGCTTATCTTTTCTTGCTTTGTCTTTTCTTTCAGTTCTTTTGGGTTCTTTTTGGCCACTGGTATGTTTGGATATTAGCCATAATTTGCTTAGTTTATATCCATCTTCTCTATTGAAATTTTCGGGGTTTTACTTTTTCGATCGCCTACAATATATTTCTTTCTGTCGTGCCAAAGTAAACGCAGATTTGAGATGGTTTAAAGTTTACAAAACTCGATTCGGAGGTAAATGCACTTAATAAAATCTTAGGAAATCAACGGGCAGATCATTGCAGCTAAATGGAACAGATTTGGTCCAAACAAAAACATCACGAGCAGAGACCTTTCTGACAGGACAAAGATCAGTCTATAAGCATCTGTCTTCCCAGTTCTTACATATGTGTTAGAAGCCTCGGTACTCACCAGAAATGGACATACTCTTATTCTTTGAAACGTAACTTTATTGATTCATTTTGAGAGGGGGGGAAGGAACAGCTTCTAAGGTTAGGCTAAAACTTTGATAGGCTAAACACATCCCCAAGCTTTCAAACTAGTTTCAAGGGAAGTGGTGAGCGGATCGCTGGACGGTGTAATGTAAAATTGAGTGATGAGCGACTTCTTCTTGGTTATCGAAACTCTAAAGCTGTTGCAGGATGAGGCTTTTGAGGAAGGGTTCATATTAGTTAAAGGATACTCGCTCACATGTGAGATGAGGTTGATATATAAAATGAATCTGGAATTACAAAAATAATATGTTCTTCAACATACTCCTACAACATTAGTCAGATATTTCAGCATCTGTTCCTCATTAGTAGGTGATGATTACCAAAAATCCTCAGTGTATGTAAGGATGCTTTGAATATCTTTTTTTTATAGACCCAAATTAAGTGTAAGAGGACACAAATGGGAATATTTTCAAAAAACATTTTTCTATCTTATCTGGAGATTTGAGTAATAGGTATGAATTATTAATTAGGATTAAAATTAATGCATATTATAAAAGAAAGTGTACAATGTGCGTGCTGCTAAAACTCAGAAATGAGTCCTGGTACGATTAAGGAAGTTATATGGTGTGCTAGGCCTCTATCTCCCGTCCATGAAGAAGGTTCCCGTTTTTACCTGAAGGGCGTACTTTTACTGAAGATATAAGGGCTGGAATTTTCGCCCTCTAAAAATTTCTAGAACAGTCCAGAACATTCAAAATTTTTCGAGAGCATTCCACAACATTCTGGAATGTTAGGGAATATCCCAGATCATTGTGGAATATTCCAGAACATGCTTGAATGTTGTGGAATATTCTAGAACATTGTAGAACTTAACATATTTTAACATAGTAGATTTGAAGACTTTTTTTAATGAGTGGAGCTACCTATTGATAGGAGTATATAAAGCAAGATCTGTCGGGGGTTAAAATGTTCTAGAACATTCTGGAAAAATCGAGAATATCCCAGATCATTGTGGAACATTCCAGAACACTCGAATTTTGTGGAATATTCTGGAACATTGTGGACCATTCGAAGCCTTTTTTTTTGGGAGAAGCTGATGATTTTTCTATGGGGGAAAAAAGGTGGTTTCACAGTAAAAATACGAATACGACGAAGAGACGGACTGGGAATATGTAATCAATGGGAAATACCATATAACCCACTACTTTCCAAAATGTTTCAAGCACACATAAACCTAAAATATTGCAATTCAGTGAAATCCACTAAATATGTCTGTAAGTATGTGAACAATGGCAGTGGCATGGCTATATTTCAAACAGCCAAAGATAGCAAGCAACAAAACAGAAAAGATGAGATCTTTATGTACCAAATGCGAAGATACATCAACAGCAACGAAGCAGCGTGGCGAATTTTCGGTTATCCCATGCACGAACACGAACCAACTGTGCAACATCTAGCAGTACAGTTAGAGAATGGACAAGGAGTTTACTTCACAAAAGACACCGCCAGAAAAATGTCAAGCGAACCACCTAAGAATACAACATTAACAGTTTTTTCCAACTGTGCCATACGGATCCATTCGCAAAAACATTACTATATGTCGACGTCCCTACCTATTATAAATGAAACACACCAAAAAAAAATTAAACGACGAAAACAAGTATTTCCAGTAGACGATCATCCAGGAATTATGAAAACTAACGCACCACGCCGAATATACACCGTACATCCGAACAACACCGAATGTTTCTATCCCCGGATGTTACTACACGAAATTCGGCGACAAAAAATTTCGAAGATCTAGAGACTGTTGATGGTTACCTATTCCAGACGTACAGAGAAGCATGTCGACGCTTAGGACTACAGGTAAATGACAACCACAAGATATTAACACTACAAGAAGCATCACTCACAGCCTCAGATGAGCAAAACCGAGACTTATTCGCCATAATTCTAACAACATGTAATCCATCGAATCCAAAACAGCTATGGGACAAGTTAATCCAGAACTGGCCATCGAATTCAACGACGACATCTTCAACCAAACACTCATTCGTCTAGAAGATAAATGTTTAGCGATAAAAAAACAGACCTGAGTACAATTTCGGCGACTGAAAGTCGCTTTCAGTGCACTAAACTTTGAAATTGCAAAGGAAAAAAAGCTACAAGCCCAACGAACTACTTCAATACATTGCTCACAAAAGGATGAGCTCTACTCATACTCTCGGGAGATTTTCGACTAACACTTCCACACTTATGATCCTACAAATTCCAGCAGGTTTAGGAATTTACCCACCTGGGATCACTTGTTACTTCGGGAAATGATATGGCTGCTGAGATTAAGAAGCGCCTCACTGCAGCCAACAGATGCTATTTTGGCCTTCTCACGATCTTCCGCAGTAGGTTCATCAGCAGGCAAACCAAGATGATTATTTATAAGACTCTTGTCCGGCATGTACTAACTTATGCCTCGCAGACCTGGACCATTTCCAAGCACGACGAAAGGGATCTGATGATCTTTGAAAGGAAAGTTCTACGTCGTATTATTGGACCAGTCAGGGATGCAGCTGAATGGAGAATAAGGAAGAACAAGGAGCTATACGTCATTTATGGTGAACCGGATATGGTTGAGTTTGTGAAGTTAGGAAGGCTTGGTTGGGCAGGCCATTTGACCAGAATGAATGAACAAGAAATCCCGAGGAGAGTACTTGAGGAGACACTACATGGAACCCAAAGAGCTGGAAGGCCCAGGCTGAGGTGGGCCGATGGTGTGGCAGCTGATGCTCGAAGCCTACTTGGGATCAGGAACTGGAAGGCGGTCGCACAAGATAGAGCCGAATGGCGGCGGCTCATTGAGGAGGCCAAAACCCACCCAGGGTTGTAGCGCCAAAAAAAAAAAAAACAAAAAAAAACGTCCACACTTATTCCCAAGTCAACACCAGCAGACGAAATCAATGCATGCTTAAAAAAATCATATCTCTGGCAACACATACAATTACTGCAACAACAAATATGAGAGTTGAACTTTTGAAAGACGAAACAGCAGCACATTTTGCTCAACAACTCATTGATCTCAACAGTGATTTCTGCAACATAGCTACTGCTGAAAATGAACTCATGGACCAAATTTATCCAAACATTGTTCATAACTACACCAATCCGGAGTGGCTATTTCAGAGGGTAATTTTAGCAACTAAAAATAATATTGTCGACGATATAAACTTTAATATTCAATATGAAATTCCCGATGAAAGAGAATATACAACTCAATCAACACGATGGTGAACGTTGAAGAAAGTGTCAACTTCCTTACAGAATTTTTAAATTCTTTGCGAGTAGAAGGAATGCCATTACATTGGCTTCGACTGAAAATTGGATCTCCGATCATACTACTCACCAAAACTATGTAATGGAACAAGGATGATCATGAAACAGCTATGGAATAACAAAGGACACACAATATTTATCCCCAGAATACCACTGATTTCTACTTAATTGCCATTCCAATTTAAAAACTTCTGTTTCTAATCAAATTAGCCTATAGTTTTACAATTAACATGTGTATTGTTATCACATATTGTATTGTTTGTTTACTTAACGTGACTTTATTTTTGTTAAATTTCAATGTGTCAGTGAGTGGAATGTCATTCCTAAAAATTCAGCTCAACCGGTAATTGATAATACCAATTATATGAGAGAAGTGTGTGTTTTTAAATTAGAAAGAAGTTCATCAACCACTGGAGGCGAGGAGGAGATATTGTTCTTTTTAATGAATATTGTTTGTAATAACTATTTCATTTTTTCTTCACATGTTTCTCATTTATTTCATTTCCTAAAAATCTGTTCTATCATATTGAAAGGCAATGCCTATTTGAAATTCATTGTAGGCACCATAACCTGACATGGTCAAAATAGTTTATACAAGTTTACTCCAGATAACAAAATTAAAAATGTTCATAAACAACTATTGTAGTTAGAATATATTTTAAATAAAAAAATTGTATCTCATATATTTTAAAGTTATTCTTTTATTCCAACTACCACACAATCTCATAACAACTCCCTGAGGGAAGCAGGGCACCCCAGCTAGTAACATAACATAATGCATGTTAAAATAATGTAAAACAGCAGAATACTGTCAATTAAACTAAAAGTTATACTAAAGCAACAGTACCTAGTTGCTTCAGATAAAAATCTAGAACTCTGGGAGAAGTGTAAGGCAAGTGTAAATAATGATAGAAACATGGCAATGATGAGAAGTTTAACTGTCAAAATGTTTTATTATGTTATTTTAGAAACTTACTAGAGCTAACTCTTTTAAGATAAACAGTTTCTCCCATAAATGCATAGTTTTAAATAATAGCAAGTGAAGAAATCTTTACAACCAACTCAAATTAGTCAATAAATATTAATACCTGTACTGCTACAACCCAAGAAGGGTTTTAGGTTCAGTACATGGTAGACTTTACTGTTTCTAAGACAACAGTTGAGCAGGGAGGTGATCTGTCCGAGACAACAAACAACCTCTGGTGATTGTTTTGCTCTTACATCCATTTTTCAGCTAGGGGTAATTTTGATATTTAATACTTTCCGTTCACCGAGTCATTTTTAAAACTATTGAAAAGTATCTTATCTTATTCCAGAGACATGTAGTCAAGTAGGAGGTTGATGGCGTTTTTAAAAATAATTCATGACTTTATTCATGAAAAACTATAACTTTGTTGTCCTTTAATATCCCCGTTTAATACTATCAGCAAAATTCAAAGATAAATGTAACAATAAAAATAAGAAAATATTTAAATTTACTCCTTTTCTGTTCAAAATTGCTATATATAGCTAGGAAATTATCATTTTTTTCTCTTTTTGTATTCAAGGTTTATTATTACTTTTTCAAGATACATTAGATTCAGTATAAATAAACCTATATTATACAAGACAAAGTCTTTTTATTCTCCTATTTTGTAAATATTTTTTTTAGCAGCTATATTCATATGATAGTTAAAATCAAATAAATAATAGTGTTATAATTCTAAAAATTTGCTGTAGTAAAATTATTTCATTTTAAAATGTCGCTTTGCAAAAGTTTCACCAACTAGTAAAGGGAATACTAGAGTCGCTTCAGCATAAATCTGGAAAAAAAAAGAAGTAAATAATATCAGATTAACTACTGCAACATATTCAGACTAAATAGTATACTTTAAGCTACATTTTTTATGCATATCATGATTATATAATTTTAAATGAACAAATTTAGATGATCAATACAATTGGAATTTGACAAAATATCAAAAGGAAATAAAAGTAACTAGTAAAGTTGCAGCAACAAGGTGGAATAATAATAATAATAAAGGCGATATTAAGGAAAAGAAACTTTTTTTCACATATTAAAGTCCTAGTTCGGTGTACTTTCCTAAAACCTATATAAGAATTCACTCAACCATATTACATCCTAATGGTCTTTACCAATGTGGATTAAGTTCTCTTATATTAAGGGAATATATACAAACAAATGGAATTGTATCAACCTGTAACATTGGAAAACATCCTACAACTTTGTAAATAGACGAACTTATCGAACCAGGACCCATCTAAGGAGACCAGAACCCAGTGATGGGCTAAAGAGGCGCTACAGAAACTTGTCGATTATTGCAATTGATTTATTTTTATTTAAATCAGCTAGTTTCATATCCTGAAAAATCATAGGAACTTTTTGAAAGTAAGGAGTAACTCCCTTATGCGTGAACGTTTTACATAAATATATATCAACATAATTGATTTTAACATTATGACTGTAAAACAAAATAGTTATCAAATTATATCAATTGTGATTCTTGTTAGTATAACGCAAATACTAATATTTATCTCAATAATGTTGGAGATGATCAAGAACATACTTCATTAAAACTGATCAATGATTGTTGGAACCTCAACCTAAATTAAATGGAAAAGATTGCACAACCTGAGATTTATCTTTGAACACCTTACACAAAGAGCGGTGACTAGAGAATGAATAATAACCTGTACCACTACAACCCGTGAATGAGTCTGGAGTTTAGTATATGGTAGAGATTGTACTTTTTCATGGACAACGGTTCTGCAAGGAGGTGACTTGTCCTAGTTCACGCTCAACCGCCAGATTTTTACCCCTTATTTTTATAATATTTTATAGAGGCTGGGTGAACCTCAGGAGGGTCCTGGATCCTATATGATCCATCTCCGGCTACAAACAGACTAAATAAAAGTCATGCCTGCAGCGGGATTTGAACCTGGATTTCCAGCATGGCAACTCAGTGCTCTACCACTGAGCCACTCTGCTCCCCAGAGAATTAAGGATAGCATTATTCAAAATTTCAAAACCAATATTAGTAATATATATATGTATATATATATATTTATATATACCTTAACAGGATTGGCAGTTTTTTTTATTTTACCCCATGACACAGCTTCATCAGGTCTTGCTCCACTATCACTCCCGTCAAACTCTGAAGCAGTATTAATAAATACTGCATATTCTGCTCCATTTCTCTAAAAAAAAGTTTTTAATATATACTAAAATAATATATTAAATACTCTTTCAAGTTTCCACGGCCACTATTTATAAAAACAACTTCAGTTGTTTCTTCTGGTTTAGACCGTTT
Organism: Arma custos; assembly: GCA_037127475.1. Lineage (NCBI taxonomy): Eukaryota > Metazoa > Arthropoda > Insecta > Hemiptera > Pentatomidae > Arma > Arma custos. The sequence goes on along the minus strand of CM073764.1, from coordinate 117,590,502 downwards.
TGGTGAATTTTCTGCCAACTTTTCGCCAAAACGGTCTAAACCGTTTAAAAAAGAAACAACTGAAGTTTTTTGTATATTCAATATTATTTTTTAGTAAAATAAGATTTCATCATCCTTGCATGACCTTAGTAATATATTACTTTTCTCTCTAAACTAATAAATACTAGTAATTTATTCAAAAGTATTGTTTAGTTTTAAAAAGTATTTAATTTCTTAGCTTTTTTTCTTAGTTTTCTGAACACTTGATCAGGCCATTTCTACAAGGGAAGTTTAATTTCTTCTTTCTATGCTAGCTTCATTAATCATTAAGAAATAAGACAAATTTTTATTTTTTCATGATTTGTTTTCCACCTACTAAGATGCATTAAAGAATTGATCAATCTTAATCAATCAACCACAATAATTTCACTCCCTTTCCGTTCACTATTAAATAATTTCGAGGGTTTTGGTTTTTTATATGCTCCCTTATTCAGCTTATTATGATAAGTCCAGTAATGCTTCCTGGGCAATAAATAATTACAAAATAACTTTTTTAATAATAATAATAGCAATAACATTTAATTATTTCAACCATTTGCCATTTTAAAACATACACCACTCTAAGGCCAGTATTATAATGTGGAGGGTTCTTCAGATTCCTTAGGCTTTGTGAATTGATCCACTGGTGTTAACATTAGAGGTGGTAGAGCTGCAAATTATGTGGTCTAGTGGTTAGCATAACAAACTACTAAACCCAAGTTCGCGGGTTCATAGCCCGGCAAGTGGGCCTAGGATTTTTTGAAGGGAATAAAAAATCCTTGATTATGCCGTCCTTCGGAAGGGATGTTAAACGGGGGTCCGGTTATCAACCGTTTGCTTACTTATCTTAAATTATACTATACAACAAGATGGTTAATCTGCTGTATAAGGTATTTTTTTTTATATGATCCTCCAAACTGTAAAAATAGGTTTGTTGAAATTTCAAGCATTTCTTCATGATATTTTCCCCTTTTTGAGATTATTTTGTCTCGTTCATCTAGTCGCTAAAATGTTAGATATGCAATATTATCATAAAATAAATGTTAAGGTACTTATATATTTTATTATGCAATCTCATTCAAACAATAAAAAACATACCATTAAATTTGCATTACAAATGTGATGTTTTATTACTCCTCCTCCTAATATTATCATCCCACTGTTGATTGCTTTGACAGCCATTGTATTTAACCTTTTCAAATCTGAAAAAATTATTTCAGGAAATTAAAAATAATGTGTGTATATATAATATATATACTGTATAAATGTTTCTTATAAGGTTTGTTCTATGAGGGGAAAAAAAATGTCTTCCAAGAATGGGGGAGAGTCCATCAGTTCTTAAATTGTATGAATTTATGGGGGAGAGTCCATCAGTTCTTAAATTGTATGAATTTATTTTAAATGGAAGTCTAAGACATTCCTTTTATAAAAACTGAGAGCATCATAGATAACCATGAAAAGAAATATTGAAACATAGAAGTACTTAACAAATCTTCATACTAGATTTCTAAAACTAACTATTTAAGCTAATAAAAATGTTTGATATATATTTTAACATTTGAAAGTGAAAGAATAAATTTTAATAACATTAAAAATGATCATCTGATTTCATAACCTGTAATTTACTGATACAGACCTTCAAGAATATCAACAACCAATCCTGGATTTTTGAAACAATGAAAGTACATCATGTCTCCTAAGCTCCCATCTGTTAAAGCTGGACTAAATATGGGTATACAATTTTTTGCGGCCCAAAAACAAATTGAAGACTCGTTATTAATTGCAGATCCAAGTCTTTCGATTATTTTAGAAGGAGTCCATGATTTGCCCTAAAATTAAAATTTTAAAACTTCAAAAATGAGTAATCAAACAATAACCATTGGATTAAAAATACATTTAGCTTATTTGAATTGATTCAGGAGCACATTCAATTGATCAAATATCAACTTACAGCAGTATACTTCATTAGTAATTCCTATGGAGGGTAGATGGGACAACCTTCACATATAAAGATTAAACTAAAACACTAGTCTATCCTAATTAACAATAAGTTAAAAATAACACGTAAGGGTTAACAATAAGTGATCTTTACAAAGAAAAAGAAAAAAATGGCAGAATTTAAATATAAAATTCTGAGAAAACCTTGGAAAAATTACCTAGAGACCTAGCAAAAAATAAAAAGTTGCATGGGAAAATGAGGTGAATAACCATTGTTTGTAAAATAGAAATGTCCTCCTGAAAAAGTCTAAAAAATGAACAGCATATTCATAATCTTATAATTATAATAATCCTAAAGAGTGTGATAGGTGAGAGGAAGTGGTTTGAGTCATAATGTTTAAATTTTACACTTATGTAAAATATTTTTTTTACATTATATTTCATTGTTATAATTTGTATTACTTTGAGCACTCATTCACATACATTTTAAAAATCGATAATTAAGATCCAGATTCTAATTTTCCGACTTTTCATTTACCTTTCCTATTATCTCTTGAAAAGATGAATACATTTTCTATATATTTGTGTAAACATTTTCTGACTTTTCATTCGATTTTTTTTCTTGTAAAGTAATGAATAGATTTTTGTAGTTTAAATACTTTTTTACTATTTAGAAATAGTTTTTATCCATTCATAAGGCATAAAAGGAAAATTGAATAAAAATCTAAAAAAAGTTTACTGTTTTATAAATTAACTCAGTTTAATGTTTTATAAATTTACTTCTAAATAATAAAAATCATTTGAACTACAAAAATCTATTTACCATTCATGTGATAAAAGAGGAAAAAAGGAATGAAAAGTTGGAAATTATTAAATTTTGTCTACATCCATATGGTCGGAAAGTTGTTTGAATTATGAAAATCAATTCACTCATTCATGATATATATATATATGGTAAAGAGAATAAAAAGTCAGAAAATTTTAACTATTATTTTTTATTGTTTAACTTCCACTTTCTTGAAAATCAATTAAGCCATCAAATCTGCTCATATGCTCTTGAGATATAATAGGAAAAGCAGTTGTAAACTCTTAGAAACCACTTAGGATCTTACTTGATAGGGAACAAAACTAAAAAGATATGTTGGTTGGTTAAGACTAAATATATTGGTTAATACGTAACTACAAATAAATATAAGATCAACTGTGGTACAGTGATAGGACACCCTTTTGGGCTTATGGTGGGGGTGTAAAACTTGTGGTCAGGTACTCACTATGTTATCCTAATTAAACCTGGAAAGCAACATTTTGGAACTCTTCTGTAATATCATCCATTTAGCCATAGTAGCATAAACTGACATAGAATAATTTTTTTCAATATTATTCTCCCTGTTATGGGTATTATCATTGGAATGTTTATTAGCAATACCTGCTTTGGTATATACATGAGGGAGAGATTAAATTTTAAAAATATATAACATAATTTTATATAATTCCAGGTTTTACTTGCGTTTTTTGTTCTTCTAGCATCTGATCTAAAAGTGGCATCACCCAATCTTCAAATTTGCAATAGTTATCATTTGGCACTAGGAGGTTCCCAATCCTGTTAATGCCTTGGTCTCTCAATATTTTCCCTTGGAGCCCAAAATCACCAAGATAAGTAGGGGCAAGACATTTTATAAGGTCTTCCTCCACACCACCGGCAGTTGTCACAATACAATCTACCATTTTATGTTCAACGAGAAATCTTATTGTTTCACGTAACCCTGATGAAACCATGTTTGATGTATACCCAAGAAATAAAGTACACTTTGATTTACGTTTAATAAAAGGATCTACTTCATATATATCTTCTTCCTCTAAATTTAACAATTGAGCTCGACAATCCAACTAAAACATAAATAACGCACAATTATTATGAAAATGAGGTTTATACTGCACGATAACAAATAAAACAATATAAAATTTAAATTTAAACAACTAGAATTCAAACTAGTTTAAGTAAAGAAATTAAATGAATCAGTTATTTGCACTAAAAATTAATAAATCAGAAGGAACTTTAAACTAAATAGAAAAAAATCAATTTAAAAAAAAACATTACCATTTTATTTACTTCATCTATAGCAAATCCTAAAGAGGTAGACTGGAAGCCAGAAGTCTTGTATGTCTGAAGCAACTTTGAATAATCCAAACCGTTATTCCAGTCATATCCTAGTAAATAAATACTATTACAGAACAATATATAAATAATCAAAACAATATAAACACAAGGTACAATATGATATAAAGAAATGTTGGAGCAAACCTTTGAATAAAATACAAATGAAAACTAAAGAGGAAATTAAACAAACCCCCTTGCAACTGTGGAATTAAAATAATCAAAACCTTGTACTACTGGTGTTTCTTTAGGAAGTGGTGAGCTTTCAACAAGAACTGCCTCTTTTGCCACAGTAGGAATATCTTCCTTAACTTTTAAATCCATCTTAAAAACAAGATTACTTTATGTGATCAATGGCACATTTGCTGAAATCATGTCCTCAGTTGTAAAATATCATTTCCTCAAAATAAATGGAGAGAAACTCGAGTTAAAAATCAAATGTTACATTTGCACTCTAGCTGGTCATTGAATAAGTCCAGCCTCAAACACCTAATGTGTATGTACAATCATAACCTTATAATAACCTCCGATTAAGGCCCAACATCGGAAAAGTTCATTCTATGAAGATTCCGTCAAAAGTTATGTTATTAAAGGAGAGTTATTACTATACTTCAGAACCTTGTCGCATTATTAGTATTTACTAAAATCATTATCCGCGTGAACTCAAATGTGGTCGCAATATCTCTACCTGCTGACAGCTTTGCATTCAACTACAAAATTATTATTCTTAGGAATTATTACTTCTTCATTTTAACGTTTTTATTTGCGATAGTTTCCGGTGATCTGGGGAAGTTATAATCTAAATGACGGAGTTAAGGACCCGGCCTATGCTGAAGGATCCAGCTGGAGTATCTCTTCAGCGAACGTAATTTGGCAGAAGTAGCATAACTAAAACAGTTATATAAAAATCATGGTAAGGTCGTGACCTCAATTGAAACAGTTGAATTCTGTTTTGTACAGTTTTATTTATCTCTTGAGCGAATGGAAGTTGGCAGTTTTGATAAATTTCTAATTTTATCAAAATAAAGCTATAATAATAATAAAATAATAATTGGTTAAATCAAGACAGCATCACCCAAACTCTTCAGTGCCAAGACTATATTTGCCCAGAAAACATGGAGGTAGGGGGCTCATTAGTCTGTTGAAAGCCTGTCATGAACAAGAAGCAAGGCTTAGAACCTATTTTATGAGTAGCAGTTCACCGATGCTGTCAACCATTGCTGCCCTCGACTGCAACTATACAGCACTGAATTTGCTTCGGCAAGATCCAATAACGTAATGCCAACTGAGGAGAGCCTTGCAGAATCATGGAAGTGTAAATCACTCCATGGGAGGTTTACATCGCAGATACTAACGTACGGGATATTGTTTTGCGCGTTGGCAACACATAGTTAGGGATCATACGAGAACAAAAAAGTCGAAACCCTTCGTCCTCGACGACTCTAAATGATTGAAAGTCTTTAATAAATAAATATAAAAGTACGTCATCTATCAACATCTCCGTCGTACGAAGGGGAATAAAGCACCAGGCCACGACGGGATACAAACCATATTGCTGAAACAACTGCCAAGAAGAGGAATAGCTCACTTGACCAATTTATACAACACTTGCCTCAGGTTAAGATATTTTCCTGACATTTGGAAGAGAGCTATTCTTTTTCCTCTACTCAAACCCATGAAGTCGGGATCACAGCCAGCAGACTACAGGCCCATCAGCTTGCATCCGCATCTGGGCAAAGTCTTTGAGAAAATTGTCCTCAATTATCTCAAGACATATTGCTCAGAGATAGCTCTCATCCCACCGGAGCAAACCGCCTATCAGGCAGGCCTCTGCACGGATCATCACCTGGCGAAGATACATGCGGAAGTGAGCCAGAGCACAGCCAAGAACGAAGCGACCGCTATGATCTCCATAGACTGCACGGAAGCGTTCGACTCAGTGTCCCATAGTCTACTATGCAAGACACTACAGGACAACGAATTTCCGGAACAGCTCTACTCGGTCCTACGATCATTTCTTCAACAGCGAACGTCAGCAGTCCGCATCGGTGAAACATCATTGGAAGCCATCGCATTCACCTGCGGAGTACCTCAGGGGTCTGTGCTATCTCCAGTACTTTTCTCAATATACACAGCTGAAACTGTTGGAGCCAACTACAAAAAAGCTGCTGTAGCAGCCTATGCCGATGACATAGCGATCTACAGCAGCTCGATCAGCGCAGAGAGAGCTCTACGGCAGACGGAGGAGGTCTGCGCGAGCATCACACAGAAGCTAGAAGGACTCAACATCACAGTGAATCCTAAAAAGACGGATTGCATAATTTTCTCATTTCAGGGAAAAAAGCGTCGCCCTCTCCATAAGGTCTATAGGGTAGCGGGACGCGAAAACAGACCAGCAAGCAGCATAGTCTACTTAGGTGTCACACTAGACCGACACCTGAAACTAGCCTACCACTGCAGGAAGAAACTCAGGGCGGTTCGGACCAAGTCTTACAGACTTAACCACCTGCTTACATCTCCTAACTTATCCCTCCGCCTCAAGCTGACCATCTACAAAAGCATCTTAAGACCGGCGCTCCTCTACGGAGCACCACTTTTAAGTACCATCACACCGGCGACAGCAAAAAAGCTCCAACAGTTTCAGAACGGCGTACTACAACGCATAGTGAGACACACGACATTAAACAAAACAAAAATGGACCTCCTACACACTACTCTCGACTTACCGACAGTTACAGACTTCATAAAACGCAGACACATCAAAGTTTTTGACAGTCTGAAATACAGTACTAACCCTCTTTTCAGGACACTCACCCCAGCAGGACGGCCACAAACGTGGCAAGATCACGTTCAAAGTCTCAGCCTGAACTGAGAAATAAATAAAATAAACAATAAAATGAAAAGGACACGGTGTGCCCCATCATCGGAAAAATCCAAAGTTAAGAAATAAAGAAAGAAATTAGAACCTTCAGTTTTCTCATCCTCCTCTTAAAATGTGCGCAGTAAAATAAAAGAGATTCCTCTCCAACCTAATCCTAATCCAGATTAGAAATCTTCAAACTTATAGGGGCTAAGAAAGAAGAAAAAAAAAAAAAAAACGTCATCTATATACTTTTTTTTACCTAACGGGAGTTTACGTTACAAATAGGAACTTAAAGATTATTATTATTTTGAAGGGAGCTTACTGTTACAGGATGATTAGAAGGCACTGACGTCTCAACATTTAATTTAATATTTAATTCATGTATGGGCTCTTGAAAATCCCAGAGCAATTAGAGAGAATAGGTTTCAGCATGAATTTGCTATTAACGTTTGGCTTGGAATTTGGAACGGATTACTGGTGGGACCATATTTTTTACCTGGAAGATTGAATGGTATCACATTTACACATTTTTTGGAGAACGACTTTTCTAATTATTTAGATGACATTTCCTTACAACAGCGGATTGAAATGTGGTTCCAACTCGATGGATGTCCAGCTCATTATAGCAGAGTTGCTAGAGCTTGGCTGGATATAAATTATCCACAACGATGGATTGGACTTGGAGGAGTAGTACCTTGGCCACTCAGATCACCTGATATGACACCCATGGATTTCTTCGTATGAGGAACCTTGAAGCAGAAAGTTTATTCGGTGTCAATCAACTCAAGAGAGAAATTAAGAGACCGAATCATAGATGCAGTGCACCAAATATCATCAGAACGATGTTTAGCTGCAATTTATCAAGTGAGTGCTAGATATAATGCTTGCATTGGTGCAAGAGGACAACATTTTGAGCAATATTTACATTAATAAGAACATAACATAAATATAAATGTAAATAAATAAGTATAAAAATGAAAACTTGTTTTGTAGAAAGGAGATAGTTGGGGGGTGCAGTAAAAAAAAACACTGAATAAGTGCTAGACTTATGTTTATGTGCCGACGTTTCGAACTACAGTGTAGGTCATCTTCAGGGCGATTTGTTTCTTTTTTTGCGATTTTCTCTAAAACTAAGCAAAAACGAGCAAATCTCTAAAGGACTTTTTGTCTTAGTTTTTCGGTCCCCTATAAGTTCCTGAAGTTTTGCCATTTAAATTCGGGACACCCTGTAGAATAGAATAGAAAACAAGTTTTATTCTGGGACCAAGTCCCTTTAGAATAACAATCATGAACTAAAAAAATAAACATAATATACATCTGGCCAGAAGGCTGCATAATAATACTAATCATGAAGTAATTAAGAGTGACCAAATCATAAAATAGAAATGAAAAAAATAACGAGTACGAAACTTGACAGGATTTTAACTATAAATATATATATATATATATATATATATATATATATATATATATATATATATATATATATATGTCAAAAATAAATATATTAATATTAATAAAATAGTTCATAACGAAATCACTAAATAAAATAAACGAATGGGATAGCATGCAATAAAATATTTACATACTCGATTCTATATCTTCTTTAGGAAAAATAAACAAAACACGTAAGCAACGAGATCGAGTATTCAGTACTAATTTATTCAAGCAGAAGATTGACCTGCCTAGAGAGCGTCTTTTTAGGATGTCAAGAGATGTTGGAAAAGCAGGGATTTAAATGAAGCCAGTGAAGAAGCATGGCAGATGAAAGGAGGGATTGAGTTCCTCACAGTGGTGAAGCGGCTGGAAGGAACGCTTGAATGCCTTGGTTCTGTAGGAAGGAATGTAGAGATCGGAAAGGCGGGATCTTGTTTTGTGGTGCTGGGCAGTGGATTTGAATTGGAGACTGTTGATATATGAAGGGTGTGTGAGTTAATGGATTTGTGTAAAAAAGCACTAGGAAATATAACCTACGAATGGGAGGGAAGAGCCACTTTAACTCATCATGGTGGTGTGACACCCGGGATTACCTCGGAATACCGAGGACAAATCTTGAAACACAGTTCATAATTCGTTTTAAGCGGCCCTCAAGCATTTACAATAGACTTTCGTATACCACACTACAGTAGTCAAAGTGGGTGGAGATGAGGGATGATACGAGAAGCTTCAGAGTAGATTGTGTAAGGAGATGCCGATATAGATGGAATAATTTCAGGGATCTAATTGATCGTCGGGATATTTGGGTGACATGGGGTTTCCAGGAAAGGTTTTGGTCAAAGTAATGCCTAGGTCTTGCTGAATACTGGCGAACGCAAATGATAGCTCAGAAGGAGATAAGGATAAATAGATATGGAAGTCATCAACACATAGATGGTAGGAACAGTGGTGAACAGATTTAGGAAGATCGTTTATGTAACAGTTGAAAAGGAGAGTAGAGTGAGGAAAGAGGAAAGAGTAGAACCATAGAATAGAGCTGTTAGAAAAGGACAATGACTTTAGTTTGGTAAAAAGGATAGAATGGTCCAAGGAATTGAAAGCTTTAGAAAAGTCTAGTAGGATTAGCACAGTTAGTTGTTTGTTGTCCATGGCTTTATGTATGTCAGTAGTGATTTTGGCAATGGCAAATTGAATGGAGAAATCAGGACGAAAGCCTGATTGATGGGGATCAAAGAGTTTGGACAGTTCATGAAAATTTTATATTTGAAACTGGACTATTCTTTCGAGTTTTTGAAAGGTTGGAAAGTATGGAGATTGGCTGGTAGTCTTTGGGAGATTCTGGGGTAGAGATTTTATTTATAGAATGGACTAGGGCTTTTTCCAAGAAGTCGGGAATACTGCGTTTTGTAGTGAGAAATTATATATGAAAAGTAGGACAGGAAGGATATTGATGAGGTATAGTTTGATGGATATCTCCTCAAAGCCAGTAGAACTGGAGCGGGATTTAAGAACGGAGGAAATAATTTCAGTAGATGAAATGTCTAAGAAATTGTCGGGGTTGAAAGATGGCGTTAGTGAAAAGACAGAGGAGGATTTTGATGTGTTAATTGAGACAGAAAAAAAATATGAGTTCATTTCATCGGGAGGGACAGGAAAGGCTCCAGAGGATGTTGGATTACAGAAGGAGAGCTTTTGGAGGATTTAGGATCAGGAGCAGTGGAAGGGGCTTCGTGGAAATATTTGGATTTTGCTTGTCTGATTGTAGGCTGTGTCAAATATGAAGCCAGCAGAATTATTTGGGGCAATGTCCCATGAGTTTAAATGTTTTCTCACTCAATGTTTTGAAATCAAACTATATCAATTGTCCTTTCTGTGCGAATGTTCTCAACAGTTTTGTAAGTGACTATAACTTCTTCAATAAAATGATGATGATAATAGGTGAATTTATAGCAACAGACAAATTGTAGTACAATTGAATCTACTGTGGTACACTGTAGTAGCTTAGAACATACATTTTGTTTCTCTAATATTTTATAAGACTCATAAAAATATAAACATAATAACTAAATACATCATAATGTTATGATAGGATCTTTTAATGAATAAAATCTTTTTTGATTTTTAACATTTCACTTGATTTAATATGATGTTAAAATACTATTACAAACAAAGATGTAAAAATAGATTTTAAAAATATATTCTGCCAAATGAGAAATTGGTAAAAATTGATACATAATTTAAAATAAAATAATAATAATAATACTAACATTTTAAACTCATATTTCTTTTCAATAAAATTTATTTTCTTATTATAATCATAAATCACAAATGGAAATATTGCACAAAAATTTGAAATATAAATCAATGAGCCTATGTTTTGTAAATACATATTATAATAAACTAATGTATATTTATAAAAACCAACACCACAATAATTTATATATTCTTATAGGATTGTTTTCAGCAATCTTAAAGGAACACAATAAAATTATTTAACGTCTCAGTATAAATTATAACAACTCTTTATCATCTTAAACATGATCTATGAAACCAGGGTAATTGATTTTTGAACTTGGATAATTATATTAAGTATGTTTTACATTTAAACTATCGTATTGACGGTAGTTTCATTCGATTTCGCCTCTCAAACAGAAACCCGTTGATGATTACAAATAGCATGAAACAGATACTGAAATCATCTCTGTCTCATTGTATGCCATCCATAAAATACCAATTCAAATGATCCAATTTCAAATAACAAAAAGTGCAGAAAAATCATCAGGCCAAATTATAAAGATGCTAGTTTCTGGAACGGTTGAATGAATCCATCTGCTGCCCAAGGAAGCATTTTGGCTGATCACATTCAACAACTCAGATTAATAAGCACTCATGTTGTAGAGGCTGTGTCAGCACCAGAAGAGTCAGAGTTGATTCACATCAGATAACAGAATAAATAATTTATCTACCATAATATTGAGGAAGTAATATGCCAATAATATTGTGATAAAGTCCAAAAAAAATTGTCTAGTGTTAAATATTTTCTGGTGTTTCTTTAAGATTCGGGAACATAACTATAAAGTAATGGGAGCATAAATGTTTTAATTTAAATAATCATAAAAAATCTAAATGTACAATATATCAATATTGTGTCACTGTATATCATAAATGTCAGCATGAAAATTGGTACCTAATAATTATTTTTTATTTGTATTATGGTTAAAATTTTCCTTTTGAAACTAGAAAAAGTTCATATGGTAAAAATATAACATAGCATCGCTGTTGCAAATAGCTAATAGTAGCTGTTTTCTACTTTAATGTGAAATATAATTTCACATTTACATATGCAGTTTACAGTCTTAAATTAAGGGTTCCAAAATAGCTTATGTTGATTAGTCATACTAATGAAAGACAACTTGAAATCAGATCTTACTATAATCCATAGAAACGAGATTTATATGAGTAGCCTAGTTACGTTACAAAACAAGGTTAGTTCTAATTAGCACAATTTTTGAAAAGAAAATCATTTACGTAAGAATTAATATCATAGATGAAGAATCTGAACTTATTTGTTACTAATTTCTTGCAGTTTTAGTAACCAAAGAACTTTCTTATTAAATAGCGGATGATAGATACCATCTAAAGAAAACAATATTTAACTTACAATGTGATAAAAATGGATCACTCTGTTCGTAACTGGGGTACTTGTATATAAAGTATTTTTCCTTCTCATGTGTACAGCTTTACAAGTTCATACATGAAAATGACAGATCATATAAAGAATAACCTAAAAATAACTTAAAATATCAATGCACTAACAAATGCAAAACTCAGTTATTAAAAAAAATTTAAATTAATAAAAACATAAAATACACTGTTTTACCTTATAAATTGACGGTCCCTACGTACAAAGTGACATGTCAAAAATTGAGATTATTGGGGAGCGTAATGAAAGTTCAAATCCAATCTTCATTACTCTCTCCTATAAACCTCAGTTTTTGACATGTCGCTTTGTACTTAGGGACTGTCCAAATAGCTTGTGGGTTATTAATGATTAGGTGATAAAAAATTCTGAATTTTGAACCACATCAGCCCATTTAGTGCTAGGAGTATTTATTATTTTCTTCACCCAAAAATATTATCTTTAGTTTATTTGACTATTACAATAAATTGTTCCCATTGGATTGTAACAAATTAAAAAACATGCCATACTTTCACACCAGGCCAGAGAAAACATTAATAATTTCTTCATCTTTCACTCATTTCTATTAAAACTTACAGTCCATTTTAAGAAACATCTTATGCTAAAATCTTTTAATAAAACTTAAACGTCAGGGAAGGTAAAAAATAAATTTGGCTAACAATAAGCTCTCAAAAACAAACAAAAAGAACTGGAAGATGCTAATGAACCCTCTTGCAAAACACCAATTTGAAAACATTGGTCTAGTTAAGATGAAATTTTATGAGAGTTTTTAAGAACTACCGTTTAACATTTGGCAAACATATAATAGATATATTTTAATTTTTACTTTAAATATACTTTGTATGTAAAATAAATAATACAATACAATACTAATTTAATATCTAGTATATAAAATATAAAACAACAAATGGAATATTACTAGCTAAATATAGGAAAAATACTGTACATTTAAACAAATACTGCATACAGTTTCAGATTTATAAAAATAAAAAAAAATCACAAAGAGATTAATAAAATTACTTAATCAAGCACAATCAAGTGCTCCCCATGTTCTCTTCATACCTCTCCTTAAATTCCTTTTACCAATAGTATGGACATGAAAACCTATTTTTGAAAGTTTTTCATCATCCAAGATCATTCTTCCATCAAACACATAAGCAGGTTTCATCATGCCATCATAAATTTTGTGGAAATCAAGCATCTGAAAATGGTTTAATTTTTTTTTTATTGTTACATAGGTGTACATAAATTTATTTAAAGATTTTGTGAAATCACAGAAATCACTGATCATATCAATAGACATTAAAATATATTACAATTATTAACCTACTACTTAGCTTAGTATAAACATCGTATTTCCAAATAACTTTGTTCATGATTAAGGAATTATAATAATGGCAAAAAATATTCAACTATAGGGCTGTTCTAATCAAATGAGCCATTTTGACAATATATATCTATTTTTTGGTCATAAGAAATTTTTGTAAATATTCGTTCTGTTTTATACCAATGGAAATAAAATTTTAAATTTAAGAGTTGAACTTGTTATTTGAGTACTATCACTGGGTAGTTTCTCTACTTGTCTTTATCCATGCCAATATGTACCATTCCTGCCATTTACTTGTATTGCTCTAATACACTTGTAAATTTTAATGAATAAATTATATTTAAACATATATATATATATATATATATATATATTTAAGATAAAGTTGATACATCCGGTACATTAGGTAGGTATACAAATAATGCTAGGAATCATCTATCCAGATTTCTTTCTTTAGTAATTGTATCTTTTTAATATATTTTTCTGTAATAAGTAATAATTTAGTAATACTTGATGCAGAGCACATAAATTTTAATGTGGTTCAGAATCATTTTGCAAGCATATGATTTGATGTTCAACATGGAAACAATGTGTTGTCCACAACTTATAACAGTTATTAAAACTCTTTGATTTGATTGTTCCTCCAACATCCACGCAACTGTTAAAAAAAAAAAAATTGTCCATTTCAATGGTGTACTAGAATAAAATCATATAACACCATATTGGTTGTGGTTACAAAACAAGCTGACTTTTAATGTTACGAGTTTTTTATACAACTATCATCTTGAATAAAAAAGCAACATTGAAAAAAATATGTACCAAATTTAAAGAAAATCATAAGGCAAGTTTGTTCATATTTAGATAACGGGCCAAATGGTTGAACCAGGACCTAACCTATGCTCTCTCAAAAAAACATTTAAAATTCTGAAATAGTAATAATGTAAAGTAATGATTGGAAAAATAATGGATATAGTAAAAAAATAATTAAAACATTCCAAGTTGAGTAATATAATTAAATTAAACGATAAAGAGAACAACTGAAAATTGATAAATATGGTAATGGATATTAAAGAGAATGGTAGACAACATTGAGAATAATTACAAAGGGTAAAACAAACAAAATAAAATAGAAAAGATTGGAAAATATCTTAGAAGTAAAATTTTAGATTTTGTATTCAGTTTTTGATATTCAACTATAAATGTTCAATTATAAATTAAATGATAATTATTTCATTATAATTACATCAATATAATTAAGACTTAAAAAGGGTCTTTCATGGTCTGAGGAGAGAAAACTTAGGTACGCAATGCTCATGAAGGACATATGGGAAACAGATGAAGAAGAAGCATTAGAGTTATGATATTCGCGTGGTCTTTAAGGCCTTTTTGTGAAAAAAAAAATGATCAATTGAACTTGATTATTTAAAGCTGCAGTAAAGTAAATAACTATATAACTATAAAAATAAACACAAGAGTAAAGATTAGAAAAAAGTCACTACATATTCTATTCATTTCTTTGTACCATAACTAATAATTCACATAGACTAATAGTACTTACAATAAACTCATCCCATTCCGTACAGACAACAATAGCATGTGTCTGCTCTGTAGCAGAATAAGCATTAGGAAATAAAGAAACCCGTTCCTTAACATACTCCCTTGAACCAGTGGCATAGGTCAAATCCTCATAAATTTGAGCATGTTCCACCTTAAAATTATTCAATATTAGTTTTAACTAAGTAAAGAAACTGTAACAATATTAAATATAGAAATTAAAATCTTATCCTTTAAAACTTAAGGAAGAAAGTTGTTTTCACAACAAATAAAATAAGCTTGTTTAGTATTGATGCTTCATAAGTCTAGGGCTTACCAAACAGTTCTCAAGTGAACTGAATGAAATAGGCCAGAATTTGATTATCGTCCCTTTCCTACACCAGTACTGCATAAAATCACTCGGATGATAAATTTGATGAAAAAATGATGTATCTTCCATTTATTTATGTCCTGCTCTACTCTGGAGTGTGATTCCTTATAATAAATTGCAGAAACTAAGAATCTGATGCCAAAAATTATTTTTGCATTTCATTGGCCATTTATTTAAGAAGGCTTGGGGCTTTTTAACGTAACGTTCTAGTCAATAACTATAAAATAGCTCCTAACAGGAAAAATGCCCACGTTTCAGACCTATTTCAATAACAACTCTATACCCACCCATGGAAGTAAGTTGACTAGATACATAATAAAACAACTGTGCAATTATTGTGTGAAAACATTTTTTTATTATAAAATGGTAAGGTAAGAGAAAACAAATGTGAAAATCTGAAACTTATATATGTAGAACTTTCTTGTTTTGTTTTTTAATTTTTTTTTTTGAGCCTCAATCTATAAAACATTTTCAACAAATCGCTTCCACCCGCTGGGCGTAACGTATTTCACTCACTTGTGTCTGAGCTCCCCAAGCTGTAGCGTGTTCTATTCGCCCTGAAGATGGCCTACATTGTAGGCCGAAACGTCGGCACATAATAAATAAGTTATGCTTATTTTGGTGTTTTAAATAAGTTTCTACATCATATAAAGGTATATTTCACGAATAATGGCTAGTTTCAAACCAAACAAAACAAGAAATATGTAAATGTGGGTTGAAAACACTAGTCAAACTAAAGAAACAAGACTAATCAAGATCCTTGGCTCTTGAAATATAAGAGGGCAGCCTATTATTTACAATATTCTAGAAAACAGTGTAAAAGTTTCAAGAATAACAAACAAAAATTAGATCAAGGGAAACAAAATATTATTAGCAAATAAGTAGAAGTAATGGATACTGAACATAAAGCACAAAAATAAATTTATATAATTCAAAAGTTTCATTTTTAATTTACATAAAATTAAGTTCACAATGATTGTACAAGTAATTCAGCTCTAAAATACAGATAAATCAAAACTAGAAAAGAAAAAACTCACCTTTGGATCATATATGTGTAACTTAGCTCCCTCATCCAATAAAGTCTTGGAGACATAAATTGCTGGTGATTCTCTAGTGTCACCCGTATCTTTTTTAAAAGAGAATCCAAAAATAGCAATACGTTTATCTGTCACTGTGTTAAATAGAGATTCAATAACTTTTGATGTAAATCTAGATTTCTGATATTCATTGATATCAATAACCTAAAAATGAAATATAAACATTAATTTTTTATAATTTTTGTTATTGTTTTAATTTTTAAATATTTTTATTTTGAAGAGAAAAGATTTGCCCCGGCCGGGATTTGAACCCGGGTCATCTGTCTCTTCGTGACAGCACTCTACCAATTGAGCAACCGGAGTCGCCTTCCAGTCAGGACAAATCTGTTCTCTTATCTGATCCCATGTCCTCGCAATTTTTGCGATGTATACATGAGAACGAATGTTATTTGCACATTACTTTTAATTTTGGGGATCAGATAAGAGAACAGATTTGTCCCGACTGGAAGGCGACTCTGGTAGCTTAATTGGTAGAGTGCTGTCACAGAGACAGACGACCCGGGTTCGAATCCCGGCCGGGGCAATTCTTTTCTCTTCAAAATAAAAATATTTATAAACATTAATTATTTACTTCAAAATAAAATAAATCATTTCTTAGTAAACTATAAATCCGGTAGGCTAAAAAGAGATACTAAATAAATGAAAATGAAAATTTGTATTGGCCTCATAATGATTCCTCTCTCTCTCTCACCATGTGGCAGGAAATATAAAGCAGTTTAGAGTTATAAGTAAATTATCACTTATATTTTATTAATTATTCGTAAACTTCAACTTAAGTTATTTTCAGTAGTCCCTAGGACACTGATAATAGACGAGATAATTTCATGACAATCAAACTCATTCCTTGGTAACAGCAATTTTGAGACATTTGTCAATGTCCGAGGGATATTCGGTGGGCAATTTATGACTTAACACAACGAAACATTTATTTATTTATCAAAAGAAAGTTAGTGAAAGTACAATTATTAAAATTTAACTTAACATTAGATTCGTTGCTGTTCTCTACTATAGAAGATCTATTACTGCGCATAATATTTATGATCTTATTGTGGTGTTCTTGATCGAGATTTAAGTATGGTTTATTTGGAATGAAGTTGTCAAACTCAACACGTGTTGTCATAAAAAAAAAAAATAAAAAAAAAAACCTGTACCACTACAACCCATGAAGGGTCTGGGGTTCAGTACACGGTAGAGACTGTACTGTTTCATGGACAACGGTTCTGCAAGGAGATGACTTGTCCAAGGTCACGCTCAACCGCCAGATTTTCCCCCCTTATTTTGGGTACCCTATTTTTATAACGTTTTATAGGTGGCCCCCAGGAGGATCCTAGATCCTATATGATCCACCTCCCGCTGCAAACAGACTAAATAAAAGTCTTGGCCTGCAGCGGGATTTGAACCATGATTTCGGGCATGGCAGCTCAGTGCTCTACCACTGAGCCACTCCGCTCCCGTGTTGTCATAGTGATTGATAATTGCACTGAATGGAATTATCAGTGTAATGTTGGCATGATTGGGCGAAATTGTTTCATATGACACAAAATGACAAAATTTGATTGGTTGTTAGAAATAAAACATTTTCATTGATATAAAACTTTCAAATTTTCATTTTAAATTAAAATGATTTAGAAACGAACTAATTTATTTTATTTTGACTTTTATAATTTTATATAAATGGAAAACCTATTTAATTTTAGATATGATTGATAACTTGCTTTTTCCCTTCCTCCACATGGTAAGGGACTAGGAGAGTTGAGCTCTATTGGAAAAAAAGGTTTTTAATTGTTCATAGCTAAAAACACTTCAACAACACGCTTTATTATTGGGGAAGCCATAACGTACAACAAGCAAGAACAATACGGGAGAGAGTGACGCACATATACAAACAAAAATCGATAATATCAACATTCATACAAAAGGATTTTTATATAATTACAATACTTGTTTCCAACACTCTCCCTTAATTATATAAATAAAAGTTGTTAATAAAGTTTAGTCACTCCAGAATTTTCCAAACAATATTTGTGCTTTTTAACACTTAGTCCTTTTGCTAAATAATCTGCAATAATTTCCTATGTAGGCTGGTACTTGAAGATTACTTCTTTCTTCTCTACAGCTTCTCTCACAAAAATCTTCAGCTTCAACACTGGATAAAGCTACACTCCTCTGTTTTCGAGACTCCCAAGAAACAGCTCCTCCAGCCAATGGGAAAACATAACCAGTATATGAACTTCGGTCATTTGTTTCTCCAGCCCAATCTGCATCAGCAAATCCTGTTAATTCACTATCACTCCTTTTAAACCCAAGAAACAGGTCTTTGTATGAGAGGAAAATAGTTGTCTGGAAGATAAAATGGAGAACGGAGATAGTTGGGGGGGGTGCAGTCATAAAAACCACTAAATAAGTACTAGACTTATATTTATGTGCCGACGTTTCGACCTACAGTGTAAGTCATCTTCAGGGCAATGTGGAGAGAGAAGAAGCTGTTGGGTGCACCGGCTAACAATGCAGGTCTTTGGTTCGTTTCAGATACCTAATAGCCCGTTTAGCCACATTTCATAGTGTAGGTTCATACTTAGTGTTATATTGGCTTAGTTTACTTACGGCATGACAAATATCAGGATGAGTTAAGATAGCTAGGTACATCAAAGACCCTATAAGGTTTTGGTAAGGTTTCCCATTAATTTTGTCTACATCTTCAAACTTCATGAGGATTTAGAGGGGTCGAAACAGTCTTGCAATCTTGCAGGTTTGATCTCTTAATCACTTCTATATATTCTTCCTGATCAAGGCACATCTCATGCTTTCCTTTTCTTCTTACCCGTACCTCCAAACATTCACTGATACCTCCTAAGTCTTTCACTATATACTCACTGCTTAATGCTTCTTTTAACTTTTGCATTTCCTTCTCATCAAAGAATATTAAAAAATCATCAACATAAATTCCAGCTATTATGATTTTATTATCAGTTTTCTTATAGTACACACAATTATCACTGTCTGATCTAATAAAATTTAAAGTCTTTAATGTCTTATTGATTCACTCATTTCACGATCTAGATGCTTGTTTGAGCCCATAAATTGTCTTATTTAATTTGCATACCATGTCTTCTTTGCCCCTATTAATAAAGAATTCTGGTTGGTGCATAAAAACTTCTTCTAAATCTGCATTCAAAAAAGCAGTTTTTATATCTACATGGTGAATTTTCAGGCCCCTTTCCGCTGCTGAGGAAATAGGATTCTCAGCATTGAGTGCCTAAGGACTGATGAAAAGATCTCATTATAATGTTTGATATTACATTATAATTATTTTATATGAAAATAAAAACTATTATATATTTATAACTTCTCTTGCAAATAAGCTGATAATGTACAGTTAGGAGGGTCTCTTGCATGAGACGAAACCCACACTTTTACCTTTTGTTAAAGTTTAAAATTCATTATTTAAAAAAAACATGTAAGGCTAGGAATAGG
This sequence comes from Arma custos, assembly GCA_037127475.1. NCBI lineage: Eukaryota > Metazoa > Arthropoda > Insecta > Hemiptera > Pentatomidae > Arma > Arma custos. The sequence continues at coordinate 117,570,569 of CM073764.1, read as the reverse complement.
TCTGGAAAATGAACTTCAATAATACTTTTTATCTTCCTTCATTTTGTTTGTGGTAATATTTTGCTCTTCAAAGAATACCACATCAGGAGCAATGGTAATGTGTGTAGAATTCTGTGGGTCAAGTAACCTGTAGCTTTTTGGTCTTCAGAATATCCTGTAAAAATATATTCTTTACTCTTGTACTCAAGTTTTCTTCTCTTCTGATCAGGAATCTTTAAAAATGCTCTGCATACAAAAATTCTTAAATGAGCTGAATTGATTCTTTTGCCACTCCAGGCTTCTTCTGGCGTCTTTCCATACACAGCTTTAGTTGGTGTTCTATTTTTTAAATAACTTGCTGTACTCACTGCTTCATCCCAATATCTCTTAGACAGTCCAGCTTCATGTAACAAACATCTTGTTTTCACTATATAGGTTCTATTTAACCTTTCTGCTAATCCGTTTTAATGTGGTGTGTAAATGATTGTTTTTGATGAATTAAACCACAATCAGACAAAAATTTCTTAAATTCATTATTTACCTACTCCTTGCCATTGTCTGTTCTAAGGGTATTAAATGTTCTTTCCATTTGGTTTTATACTAACTTTTTAAACCCATAACCCATTGGAAAATAAGGTTTTTAATTGTTCATAACTAAAAACACTTTAACAACAACACACTTTTTTGGGGAAGTCAAGCGAGAACAATGCAGAGTAACATATACAAACAAAAATCGATACTCTCAACATTCACACAAAGAGATACATATTTTTATATAATTACAATACCCATTTCCAACAAGATCACCTGAACTAAAGATCTTTTACTTAGTGACCATATCTAATTCAAATGATTACTATAAATTAACAAATTTCACAACACTTCTTTAATTAAATTCAATCAAATTCAATTTAACACTTCAAGGTTAATTCTCTTATGAAATGAGAACTAAATTAAATTGTTTAATCTCGGTTATTCAATCATTTGAATGAGAAAATATTTGATATGATATGATACTGACCTGTTGCCAATATGCAGCAACTTCTGGTAGGTTCAAACATTCACAGATATAAACTAAATTCAGAATATCCTTCTGAAAGCAGCTCCCTCCAAATCCTAAAATTTTAATATTAATTTGGTTATTGATAGAACATTCAATTAACAATTGACCATGACAATTAGGATTGTATACCAATTTGCTAAAATAAAACACTAACCACAATATTGAGTTAATGAGAAAAGGTCAATCATCAAATCATGACTTGTTGACATACATCCATTTATTAAATGTTGCTTTTATAATATATTCACTCATTAAATGGAGTGTTTTGCTTAATAGCTTAAAGTACTACTCAATTCAGAACAAGCAAGTAAGGGAATGCAATCAGAGAAAGTTCTTTTGATTTTAGTTCAATAAGCTGCATCCAAAAATTCTTAAATGAGCTGAATTGATTCTTTTGCCACTCCAGTGGAAGGTAAATCCACAAAAGTTGATCACTAAGTGTAGCAGTTGGATTGGGATTTGGCTTAATATGTGAGATCTAGTTGCTCTTCAAGGTGAGGTACAAATATTAAAATGAATGACATTACTAATTTTGAGATGTTCCTCTATCATTTTGAATATGCAATAAGTAAAATAATACATTATCATTGCTCTTCATACAAAATTTCTTGATTAAAGAACACTGATCTAAATTTTGTTTAAATTAAAACTGTTTATTTAAATTAAAACTGTAAAATGCATAACTGTTTAAAGCATTAACACAACACATAATATAGTTTATAGCTTCAATAACATCAGTGCCCTGTTTAACAAGGTTGCTCTGAACATAATTGGTACAAGTACAGTTAAACCTCTATTATCCGTCATTCTCTGTTAACCGTCACCTCAGTTTGAGGAAAAAAAAAAAAAATATATTGCTAAAGTCATAGACACCGGCTAAGAATCAATCGTCGTGTCTTGACAACTTCGTTTTCTAGAATCTGTTGTTTACTCAAAACCTACGCATCCTCGCACACATTACTCAGAACTTAATTATCCCCTCATCTCTACCTACTGTAGCTTCTGCAGTAGAACTACCTTCAGTCTCCATTCTAATATTACGGGTACTTGTTGTTTTCTTAAAAGTACGTATAATAATGTTGGAAAAAAAGACAAAGGAAGAGTTTAGATCTCGCTAATAAGTTTGAAATTGTAAAACGTTTATGAAAAGGTGAAAGTGCTTCAATCTTAGCAAAAATCTATGATATTCCTCGGATGCCAGTTAATGATATAAAATGTGTGGGGGACCTCTAGAGTATGTCCCTTCTATATAATCATTTAATGTTTATTAAGAAAGGGCATACTACGTTTCTGCTCGAGGAAAGCACTAAACTCCACCTTTAAATTGATATTAATTTCTCAAGAAGGAACAATTGGACATACAACGATAGTACTTTTAGCCATCAATGTACGTAATTATTATTATTTAAAAAAAATATTTTTACTACATATGTATACCTTATTAGTACGTAAATATGTTGTGAGTACATATATAATGTCGAATGTTTGAAATATATTGTTAAATTTATGTGTGTCTATATATATATATATATACATACATAAATATACATATATATATATATATATATATATATATATATATATATATATATATATATATATGTATATTTATGACTTACTCCCATATCCATCTATTTCCCAAATCCGTCACCATCTTGGTCCCATACCCTGACAGATAATCAAGGTTCTACTGTAAAGCCTTTTTGAAAGTACACATTGAGAGCAATTTTCTTTATAAAGTAATTGTACATGACTTCCTTCCTTGAAATTGTTTATAACCCTTATATCCAGTATACATAAAAATACTATACCACTATCTAAAACTTCATTCACTCATATTTAATAAACATAATGTGGATAAAGAATGATTTCCTTCTACACCTATTACACTTATATGAACTAGTGACTCAAAAAGTGATACTGAATCAAAATATGATTAAAATTTGTTTGTGTAAACGGTCCAGACTGATTTATTCCTAGAGGTTGATTTTGAAATTATTTACTATTTCTTTACAGAAAAATCAAGTTTAAAACCTTCTCCTATTGATAAAGAATTATAGAAGATGTCTTAGCTCTAGAGTTGGTCGACAACTGATATCACAAAATATATTAAATAAATTACCTGAGATAGTGAATAGTAAATGTAGTCATAGAAATCAAGTGCTCTACCCACTGAATTACACTAATTTTTTTTATAATAGGGTGTATAAAAAAAGTAATAATAATAATTTTAAGAACAGTTTAAAAAATCAAAGTATATAGATATGTGCTTTAAACCTATTGTATGTTTGCTCAAACCTATTGTATAATTCCTCAGTTCATCAATGATAGGCAAAGAAGACGGTGTTTTCTTATAAAATTCCCATATCGATACAAAAAAAATATAGAATGGGGAATGGGCATATAACAACAAATAATGCAGTAGTAGAGTCAACAGTAAAATTATACAACACTGTACTGGAAAGCAACGATGTAGTCAAGTAAAAAAAATACAAAAAAAAAAGATATCTGTAAGTTACTCCTAAGTATTGGGTAGAGAGGAGCAGAAAACTTGTTGCCCCAAAACAAATGAATGAAGGAGGTTTTTTTTTAGTTTACATTAAACTTTTTCTTCAATATTTTATACACTTGTTCCTTAGATCTGATGGAAAATGCAATTATTAAACTAAAAATTAAATATTCCCGATGACTTACAGTTTTCAAGTAAAATTCCCAATTATTTCCCGGCGCGAAATATTGAAGCAGAGTTCTTGGGCTTCAAAGAATTCAGGGCTGCTGCGCACCCTGAAATATAAACTTTTTGTTACTTTTTTTTAATACACCCCATTAGTAATTTTTGTCTACAGTTAACAAGTTTTTTTCTGGTAACAAAAGCTAGCTTGTGAATTGCAACATCGAAATTGTAATTCTAAACCTTTTTGTGATAAACCTTATCCTATTTGCTTTTTCAAAGACTTCTAAAATTTCAGTTTATATATTCAAATATCTAATTCCTCCAACAATGGTACCCATCTAGAGATCAGAACAGGCTACCTACATCCAGATGACTGAATGACTACAGCAAGTTAAAAATAAGTTAATGTTAACAGATTATTGTTCTTTTCAGACACTCCAGTAAGAACCAGATAAATGAAACCAAGGTTTTTCTTATCATAAGAATCGAGAGAACATTGAGTGATGGGTATAGTTTTCTTGAACAAGTTACTTAAACATGTAGACCATCCATAAAATGAGCTAACACAAAAAATTACTCTCATCAGACTCCAAGATATATTGAAACGACAATTTTTAAGTATGTGGACTGGAATAGAAAAAAAACTAACTACTGCAAAAATTAGGTTATCTGTTCTGCAGGTTGTTGCTTCAAGTTGACTTGCAAGTTTTAACTGTTTATTTGTTTCATTTTTCAAAATACAAGTTATCGTTAACTTTGGTATGGAAAAGATAATTAAATTATGGGTAATGAGTAGATTTTGGTAATCATTTCATCAAAAAAATACAAGTTTCAACTAATATTTCAGATTACCCAAGTATACACAGTTTCCATAAATACATTTCTTTTCCATAAACCTGATATCTTGTATATCTAATCCGTAAACCTGATAACTTGTATTTTTGGAAAATATTACAAGGGAAACTAATGAAAAGTTAAAACTTGTAGTCCCTCAACTCGAAGCGACAACCTGCGGACTAATTACCCAAATTAGTATTCCCGAATGTAATATCATTATTAACTCATTATGTTTGTATGAATTACAAGTGTATATCACATATAAGTGAAAAAGGCATTTTATAAATATTTATAAAAAATCCAAAAGTTTAGATTTTAATCTCCATAAGTGCTCCAGTGGTTATTTACTCATATAGTAGAGGAGAGTAGGGTATTATGGAATACCATTAACATTTTTGGCATGTAATTTATTGTTTTTTTAGTTAAAACTCCCAAAATCAGTTTGAATACATACTATAACTAACTACAGTTAACTGAAACGTGTTTAAAAACCAATTAATAATTTTCTTGTTTATAAAAAATGTGTAAAAATAAAAAAAATACAAATGGAGGGTAATATGGAGTACGAGGTTTATATAGTGGAAAAGCCAACTAGAATTTGCAATTTAGTTCAAATTTACAATTTGAAAAAACATCAACTTTAATATAATAAGCAATACAAATCTACTTCAGGTCTATTGACAGAAATCACAAACATAATCTGCCTTTTCTGCTCCTGTACAATCAAGATGAGCCCACATAGAGCAGCTTAAACACTGAATCCAAATCTCTCCTCTCGAATCTTTGGAGAATTTTCCCTCAAAGAAAATCCATTCAGTATCTTTGTTGTCCACTTCTTTTCCTGATGGCATATAAACCATTACAGACGGCACATCAGAATGAAAAGATTCATCGTTCCTGGAGTCATATCTCTAGACGCCTTAGGCCTGGGTTTAGAAGATAGGTCAAAGTTTAATTTTTTAACAGGGGGTCTTTTTTGTATCTTCTGTCTTTTCAAAACTTCGAATTCCTTCTTCTTCTTCACATTTTCATCCAATTCGGTCTCTAATTATTTTTTATATGGAGAGCATGTTATTTATTATAGAGGAAGAGCCAGCTTTCCTGCCTCTATTTGATTTATGCTTTTTTGGAGGTAGGGAAGAAATCTCTGTAACGGACTGCGATAATTTAAGATTAGATTTAGGTGTAGATATATAGTTAGACATATTTTATTTATAGGAAAGTATTGTTAAGACAATTCATGCAAGGATTTGTGTCCCTGTCAGCAATTCATACCGTCGATTCCAGCTCTTGGCAGGAAATGATGTAAGCAATTCCTTCCTGGGAATATCCAATCGGTTCAAATCTTAAAGACGTTAAATATAATTATTAAATTCTTTGGATAATTATTACCACCAGATCGCAGCAGGTTACGGCCCAGGGGTAAGAATGATTACGCTAGCTGGAATAATCCTTCAAATAGCGCACCGTTTTTCTAAAAAAGTCAGAGTTGAAGACTGGTACTAGTGAGAAGAGGAACCTGAGCAACAAGACACCCGATGGAAGGTAGGAACTTTGCCTTATACAGTAGTCAGACTTTTATTCTGGGTGAAGCCCGCTTGTAATTCAGTTGTAGATAGAATCAATCAACCCTGACCATTAAATATTTTCTTTGTCATTCGTTGCAACCAGAGATGGATCGAAATTTATTATATTATTATTAATTAGCGGTTATGAGGGGATGATTGCTGATGGGGAATGTTGACTTTGTAATTATTAGTGCATAGAATTATTGTTATAGATAAAGGGTTTGATGATTGTTATATATAATGGAACTTGGTTTATTATTATTATAGTGGATTTTGGGACTATGAGTATTGATGGAGAATCAGGTGTATGAGTCTTGTTCATATGTTATTATTAAGTACTATTATTGAGGGTGATTCTTATGTTAAATTAGAGTGTTATTTTCATGATGCTATATGTAACTTTTATTTCAATATATTAGCGTTTGTTTGTTGATAGATAAATGTGTGGGGTTTATTTCTTCACCCAGTTTCCCCCTGTACTTGTAAATTTCCCCCTCCCTCACCCATCCCAGCTCTTTCTAGGTTGCCCTAGGGTCTCAGAGAATAGCAGCAGGTAACATCTCTATAGGTAGGACAAGATTTTTAGAGTTTGGCTCGCCAGGAACCATCACATCAGGATATAACCTGCTATATTAAATTGTTTTTTTCAATATTATTTATGTCGGGAAATAAAGGATACTATACTTTTACGTAGGATATTATGAAATACCCAGTATTCCATAATAACCGAAACGCCACCTTGGAAAGATAACCTAAGAACTGATGAAACAAAAAGTGTCACTAAAAAACCAATCACATTACAAGAAACTATAACTCTTTTAGTGTACATTATGCTTATGTCGCATTTGTAATAGTTAGTACAACTATTTGAAAGTTTACCTGCACAATTTCTTTATAAACACAAAACAAACTTCGTTCTGTAGCAAACAATTCAGCAGCACCAGGCGGTCAACTCTCACAGCACATGCGCCATGGAGTCTTTTAAAGTAGTTCATGATATTCCCGAATGTTAGCAGCGCCAAACAGAGCTGAAACCTCAGTATTCCATATTTCCCGACTATTCCATAATACCTTACTCTCTCTCCTCTATATTTATTTATATGTTTGCATCCTTCTAAGAAATGGAAGGAAAAAAATTCTATTCCATCTCATGTATTGTAAACCCCAGTTTTGCTCTTTTATTGACTGACAAATAGCCTTACGTATGAAGAAAATTTATTGTCACAACTATCAGTGTTTCCTTTTTGCATAATATAATTTTTAAATGAAAAAACAAAGATTGTAAAGAATTTCAAATAAAGTAGCATAACGTGGAAGAAAGTGGTCCGGGTAGAGGTCAATGAATTTCTCTTAGAATTGGAGAAAACTTTATTAAGTAGCAAATGTTTTGACCTACATTGTAGGCCTTCTTCAGGGCTAAATGCAAAATACAGACAGTTAAGAATAAAAAGGTACAAATATATTTAAACATAGTAAATATAAATAAATAAAAGTATGGTGAATACAGGCAATTGAAAATAAAAATAATAAAGATTGCACAGCAAGGTAAATATAAAGGTTAAACTGTATGAGTGTATTGTAAAATCAACGAAGTGCCAGGAAAGTAGTAAAATACATAATAAAGAATAAAATAATAATAAAACAGAAAGTGTTGAAAAATCAAAAATAAGGTAATAAAGATAAAAAATAAAAATTGAATATTAAAATGGGAGATGTAAAAAATGATATGGGTAAATGTAGAAAATAAGAAATACAGTAAGAAATAAAAATTGTAAAATTAAAAAAAATTCCAGAAAAAATTAAAGAAAATACACTATTAATGTTGATAAGTAAAAAGAGACCTTACATAAATGTTAAGACTATTAATTAAATAAAAGAAAATACAGTATGTAATAAATAAAGTAAGTAATAATAAAGTAATAAAAATACAATTAGGCTATATTGGACTAAAATACATGCAAAAAGGCAAAGATATGTGGATGAGTAAAGATATAATTAAAAATAAAAATACTGAGTGAAGTTGAAACCCGGATGAATGTCGTAAAATGATACTTAGAGGTGGAAAATAAATAAATAAACGCCTTACAGAAATAGTGAGCATGGAAGTAGTGAGAATAATGGTATTATGTTAAAACCATATTTACAGACGACTATCACAACACAAGACCTCTACCTCTACCCGGAACATATCTACTTCCAAATTATCTGTACATGTTGTGTAGGTACAAATTATCTGTGACCCTTAATCACACTTTTAACTTTAACCAATCCTCTGTACCCGGCTCGGTTCCCAATTACAACAAAAGACTCATTATATATTAACCCCGAAAACAATCCATTAAACTTCAAGACTGATAAGAATAACCTTTCTATAGTTAACAGACACATAATAGACCTCATTAAAAAGAACTAACCACCCCCCCTTCATAGTGACCCCCCATGCCAATATTTCACCCGTCAACACCTATTTATACCCACCTGTTTACTCTTTCATTCTTACCATTCTCCCATCACTTCATCAGTTCATTTACCATACACACACGCGCGCGCCCGCACACACACACATTGATATTCAATTATTTTACAATAGGCTCCTACACTGTCTATTTTTGATTTTACCTAACTTTCCCCATACTTATATTTGACTTTTGTCCATTGTAACGGCCGTTTTATTCTGGGAAATTTTTTTATACTTATCCAGTAGTCGGGGTAATCCCGCTTCCAACCCCGCTACTACTTCGACAGTATGTGTTTTAAGCTAATGTAGGACCTATCTAGCCCCCGGCCCTCCACAGGTAATTTATCTTTTCACTATTTACTCATCCTCCCTCCCTCCTCCATTTTATTTTTTTTTCCCCCATAACCATAAACATTGCAATACACATACCATTATTCTCACTACTTCCTTTTCTTTTTTTTAAATAATTTTACAACTTTTATTTCTCACTGTATTTCTTATCATTTTCTACATTTACCCACAAGGGCGGATCCAGGATTTTTTTCTGGGGGGAGGCACAATGGGCAGACGGGCAAAAAAATCAACAATAACTTAGAAATACACTAGTAGTATTTATAGAAAGGCTTATTAAAACATCTAAACAATAGTTTCACTTATGCTATTTCTGTTATTTTAACAACTATCATCACATGATGTGCCTATAAGTATGTACTGTACGTGCCCCATGCCCCCCTGGATCCTCCTATGTTTACCCATATCATTTTTTACATTTCCCATTTTAATATTCAATTTTTATTTTTTATCTTTATTAGCTTATTTTTAATTTTTCACCACTTTCTGTTTTATTATTATTTTATTCTTTATTATGTATTTTACTACCTTCCTGGCACTTCGTTGTTTTTACTATACAGTCATACATTTTAACTTTTATATTTACCTTGCTGTGCAATGTTTATTATGTTTATTTTCAATTGCGTGTATTCACCATACTTTTGTTTATTTATATTTACTATGTTTCAATATATTTGTACCTTTTTTATTCTTAATTGTCTGTATTTTGCATATAGCCCTGAAGAAGACCTACAAAGTAGGTCAAAACGTTGGCTACTTAATAAAGTTTTCTCCAATTCTAAGAGAAATTCATTGACCTCTACCCGGACCACTTTCTTCCACATATATCATCAAGGTCAACAATCATTCAGTATAAAGTAGCATAACATTGGAGCAAGCATTATTTAATTTTATGAATGAGCAATAAAAAAATACTAACCGACTGACGCATTTAAGAATTTGTTCCCTATTCTTGAATCAGTACCAATGGCCTTTGCCACTTCAGAAACATTAGCACCAGTAACTTCACATACAGCTGACAATGAATTAATACTGGAAATCCTCTGTGCCAAGAAAGCATTAGCTGCCTAAAACATTAGATAAGATAGAAAACCTATAATTTTAATGTTATATAAACATTAATAATAATAAAATAGTATGTCTCAAAATAAAATGTATTGCTTTAAACACAGCACAGTTATCATTCTATTGTAAAAATTACCTTCAATTAATATAAGTAATTAATAATATAATAACAATACATTTTGTCAAATCATAATATGGATGCAACCCCGTGATAGAAAATCTTAACATATACAAAACAGCACAAAACCAAATTGCAGAATAACAGATCAATTTTACTGAATAATTCACTTACAAGTTTCGATAATTCTGAAGACCACGTGTTGGTTGTTAAAATTTTTGATCTAGGTATCCAATGTTCATAAACCCAACATAGTTCTTCAATAGCCAATTGGCCTTCCTTTGTTTCCTCACCTCCAATTAGAACTCTATCAGCATTTAACAGATTATCAATGGCTGTGCCTTCTGAAAGGAACTCTGGGTTGGAGAGAATCTTAAATAGAAAATTAATAGTAATGAATAGATGAACATTTAACAATCAACTACAAGATAACAAACAATCATTATAAAAACCTGATATGAAACACCAGGTTTCTGGTTGGCTCTGAGAATATTCATAATGCTTTCAGCAGCTTTTACAGGAACTGTAGATTTCTCAACTACTATTTTATCTCCCGTAGCAACATCCGCTATCATTCTAGCAACTGATTCGACATACTTCAAATCAGCAGCTCTTCCCTAAATAAGTGCAAATAGTCATAATCACACATAACCGTTACATTAAAGTTAAGTAAGCATCGATCAGAGAAAGATAGAATACAATAAGGAGAATTTTACTTACTCTTCCATTCCCACAAGTTTTTGTTGGAGTATTCACTGATATAAATATCAAATCAGCTTCTTGTATAGCTGTTTCAACATTAGTAGAAAAAAAAAGATTTTTTCCTCTGCATTCTTTAACAACTTTATCCAAACCAGGCTGAAACAATAAATTAGATAAAGAAATCGGAATAAATTTAGGTCTATAATAATTTATACAGGTGATAGCCAAGTGTACCTCATAAATCGGTAATTTTTCTGAATTCCATTGCTTTATTCTATCAGAATTTTTATCTACAACAGTCACTTGAATTTCTGGACATTTTAATGCTATTACACTACAGGTAGGGCCACCGACATATCCTGCTCCAATGCAACAGACCTTTTTAACTACCATTTTGAGAATCTGTAAATGAAAATTGTTATCACCCTTCAGTTAGGACCAAATAAAAAATTAACATAATCTTCAAGCTACAAAACAACCAAACCTTTCATTAGTTCCTAAAAAAATCTTAGTAAATATGTTTTAATTTTAACATCATCAATCACAAATATTGAAATAAATACCAAATTTGGACAGAACCAATAGAAAGAAAATATTTAAATAGAACTATAACAAATAAAATAAATCATCTAGGAACATTACTGATAACTCAGAACAATACTGGCCAACATTCACCTGCTAAAAAGAATTTAAAGTAAGAAAAAATGTGCCAGTTGGAGGTGACGGGTCATAGGGCGTAGTTCAGCTTCATGAACACCCTTAACCGGGAGGTCATAAACTCCCAACAGATTCAAGCATCATGTAAAACCCGCTTCAGCAAAATAACCTAATATTTCATTGGAGCTGGATACTTTACCGTTACTAGATGTAGCTGTTACGATTTATCTCGTTCCATTAAATGATAACAGTGACAAAAAAAAAAACAGTAAATAAATTCATTATTTTCAAGTGATGTAGGAACCACTTAATATTGTATTTTTTCTTCAAATGCTCTATACAATTAATTCTGAATTGAAAACCAAAAATACTGAAAAGCGTTTAACATAACAAAATTAAATGTCCGGTTACAGGGTAATCTTAATTCAAATTAGATTTAATTTAATTTATTTTATTTTCAAATCAAGAAACTAATTCATATTGAATGATAATTGTTGACCTTGATAATATATGTGGAAGAAACTAATTCTTTGTTAAAGGTCATATCAAGACTGAAAGAATCTTTTTGGTTAGTTTTTTTTTTTGCTCATTTCTTAATGTTCAGGAATAATTTACGTTATCTGAAACATTAAATTTGCATTCCCAAGTTTCTCCTCATCCATAATAGAAGAGGATTAGAGAATGCGGTTTTCAGATAATTTCTGAATGAATCAATCCATTAAGCCGTTTGTGGCATTTATTAGCTTTCGAAGGCTAGTCAAATAATATCAAATCACATTGGAATTATTCGAGTCTAAAGCTTGAACTTCCGAAGTAGACTGTAGTTCGAATTCCTATTGTAATGCTGAAGCCAAGTAGGTCTGGTTCCTTTCATCTAGATATTGACGAACAAATGTGTGAGTCAGGTGATTTTGTGTCCCAATGAAAGCTTGTGAGGGACTGATCTAAAGCCTGCTTCAAAAATCTAGGTGTCGATAAACATGAAAAAACAATCCCGCTTCTGTTAGTATATCTCATTTAATGTCACATTATGCTGCAATGGTTGATTGGACGACGCTACCATATTTGAAGCCGTGACAGTTATTGAATTGCTTATGTTAATGGATAAAAAAAAATGAATTTGGATCAAAATAGAAATGGACGGTTTTTTCATTGTTTGCAGGAGAACCTGCTCCACTTACATTGTAGAGTTCAGCTCACAATTATAAAACATTTCAATATGTCTTAAAAGCGTATGTCAGTCCAGAAAGAAAACCGAGTTCATAAAATTTAATCATCAAACTACATGCACACTAGGCCTAACTGATGAATATTGTTTCCAATAGCCCCCCCCCCTCTACATCAGTCTCTAAATTCTTTAAGATTTCAAAATAACCAATAGGATATTAATAAAGTTATTATATAAATACCCACCTCTAATTTTAAAATAAAATTAGGTTCAATTTCAAAATAATAATTGTTTTTTTAATCCTGGAATGAGTTGGATACACTGTTTTCACTGATGAAAATTTTGCAGCTGATAGCACTGAACTGCCTTTACCTTACTTCAGCCCCAAGATTTTCATAGTTTTAGTGATAATCAGTTAGATATGTTTGCTAAATCAGGAGCTTTAGCCATTAGTTATGGCAACCAGCAACAGGTACGTGGTATGGCCACTCTTAAGACTATATCTTTGCGATTAAAATCTGTTAAGAACATTCAGAAAATTACTCAGTCTATGAAGATGGTGTCAGCTGCCAAATATACTAAAGCTGAAAGGGATCTGAAGCAAGCAAGGCCATATGGTGAAGGAGCAAAATCCTTTTATGAAAAAGCTGAAGTGGCTCCAGTTTCTGAAAGTCCAGAAAAAATACTTATAGCCTTGACTTCTGATAGAGGATTGTGTGGAGCTGTTCATACTCAGGTATCTAGGCAAATAAGAAACGAACTTTGTGAAGATCCTGAACATACTAAAGTGATTTGTATTGGTGACAAATCTCGAGCCATTCTTCAGCGCCTGTTTGGAAAAAGTATTCTTATGGTTGCAAATGAAGTTGGCAGAAAACCTCCAACCTTCTTAGATGCTTCAAAAATTGCACAAGAAATAGGCAAATATAACTTTTCATCAGGTAAAATAATATATAACAGATTCAAATCAGTTGTTTCCTACACAACTTCCGAGTTGCCACTTTTCAGTCAAGCGGCAATTGCAGCTGCTCCAAAATTGAGTGTTTATGATTCACTTGATTCTGAAGTACTCCAGAGTTACATGGAATTTTCTATGGCTTCATTACTTTACTATGGCATGAAAGAAGGTGCTTGTAGTGAGCAATCTTCTAGAATGACTGCTATGGATAATGCTAGCAAGAACGCAGGTGAAATGATTGATAAGTTAACATTAACTTTCAATAGAACTCGACAAGCTGTAATCACTCGTGAGCTCATTGAAATTATATCTGGTGCTGCTGCTCTCGAATAATTTCTGTTAAATTGGATTATTGGAGAAATTTCCAGTATAGTGTTAAACATTTATGATTAGTGAAACCTGTTATTTTAACTAAACCAATTTTATTTTTACTGTTATGGTCATAATAAATACCACTGGAATGATATAATTATTAAATTTGTAATCCCTAAATTTTCATTTATTTATTTAAATTAAGTTCTGTTTTTTAAAAAATATTTTAATGCAATACATTTTTTTTTACTAATCATGATTTATTTACCTAATGATCTCATCGAAAATCTAGATATCATTTCTAGTTTAATTATTAATAATAAAAGATCATTTTTAAAATTTTAACTTACGAAACATTCACTTTTGTTATTTCTCAAAATCACAGATTTATAAATTTGTGTATGTGTTTGTCAGTTTGATGAAATGTGAAATTGGTCAATACAACATTTTAATTTATTTAAAAATATTTATTTTCACCATTTGTTGAGTTTTTAAAACCCTTACTGATTTATTTTAGTATTACAGTAGATATATGGTCCTGTATCTGCCCTGATTATTACTTTAGATGAATATTATATACCTTAAATTATATAAAATTAATACTAATTTTAAAGTTAAATTCAACATCTGATTTACCACAAATTCTGCTAGGTAGCATTAGAGTGGCAATTGAATGATAACATGGCAGTATTTTTTATGTACCAAAAATTTCATTACATTTATTGAACAATATTTATTCTTCAATTTTTAAACAAAATAGTTTGATTTGAACTTATTGATATTATATGGTTAATTAGAAAATGTCGTGTTTTATCCGTATTTATTTTCCTCACTTCAGGTATAGTTGAACAGTTAAAATGAACTTTTAGGTAAGTTTGGTTTGATATTTAGTTTGTGAAAGAAGTATTTCATAAAATGAATCTTCTTTTTAAATTAAATCAGATGTGGTAGTAAATCTAATATTCTAACAATAACACTTTCATTATTTGAAATATGTGAACTGCTATAATGGGATATGAGTAATTACAATAATGATGAGAAACCATGTAATAACATTTAAAATAAAGAGAATAGTAAGTGAGTATTGTCTAATAAGTATCTAGTTTATCCAGCTGAGGAAGACCTGCTATGCAGGTCAAAACGATTTCAAATAAATTGTTCAACCCTATTTAAAAAAATATTTCTCTGACCTCCCCTAAGTCAATTATCATTACATCACTTTCCTGATATTTTCAAATCTCAGCCATTATCATTGTTAGAAAATCACAAGATTTTATTCATTTTTATCGGTTAAGCTCTATATTGACTAACTTCAACAATAATCAAAAGCCATGTATCATTTCTGGCATTAAGAACATAAAAAAATCATTTTTGGAAAAAAATATATGTACGTATCTGATTTTTAAACCAAAGGCCTCAATTGATTTTTTTTCAAAAATTGAGGTAACTATGGTTATGGCTAATTTATTAAAATAAAATGCTTTTCAAATGCAATTCAAGAGGTGTACAGAATACCCATATGATTATAAGGGCATCAAGATTATAAGAATAATTGTAGATATAATCTAATCTTAATTTTTTAGGTATCAAATTATTTTAGCTTTATTAATTTTCACTAAATTATCACTTCTACACCTTTTTATATCGCACCTTCACTTGACATTCTGCAGTGTATGCAATTAGGCTCCTGGCCTCTTGCTTGCCTGATAGCTGCAGGTAGGTTAAGTTTCTTCATCTTAAATCTTCAATCAGAGAACTGCAATTACATATTGCTGAAATAAATGAAAATATTTGAACAGTCATACTTGTTCTTTCCTACTGTTTGTACATATTAATTTGAAGTGGAAGTTCGTAGAAACATCTACTTAAAATAATATAAAATTACAGCAGCAATAATCTTGATAATTACAGTGAATACCAATTTTACTGTTGAATACACAGGAGTTGTTTACAACAAAGTCCACTAGATAGCCGTAGTTCAACACAATGATCTAATATTATGGAGTTGTTCCAAATATTAATTCAAAATCCGCTTATAAATTCAAGAATTTTTAATATTTAGGAGCATGATACCCTAAG
Organism: Arma custos; assembly: GCA_037127475.1. Lineage (NCBI taxonomy): Eukaryota > Metazoa > Arthropoda > Insecta > Hemiptera > Pentatomidae > Arma > Arma custos. Next base: position 117,554,580 of record CM073764.1, on the reverse strand, counting down.
GAATGTAATAGCAGGCTTAATATCTTGGGAGCATGCAGCTACCTGTGTTTACTGTGTTAATTGATTTTTCACAAACTGAAAATTAAAAATGAAATCCAAATTTTGAGACTTTGTATTTCTGTTGAAACTTGTACATTTTAAAGTAGGGACTAATATTATTTATGTATAAGATAACACAACTTTATATTTTTATTTTTAAAGAGAAAAGATAGGCCCTCGGCCGGGATTCGAACCCGGAACCTCTGTCTGAGACAGATCTACAGATCTACATCTTTTCCCTTTAAAAATAAAAAAAATGACCAATAATTATAAAAAACTTAACTTTATAATGAGAATGGAAATAAATTCTTAATGTTTCAATTATGGTTCCATAATTCCTCTATTTTCCTAATTTTGTGGCACCTTGGACAACAGCCTCCATCGCCTATTTTTGTTTAATAAGGATACATCTTTAATAATAAAGAACAATCCTCTTTCAGTCTTTCACAATTGAACCTTTAGCTGCTAAAGAGCTATGGATTATATGGATCAACTTTTTTCATTGATGAGTCAGCGTGTTGAGTACAATTCAGTCCTAACACTTCCACGTTTCTTCAAAAGTATCTAAGCTTCTAAACTAACGATTTAATTACATCTGTCAAGCGACATACGATGTCAAGAGGCCTCATCAGCTTTGTGTGAGCCCTTCTTTAGGATGCACCGATGCTTCTAAACATGCCTCCAACAATGACGAAAAGGTTCCAAGATTTTCAGAACGGCGTATGGGGATGCATAGTTATACTATTACAGTGGACTAAAACGAACACGATACTCTCGAATTTTCGGCGCTGACTATTTCATTTCATGGGGACCCATCATATTCTTTGATAGCCCCCGACACTGCACCAACGCACTGTTTAATAAACTGAAACTGAACATACGGCCACAGGTTTGGCAAGCATACGTAAGCACCTAATTGTAGATTGAGAATAAATCTGACTACCGACAGATTCAAAACGACCAATAAGACCCATCACTAGTAATAGATTCCTATCATGCAATCAATTCTTTTCATTTTCTTTTTCTCGGCTCTCTCTTAAAGTGAATTACTTGCAGTACAAGATATCATTTTAAACAATTATCCTTGATGTCGACACTTTATTCCAAGGACCTTGAAAAAAAAAATGATCAGGCTGCTATGGCTATTTACTTTTAAACAATTAATATTCCTTAATATCAATAATTTATTCCAAGGGGTTTGGATAAAATAAATATAGCTGGTGTTTCTATTTCTATGATATATCCACCCTGACGACGATACACTATAATAGAACTTTATTCCTCTTTACTCAAGTGACGGAAAAATCCAGAGTTATCACTAAGGGAGTATACTTAATATATAATAATTCCATTAGTAGGTACTCATCATGCTTTCCCAGAAAGAAAACCATTCGCTCCGCAGTCGCAAGTAACTTAGGATGATGATTCGATCATCCCATCTCAGCATATTCTATATGATCTGTAAAGCTGATCTGAATGTAAACTGGATACACTACCGTTATTGCAGCTGTTAACTATGATGCTCCTATAATAATAGTAGTGAACTTTTACCCTTTTCACGTTTGTGATAAATTTTAAATTATACTAGTTTTTTTCTCATTTACAATTCAAGGAACCACTTGAAATACTGGTTGGGCCATTTCAAACATTTAAAGGGATGCGTCCTCACCGTCCCTGAGGGACAACGTCACTTCTTTGCATTAATCAACATGCTGCAAGTATTTGTAACCTTAACTGTTAGCTCTAAGTAGGAATTATACGTCATTTATGAATTTTTGAAGCTAAATGTTTATTTATTTATTTTTGTTTTCTTTTAGAAAGTAAATATCACTGTAGTTTGATTAAGTACTCAACTGTAGTTTGATTATTCATGACTTTTGAAAATAAATCAGTTATGATTCAAACCTATGTCATATTAGACTTGGAAACTACAGGACTTCCATCCACAAATTATGGGGAAACAAAAATTACTGAATTATCTTTAATATCTGTTAACCGTAACCATTTCGATGATATCTCACCAGGATGTATACCACGAGTACTAAATAAACTAACAATGTGTTTTCATCCTCATAGGTTTATTGCAGAAGAATGTAAAAGTATAACTGGTTAGTAAACTCAGTTTGATGTTAAGGTTGATGTATTAATTGGCATTATGTTTGTTTTTTTCCTGCAGTTCTTTAGCTATCAATTAAGGCTGTACTAAAGTATAGCTTCCAATCCTATTTGTGGACACTGCCCTTTTTGCCTTATTATTTTTATGTAGCCATTAGATAATCCCCTCTAGAGTAATCCTCACTCCATATTTGTCAGAGGCTATTGGACCAATAGTTTTCATCATTTTGTTAAGTAGCTGCATTTTATACCTGTTGCCAGCCAGCACTTTCTACAAAAGATAGTCCTAGGGTGTGTACTGTGCACGTTCTTTATGACAAAGTAAATAAGTGTGTCTATGTATAATAAGTGTTATATATATATATATATTAGGGTGGTCCAACAATTTAAATTTTGGAAAACGTATTCTCCACAAGTCTGCCCTAATTCCATATGGCATTTTACAAATGAGGAAAAAAATTCAGGTTATTTGGTCAATATTTAGAGGTCCCTATGATTTAACACTTTTTAGGTCAAAAACAGAATTTTCAATAAATCTCCGATATTTTATTAAAATATCTTTATAAAGAATTACAGTGGAAATATTATTTTACATTTGCAATAGCCATAATTCAAGTTTCTGGAATGTTAATTCTACATGTAATACTCTCAATATTTACAAAAGCTTACTAGCACCATCGCCCATTAATGTCATCTTCTTGGATGTTGGAAGCTGTTGTCTGTGCAGTTGAACAAACTGGAGAAGATACTGAAACTGTTCTTCATTCTTGGTGATACATGTATTAAATTTTTGAATCAGTGCAATACTCTTTCAGCACAGTCATTTACTACTTTCATTTTGCATACTTTTTCTTTGAGTACTATGAAGTTGGGATCAAATGACCACAACATAGGACAACAAGGAAAGATGAATGTTTTTCTTTTCCGTTTTGTAGGAGGATATCAAAAAGCTCTGTTGTACGCTGTATGACATATGTCTCCAGAGGACTGTCATGCTTAAACTGTTTACTTTCAACTCTCATTAGAGCCTTACCCTTTGGTGGGCGCGCTGTAGGTTTTTTACCATCTCAATTTTGGTGTCGTCACTGACACGGGAATCAAAGAGCCAGGGCAATCAAGTGTTCAGATAAGAACCACAGGAGGTGTTTAAATGCCACAGCAGACTTCTTCACATCACAATCAGGGTATGCTTCGACCTAGCAGTATAATAGGCCATCATTTCTTCTCTAAGCTTCTTTGTTTTGTTGTCTGAGTCAAACAGATCATTACTGCATGAAGAGTATATTTCCTCGTTAATCTGAGGCCAGTGTTTCTTGAAATGCTTTAAAATACCAACATCTGGACCCCCACGTACTCCAAAAGCTGCACTGAAAACAGACGAGAGCACAATTTCAAGTACATGGTGCCTACATACAAGATTAATCTTTAGACTCTCTTCTAGAATAGCACACGCACCACTTTTCAAGCCTGTATTGGTAGCTGTTGTGTCAAAAACGAGAGCACGAACATTTTCCCTCAGGTTCCAATCATCAAGAGCGTTTAGGCAAGTTGTAGCTTGTTCCTCACTAGTCCCTTGAATAATCTTTGGAACGCCTATTAACTTCTCTATTCCATTTCCAGTGATGAGTATCGCTACTCTGTTTACTTTTTCAGTACCCCAAGCAATATCTACAAGTAACTTGCCATCCCAGTGTAGAAATAAAGGCTCTTCAGATGAAAAAGTTGACTTGTCATTTTCTTAACTTTGAAATCTTAGAAACGAAAATACAAAGTCACAACTTTCAATTCATAGGGAGTCCTAAATATTATCCAAATTTCGGTCTGGTGTTTCAGTTTGCATAGTGAAACAAAGGCAGCCATGTGGAGATAAATATTTTTAACTTTTTATTTTTCCCATATAGTTATGGACCACTCTAATATATATAATAAGTGTGTATTATCTATATATAATAAGTGTGTATATATGTTTTATCGTACACAGAAAGTAGGTTGTAGTTTATTTACTGCTTTGTTTTTATGTTTAATGTTACTTTGGCTAAACGGACCTTGCTAAAGCGGGAGTCCTAAATTTCTCTAAATTGGTATGATTAGGATAGAGATTTTTAACTACTATACTTCAATACCTACACACTATACTTCAATATCTATCTAATACTACACAGGCTGGGGACAGCCTTTTTATGTCCCCTCAGAAGGATAGCATAATCAAGGATTTTTTACTTCCTTTTAAAAATCTTAAGGCCACCAGCCGGGCTGCGAACTCGTGAACTTAAAAGGTAAAAGGTTGATATACTAACGACTTAACCATAGATGACCCTTCACTAAGTGGTAGTAAAACCCTGATGGCTGGATACATAAGTTTATTTTTTAATGGATTTAGCTGGGCAGTTTACTATTGTTTACAATATATTTATTAATGAACAAGTATTGCATCACTCCTTTTTAATCATATTGCAAATCAAGTAATACAAATGACATTTCATAATAGTTAAGTTAAAAATATACCTCATTTACAATTAAATCATTTTTAACAATTATTTCCAAAATTTTAGCTTGCGCAGTTTTCTAAAATTATCTACTTACTTTTTTAAATTACTTATTACATTTTTTACCGATTGGTGGTAATGGCAATGAGCCTTCAGTTTTGCTAAGCCTTCTTTTCTATCCAATTTTTTTATATATTAAATCGATAAGTGCTGGATATTGAAATATTTTATGAGAATATTTATTTTTTTTTTTGTTATATGCAGGATTAAGTAATGAACTTCTTGAATCACAAAGAACATTTGATGTTAAGGTATGTGAGCTACTAGAAAATTTTATCATGGGTGAACCCCAACCAGTTTGCTTACTAGCTCACAATGGTTATAGATTTGACTTTCCATTATTACAAGCTCATACCAAAATTTTAGGAAAGGTTTGTATATAATATAATATTAGTATGTATTGTATGAGCATTAAATGTATTGTAGTATAATTAAATGCTCTATTTTATCCCATATAAATCTTTGTTTCATTCAGACAACTGCAGTTGGAATACCTCATTTCGCATTGGGAAAAAACAAACATTGTTTTAGCATTTTATTATTTCTTCAGACCTTTAGAATTTTTTACTTTTTCTTGCAGACTGCATAGGGTTTGCATTATATTTCTTTCAAATGGAAGGGCAAAATTCTCTAAACCAAATTAAACTAGCTCCATCTATGAATGAAAGTATATCAGTCCTGTTAAAAAATTCCCAAAGGCACTAAAACAGTTTTAAAAGAATTACAGAATAATTTATATAAAAGAAAAAGAAATAGTTATCTATCTAAAGGGTGAAAATTTATTAGATAATAAAAAAACAAAACAAATAAAACCTTTAGGGTGTGATTTAAAAGCCAAGTTAAGTATAAATATAGTTTAAAATAATGGGCTGCATTTTAACATGTTTAGTTAGGCCTTCGTTTCGTTTTCATGTTTGGTGATTAAGGGATGTTTTCAGTTGGTTAGCACTTCGTGAAATATCGCGTTTGTATGTTATATTCAATAGCAGGGGAAGTATTGATCTCAGTAGGGTATCAGTTTGGGTTGTTACTATTAAATAACTTTTACTGTCGAACAGAGTAAATTCTGTCTGAAAAAATGAGTGAGGCATTAAATATTAAGTGTGTGGTAGTAGCCTTGAGCTTAAACAAAAGTTCCTTGTGCCAGACGTTGAATGCTTAGCGGATATACAGAAACTATAGTTCTGTTGATATTTCAGTCAATGTAATTGTTTAGTTATTAAGTCTGATTTTTAAAAACTGAATGCTAGTTGGCATTTCTTAAGATAGGATGTATAGTGTTCTTGAAAACTTTGTTTCCAAACATTGGAAAAGGAAGTGAAATTCCAACCATTTCTTTCTATAAAACTATTATATTTTCTTTGATACTGTACTGTTGGTATTGTTGTTCTAATTTATTTTTTTCTCAGCCCTGGCAGCCTAAAAATTAGGCCGAAACAATTTCACAAAATAAATGTTTTAATTATTTGTGTGATATCCATTGACCCTATTCCCTGTCCATTTTCAACATTGCTCAAGATACTTATGGTTAACCATTTGCACATCAATATGAATTAAATAGCAATCATGTTAATGTTAATATATATTGAATAGAATAGAATAATAATTTTATTCTGGGACCAGGTCTCCTTAGAATAACAGAGATGAACAAAATTAAATGGATATATATCTGGCCAAAGGCCTACATCAGATTAAATCAATATTAACATAATATCTTGACAGTAAATAAATAACAGGTATATTTTGGTAGAGAGTCAGAAAATATAATACAAAACTAAAATAAAAAAAAACAGACAAATTTACAATAAAAAGAAATAGGCTTATGGGAAAATAAGTGAATAAATAATAGCATCTAATAATAAAAAAAAATAATATCATTATGAGTGAGGAATATATACAGTAGTTCATCCATCGATCAAGTTCAATTTCATATCTATAAAGTATTTATTAATTATAGAGCATCTGTTTGAGAATTAAGATGTAGGAAAAGTTTGAATTTAATTGAGGTTAAAGAAGACGCATGAGGGATATCGAGTGGGAGTGAGTTCCAAAGAGAGATAGAATGGGCGAGAAAGGAACACTTAAAAGTTTTGGTTCTATGAGAAACGGATATAAAGATCGGAAGGGCGAGATCTTGTGCCCTGGGATTGGATAGAGGATTTGAATTGTAGGAGACTATAGATATAAGATGGATGTAGTGAGTTGGTAGTTTGATATAAGTAAGAACAAAGGGAATAGAGTCTACGGATAAAAGGGAAAAGCCACTTTAACTCAACGTAACGGCGGGACACATGAGACCTCCTCGGGGTGTCGAAGACAAATCAAAGCGAACAGTTCATAATACCCCACAACCTCTCCTCAAACCCGTTATAGAGGCCACCATATGCCACACAACCATAGTCAAAGGGTGGAAAGATAAAAGAAGTGATAGGGAGCTTACAGACAGGTAGTGTTAGAAGATGCGTGGAACGCTGGAATAATTTTAGAGAGCTTATTGTTTGACGGAAAATTTGGGCAACGTGGGGTTTCCATGAGAGGGATTGGATGAAAATGATTCGGAGGTTTCTAGCAGAGGTATTGAAGGCAATAGGGTGATTATTTAAGGTTAATGGGGGAAGTGAGTTGATAGATTTAAGAAGGGTATTGGAACCAAATGTATATATATATATATATATATATATATATATATATATATATATATATATATATATATATATATATATATACATATATTTTTTTTTTTAATTTTGAAGAGAAAAGATTATGTCTTAGCGGGATTCGAACCCGGGTCGCCCGCGTTTCTAGCACGGTGCTCTAACCACTGAGCTACCAAGGCACGCATTCCAGCTAGACAAATCCTTTCTCTTCACTGATCCTATACAAATATATAAATTTGACGTAAGTCAACGAGATCCCGATTAAAGTAATGTTCAATGAACATACTTCCCCGTGTATACCTCGAATAGTTATTTATTTACTGTTATGAAAAAATGAGTTTTACTTTGTAAACTAGTATGTAGTACTTGTTTAAATATTCACCTTCGTGCTATTATTATTATACTTTAGAAGCTATTTATCTGTCCAATCATACTAATGAATTTATTTGGTATTGATCAGTTGCGGATTGTTTTATTTTGCTTTGTTATATCTATTTTCCCCTTGTTATGGAATTAGTTGCTTTTTTATTTTTATACCAAGTGGAGTAGTAAAATAATCTGTAATATCACGAGCAAACAAGACTAGACTCATATGGTACTGTCCTTAATTGTTGGAAACCTGCTCATCATATTAATTTAACTCATTCTTGTTAGATTGGAACCACCACCACATTAAACAACAATTTGTTGCAACAAGCTTTTAACACATTACTTATTTTCTAATCCAGCAACTTGAGGAGATTTGTGACTTAAGATAGCCATGTGGCTTTTACTAAACAAGTACTGATTTTTATATGTAATTTATTAGGACCAATGTAGTTTCTTATGCTTACTAGGTTCTGGTTACCTATGTTGATTGTCCTTGTTTAAATCCTGACTGCTTCACAAAATTGTTTCAGACATTTGTTTCCATATAGCCTTTGATTGGGTTAATTATTGATACATGAAATTAGTCAGGGGTTGAAGGGCTACTCACACTCTAAAACAGGACTATTTCTGTACTTTTGCATAAACAGTTCAGGATAAAGGGAGCAACAATCGTGGTACATGCACCAGCACCTGAGTAAAGCATACCTTAGAGGGAGGGGTAGAATATAAATGTGACAATTATAAGAATTAATTTAGATTAATTATAAGTCTTCCAAGTGTAATTTAATAAAGTTGTACTCATTCTATCATCATTTCAGCTATTAATTGTTTGTGTAATCAAAATTAATTTTTCAGCCACTTCCTGATACAGTGTTATGCAGTGACACTTTACATGCATTTAAAGAATTAAAAATTCTAGAAAAACCACCTCCTTGGCAGATTCCTCATGAAGTTATTCATCCTTACACTCCTCCTCAAAGAGAAGCTGATGAGTGGATAAACAATTCTTCTACTGAAATATGTAGGGTTATAGATGAATTGGAAAAGTCATGGAGAGATAACGTATATGAAAAGACTCCTGAGAAGAAAAGACTTCCTAGGGAAGATCCCCCTCCAAGGAGAAGAGAAAGCGTTCCTCAAGGACCCACTCAAACAAATTCATCCAAGGTGAGAAGGAATCTGTTTTGTTCTCCTGTTAAAAAACCCTCTTATAGACTTGCAAATGTGTATAAACATCTGATGAAGAAAGAAATTTCGAATGCCCATTCTGCCGAAGGGGATAGCTATGCAGTCCTTGAATGCATTAGTGCAATAGGGCTTCCTTTTCATAACTGGGTATTAACAAATCATAGGAAACTATCCAGCATTTTGAAATTATGGTGAATCCATTATTTCTGTCTCAATAATACATCATGAAATATCGTTGTTATTTTCTAACTAATTTTTATACCCTGAAATGTGATATAAGTAGTTGTGGTAGTTTTGGAATTACCATGCGTAAACAATCTCTACCACCTTTTCTGAGCTTCCGGAGTATTCCAATCCACCTAACATTTCCCAATTGATTCTTGTTTGGCTTGGATGTGATTAATCTATTTCCTTTTTATCTTTAGCCTTATGTTTGATCCACTACATCAGTTTAAATAACTTCATTAAAAATAACTTTAAGCCAATAGATAGCAACAAGAAGCGGAGTGGCTTAGTGGTAGAGCACTGAGTTGCCGTGCCAAAGGTTCTGGGTTCAAAACCGGCTGCTGGCAGATGGCAAATTTTAACAGCTGTGGCCAGATCCTTTGGGGATCTGGGACCATTCTGAGGCTCACCCAGCATCTACAAAGTGGGTACCCAAAATAGAGGGAAGATCTGTATGTATTGAACCTTAGACCCTTCATGGGCTCTAGTGGTACAGGTTTCTTTTAATAGCAACAAGTCTGCAGAACTAGATCTGTGATCATTAATTTCAGAGTTTAATGAACTTCTGGTGAAGGTCATTATTGGCATACCTCCATTGAGGGCTGGGTGAGTGGGCCTCAAAGCTTCAATGCTTTTCTCCTTCTATGCTATCATTCCATTTTTCTGTCGGATAATTAATTTCCCATTTTCAAAATTTCCAGGATATACCAATGTTATATCATGAGAAGTCTATACTCCTCAAACTTCACCTCATTTACATCCAGAATTTCTATTCTATACTCTGCTACCTCCTCTATCACCTGTCATAATCATTTGTTCTCCTTAAATATCATTGATTACACCAAAGAATAATCTGCCCCCTTAGTCCGTCATTGAACTGTGTGTTGTTTTCAGTAACTTCTTTAGACCCCCAAAGAAGAAAGTTGTTGCCTAGTGATGAGGCAGCCATATTCGAGTATCTATGTATGTTATCCCGTCAAAATTGTGTACTATACGTATCTCAAACTCAAGAACCAGTGTCTGACAGTGTATAAGGCTGAGTAACTCCTAAACCAAAAGTGAATCAAGTGTTCTATCAAAGAAATTTATTCTATGGATTTATTAGTTCATATATTCTGTACACAAGAAGACTGGTACTAATCCAAATGTGTTTAAGGTACTATATGTAATAAAAATTAAGCTGTTGCACTTTCATCTGGAAAAAATACAAATTTAACAATTAGTTTATTGAACTTAATCATTGTGCTATTTTTTTCTGATGGAGGTGCATATAGATGCTTTGCTTTTTTGGTTTGTAAAAGCATGGTTATGTATGTTACAATACAATGAATTATAATTATATGTAATGTGATATATAAATGTGCATATGTCAATAAACGTGTTTATACCCGAAACAGTGAGAAAACTTATATAATAACACCTCATAACAATAGAAAAACAGATAATGCCGAGAACAGATCCTGAGCCTTAAGCTCCTGATCAGATACTACAGAACCAAGAGAAGGAAAAACCTGTTCATATCGTTCAAGAAGGCGTACGACTCGGTGGACAGGGAGACCCTGATCGAAGTACTCAAGGAATACGGGGTCGAACAGAAAACTAGGACGCTGAGAGGACTGACCCTGTCGGAGACCGATTCGAAAGTCAAATACCAAGGACACATCAGAAAACCGTTTCGGATCAAAACGGAACTCAGGCAAGGAGATGGAGTACTGTTCAATGTAGTACTGGATAAGATCATGAGAGAACTATGGAAGGAAAATGACTCCGGAGTGAAGAATGACCACAAAAAAGTAAAGTGTCTCGCACAGATGCAGACGCTCTCGCCCTCTTCGCGGAAACGGAGGAAGTGGCGGCCGCTCAGATAAATGCCCTCTCGAGGATAGCCAGGATAGTGGGCCTACAAATCTCCTCTGAAAAGACAGAACTAATGACCACGGATTCAAAATACAAGAAAAAGGCGGTTGACACCATATTTGGAAAAATTAGGGAAACCCAAAAATTCAGATACCTAGGAGAAGTCATCTGCAATAACAATTCGGACCAAGAAAGCTTCAAAGGAAAAGTCACCAAACTCGAGAGATTGTTTTTCGACCTCAGGAACTTCTACAACAAAAATAACTTATCCATCAAAGCTAAAGTCCGACACTATAACACCGTGATCCTCTATGGGACGGAGACCTCCTGTCTCCCTAGCGTTGAAAAGCTTCTGAAAGTAGAAAGAAAAATCCTTAGGAAAATCTACGGGCTCAAAAAGACACCCGAAGGATACAGGCTAAAGTCCAACAAATAAATATACAGTAACAACAAAAGCCTGGAGACCGACATCAGGGTAAGAAGACTTAAATTCTATGGACATATGATGAGGATGAGCCCTGAAAGGTTAAACCGGGAAATCTTCTGGCGATTCCACCAGCGCAAGAACACGATGGTGTTTTTCAAGCAGATCAGGGTCGACATGGATTCAGCAGGACTGAAGGACTCACCCTGTCAGGATAGAGAAACCTATAGAAAGTCACTGAACGATGTAAAGATTTTCATGGACAAAGAACGCCCAAAAAAGGGCTGTGCTTGGTCAGAGGATAGGAAGCGCAGAAACGGGGAGCTCATGAGGGAAGCATGGAGAAAGAGGAAGTTGAGGAGGAAAACCTAAACATGATATTCGCATGGTCTTTAAGGCCTTTTCAGCTCAAAAAAAAAACCTCATAAGAAGATAAAGGCTAGATCTCCTTTAAGTGTTACCCCATATACTTAAGTCAGAGAAGATATGATGGCCAGTTCTATACTTTTTTTTATCTGGTAACCTCTTCCAGGTTAAGGATTAGTTTTTCCTGTATTCTATTTATTTGGGCATGGATATGTATATGCTGTCATATTAAGTGCTAATTACGATATTTTAACATACTTAAGTCTGTAGGACACAAATTGAATAGAGGTTATGAACTATATAAAACTTACAGAAGATATGCTGCAGCTGATAAGACATAAATCTGACTGATATGGAAAATTTTTAATGTAAGAAAAGAACAATAGTGTTTAAAAAAATTATAAATCAGTATGTAAATAATCATTTATTATAAATAAAAACATGGTTACACTGTATCTTATGAAAAATCAAGTATATTTATAAAAACATATCTCTTTCAGTTGATAATTAACACATGGGTGGTAGGTGCTAATTAACACATGGGACCCATTAAAAAAAACAAACATGAAAATCGTGAATTTTTAAATTAAAGACTACAGGGGAAAAACTAACTCATACAAGGAACCTGGGAAAGAACGAGGTAAGGTGGCTTTGCTGAGTTGGGCTTTGAGCTACTCAAATATTCTCTTCATTGTTAGATTGACAGGAACAGCTATCAGTATGGACTTCGGAAAAATAGAAATAGAAAAATAATTTTATTCTAGGACCAGGTTCCTTCAGAATAACAGAGATGAACATAATTAAGAAAATATTTATCTGGCCAAAGGCCTACATCTGAGTAAAACAATATTTACAAAATATCTTGAAAGTAAACAACTAAACAGGTATGTTTTGGTAGATAATCAGAAAATGTGATGCAAAATTAAAATAAAAAAACAGACAAATTTACAATAAAAAGAACTAGGCTTATGGGAAAAAAAACAGTAAATACATGATAGCATCTAGTAACAAAAAAAAAAAAAAAAAATGATTTCATTACGAGTGAGGAATATTTACAGTAGTTCATCAATCAATAAAGTTGAAAATATCTATAAATTATTTATTGATTGTAAAGCATCTGATTGGGAATTTAGAAGATGCTGGAAAATGATCTTGTGCCTTGGGATTGGATAGAGGATTTGAATTGTAGGAGACTATAGATGTAAGATGGATGTTGTGTGTTGATAGTTTGATATAAGTAAGAACCAAGGAAATAGAGCCTACGTATAGAAGGAAAAAGCCACTTTAACTCAACGTAACGGCGGGACACATGAGACCTTCTCGGGGCATCAAAGACAAATCGAAGCAAACAGTTCATAATCCGCCTCAACCTCTCCTCGAGCCTGTTCGAGAATCCACCATATGCCACACAACCATAGTCGAAGTGTGGAAAGATAAAAGATGTGATGAGGAGCTTACGGATAGGTAGTGTTAGAAGATGTTTGGAACGGTGGAATAACTTTAGAGAGCTTATTGCTCGACGAGAAATTTGGGCAACGTGGGGTTTCCATGAGAGGGATTGGTCAAAAATGACTCCAGGTTTCTAACAGAGGAACTGAAGGCACTAAGGTGATCAATTAAGGTTAATCGGGGAAGTGAGTTGATAGATTTAAGAAGGATGTTGGAACCAATTAGGATGGCCTGAGTTTTCGCAGCATTCAACGACAGTTTATTCAAGTTTGCCCAGGCACTTATCCTATCTAGGTCCCCTTGAATGTTGGCAAATGCTGCTATTATCTCAGACGGAGGAAAGGACAAATAGATCTGGGAATCGTCGGCGTACAAATGGTGGGAACAGTGAAGGATTGATTTGGGAATGTCATTAATGTAACAGTTGAAAAGGAGTGGGGAAATACTGGAACCCTGTGCCACTCCTGTGTTCAGCGGTAGGAAAGAGGATAGTGGTTGATTAGAGATGGAGACTGCTTGAGTCCTATCCGAGAGGAAAGCTTGGACCCATAGTATGGAACTGTTGGAAAAGGAAAGTATAATACCGATTCTGAGATTAATTTCTTCTCCTGAATATTTAGGGAAAAGTGAAAAGCCTCGGTTTTCCATTGTAGTCTTCAATGTTAACTCTCAGAACTAAGAAACAGAACAACTGAAGTTCTTTTCATTTTCCTGTGCTGTTTTCTGTAAACTTAGATCAGCAATTGCAAGCTCTTCGGAAATTTTAAACAAGGTTAACATATAGTCCCTTAGCCTTTCTTTGTCTTGTTTTGTAATCAAGTCATTAATTTTTGTAATAATACGGTTGATTTGATTTGCCATATTTTTTGCATGCTCCTCTCCAAGTTTATAAAATAGATTCATTTTTTTGTGCCAATAGTACGACAGCTTGCAATCATACAAATATTTATGCATTTTGTCTAGCATCTAAAAAAAAAAATTACAATACACAATATCTGTATATAAATATATAGAAAATTTAATAGGTAAATATAGATAAAAATAATAACGGATGAAAAAAGAAAATCCCTAAATTGAAAGTTCTATATAATCCCAGTGAAAATACTGTTGTGAGTGTTGGAAGTCATATGATCATATGATATTTTAATATTGTGAGTGTGAAAACCATAAGGTGAAAAAAAGTTAAAAGTTTAAAAAGTACTATTGTTTCTATTAAGTGGAAAATATAAGTTTTGAATATTTGGAGGATTATAAATTAATTTTAATTTATCAGAATCCCATCATTGTGGTGACCCTGACGTGATTTTTTTCACATTTAGAAGAGATGAAATTTTTGATAAAATGAGCATATATTGAATTTGTTCGTATGAGAAAGCCTGTTAGTACAAGTTTTACCAAGACCTGTAATGACTTAAACGAAGAAGTTGGAAAGGTTAGCTTGTGATTTGAATAATTTTGACAAAAAAATTAGAAAGAGTATCTTTGCTACCAATGAAGAGAATGATTATGAGCAAGAATAGGCTTCAGTAGAAGTATAGAAAGATAAATTTGATTTAGTCTCTTTCAAGATGGATAAATATAAACAAAATTTTATTGGTGGACTAAATAAACTTGCTCAAAGGGAAATAGGAATATTAGTTAAACTTCCACTTCAGATAGAAGAAATTTAAAACTTCTGAAAATAGAACTAAAATCTTTGGAGGAGAATTGTGTTTACGCTAAGTTCCCGAAGGCCATGATATTCTAATTAAACTTAATGATGCAATTTTTGACAATCAACATAGACCCAACCAGGATATCAGGATCACCCGTACTGTTATCCTTGAAGATCTATTTGGGCTTATTATTCCTGATGCTTCTCCTGATTTGCCAGCTATTCAAGCTTTGAATGGTAGAATAGGAGCTGATGAAAAAATCAATGATGAAGAGGGTCTAACAGAGGTCCAGTTGCAAGAAATTAAAACAGATAGGGAGGCAAAAGCTAGAGCAACTATATTAGAAATCGTCGGAGACCTTCCACATGCCGACGTCGCTCCTTCTGAAAATGTGCTCTTTGTCTGCAAATTGAATCCTGTTACGACTGATGAAGACTTGGAAATTCTTTTTGGGAGGTTTGGTAAAGTCAAAAGTTGTGAAGTTATCCGTGACCATCAAACTGGAGACTCTACAATACGCCTTTGTAGAATTCGAAGATCAAAAGTCCTGTGAGCAAGCCTACCTGAAAATGGATAACGTTCTAATTGACGATCGTAGAATACACGTTGACTTCACCCAGAGTTTCTCAAAAATAAAATGGAGAGGGAAAGGCCTTGGAGTGCAATATATTGAAAAGCCTGAGGACAAGGATAACTCTAGGAGTGCAGATCGTCATTCTAGCAAAAAAGACTATTACAGAGATAGAGAAAGGGACAGAGATGATGATAGAAGGCTAAGAGGTGATAGAGATGCTGAATATTATAGAAGGAGAGAAAGAAGGAAAGGTGATGACTCTCGCCGTAGAGAAGATGATGGTTGGAGAGAGAGAGAGGGGAAGAAGACAGATATGATGAAGATAGTAAGAGGAGAGAGTTAAGAGAAGAAAGAAGACGTGAAGAAGAGAGAAAGTATAGTAGCAGGGGTGAAGAACGTAGTAGAAGGGATGATGATAGGAGACGGGATGGTGATAAAAGAAGCTAGAGCCGTCGTTACTCGAAGAGACAGAAGGGTTCGACTTCCAGCTAGTATTTCGATTAAACCCTTTTAATCAAAAGGTGGGAGTATGTTGGAAGTCATATGATCATATGATATTTTAATATTGTTGAGTGTGAACACCATAAGGTGAAAAAAAAGTTAAAAGTGTACTATTGCTTCTTTTTAGTGGAAAATATAAGTTTTGAATATTTGGAGGATTATAAATTAATTTTAATTTATCAGAATCCCAACAGTGAGCTCCTGAACATCACAGAATGAAACACTTTACTTCTTTTAAACTAAAAATTGGGAGTATCATATAACCAAAATAACTGAAATAGAATATAAAATAACACAATGTACATATAAAAGAGGATAAACAGACAATAAATGATTTGAGCATGCAATGACTAGAATGAGGAATGAAAATAACAATAATAACTAAAGAAAATAACATAGCAGCAGAGATCAAGTCCAAAATAGTCATAGGAAATCACAGTATACTTGATGAACTAATCAAGGCAAGTGGGAAAACTAGGCTATTAAGGGAGAAAAATACATCTGTTTAGATATATTTTGTCAAGAGAAAAAATGCCTTAAGAATACTTTTTTTTTTTTAGTGGGCATAATTTGCACTACGACCATACTAGGTCTATTGTGCGCCCCTAAGAGAACAAAGCGATTATTATAATCTTAACTTGGCTAAACCCACAAATTTAAGAATTCTTGCAGGGTTTATTAATTCGACCTGCCTAGGGTTAGTGACTCTATCCTGACCAAAGGTTGCAAACCTTAGGTCAGCAAATCTATCACATAGGCAGATAACATGATAGGGTGTTTCGTCCTCTATACGACAATAGCGGCATGTGGGATAGCCCGCCAGTCCCAACCTGAACATATGGGCGTTCCCTGTCCAGATCCAGAAGAGCATTACATGTCTTCTCATTGAAGCTGTCAAGGAATAATTTAGAATGCCTTAATCCTTTTAGCCCATGATAAAGTTAGTGGGTTTAGAAGAGGGAAAACTCATATCAAATACAGATCTCATTGAACACACATTTAAACATTTTTTTTATTAACAAATGAGAACACAAGTTAATCTTTTTTATCATCATATGAATTTACAAATCTTTCAAGGCCAGTGCCATTACAATATGCACTGCCTATGTATAATTATTATTATATTCTGACATCCCCCCTCAATGTCAAGTCCCTTTAATACAAAAGATAAATAATAAAAAATGAATTATACTTGAAATTGCAAACAAAAAAAAAATAAAATAAAATTTGACAGAATAAAATTACAAAGAAACCATAAAAGAAACTGAACTTTTCACTAAAATATATAGTCATCATGATTTTAAATTAAGTTCATCACAAAATTTGTTAAACTTGATTTTTCTCAATGACTTGGTGGGGATATCAGCAATGTTATCTTCAGTTGCAACGTATTATGGAGCAATTATCGTGTTCTTGATGAGATCCCGGATATAATGGACCTTGATATCGATGTGCTTGCAGCGCTTTGTATTTTCATGATTTTCAATCATTGATAGGGCACTTTTATTATCTAAGTATGCACTGAAAGCTCTATGTAGAACATAATCTTTTAAATAATTAGGAGGTTTTATTTGTCTCTTGGAAGTCAACTCTGGAGGTTGAACAGGAGACGTTTTGTGATTTTGATCAAGGTCTACTTCAGGCTCTACTTCAACTGGATGAGTTTCAAATTTTGTGGTATTATAGGGGACATCGACAACTTCTGAGTATTTCCTGTCTGATTCGTCAAATGTCACATCTCTTGAAATAACAGCTCGGTTGATATCAGGATTCCACAAACGATACCCATTTTACGCATAACCTACCATGCGAGCTTCTGCTGCCCTTGGTTCTAATTTGCTGGGTTTTGGAAGTGTGCAATACCAGCATTTACTACCAAAAATCCTCAATTTGTGAAGATCCAACTTGCCAAGAAAAATATTGGCAGGAATTTTGCCATTTAGGGCTTTAGTAGGGGACCGATTCATTTGGTAAAAGGCACATCTGACTGCCTCTGCTCATAAATTTTTGGGCAAATTGCTATCTAAAAACATACACCTAGCTTTATTCAATAAGGAAAGATTATATCGCTCTGATACTCCATTTTGTTGTGGAGAATATCCTGCAGTGAATTCTCTCTTAATTCCATTGTTAATACAAAATTCACGCAAGCTAATAGAAGAAAATTCTCCGCCCTTATCCATTCTAAGCCTCGAGACTAATTTACCTTCAGCGTTAAGCCTTAAAATATATTCCATTAGGTGTTTTGATGTCTCCGATTTACATTTCATTAAGTAAACAACGCCAAAATGGGAAAAATCATCTACTATAGATAAATAAAATCGCTCATCGTCAATGATGTAATGTTTGGAAGGCCCCCAAACTTCTCAATGCAGTAACTCACCAACACGATGTGATCTAGGATTCATTTTTTCTTTGAACGGTTGACGCCTTCCTTTCCCCTTTTCACATATCTTTGCTGAAAGGCAAACCCATGAGTTGCAAGCCTTGTCGGTTAATGTGACCTAGCCTCAGGTGCCACATAATGGGATCTTCTTTGCTGCTGGAATAATAAGAAACAACTTTACATAATTTAAAATTGCAAAGAAAAAGATTACCTCTCATGCATGGTATTTGTCTGCCTTGCACACAAATTTTTGCTTGATTTTTCATAAAAATTACTTTACAACCAGCTTTTACCATTTTTTGAACAGAAAGTAGATTGTTAGAAAATTCTTTAACTAAAAGTCCATCAATATTAATATATTTATCAGCTTCCTCACTATAAACCCTCAAAGTTCCTTTTTCCTTAGCCTGTATAAACTGCCCATTGGCTATTTTAATATTTATAGGAGAAATAGATTTTACATTTGACATGGAACTCCTCATATTTTCACAGAACAGTGTATCTGTAGCTCCACTATCAATAATAAAAGTAATATAGTCTATTTTACCTTCAATTGATTGTGTTGTCATGGCAACAAAACTTATATCCCGCTCAGCGATATTAGTCATCTTGCCTCCATCTCTAACAAAATTACCTCTTCTTCCTCCTCTGGAGCCACTTCCCCTAAAAGACGTTAATTTCGGGCAGCGGTTCCTAAAATGCTCAGTTGAGCCACATTCGTAACAAACACCTTTAGTTTTTGTGGAGTTAAAGGAAGTTTCTTCATTACTTTCACTTTTAACCTTGTCAATCTGCTTCATCTTCATCTCTGCGTCCAATAGTCGGCTTTTAACGAACTCTAAAGTTATATCTGTATTAATAGTTTCTGGTCTTTACGCCCACAACTCCCTGAAATTACGAATCCTGTTTTCTTCACCAGAGTCCAATTTCCCTCCCTTAGAATTCCTTTTCGTCGAAATTTCATGCAAACCAAATCCTCTCCTATACGTTATAGTGTATCGCACTCCTTTGGTCCCTTTTGATCCTATCTTCGAGTCAGTCCTTTACAACCATGTTCCTCTCTACGAACATACCATAATCTCTGGTGACTTTAATACCAATCTCCTGGTCCAATCCAATGATAAACTGTACCTTGAAAACCTTTTTTACTCTATGCACCTCTCCATTGTCTTATTCTCTCCTACCCATCACACTCTCCGATCTGACACCTGGTTAGACTTGTTCATCATTGAATCATCGCAGAGACTCATTCTTCCTCACAATTACCTGCCCCTTTTCTGTCCTCTCACGATTTAATCTAAATCTCATATAATATCAAAACAATAACTTTTCACAACCTAGATGGACTCACCCCTGAAAATATATCTCCTTCTCTTGAAATCCTGAATTGGAATCAAATTTATTCCTGTAGCACCGTCGATTAAATGGTCAACATACTCATTGCCAATCTCAAGCATCCTGGATACCCATGCTCCACTCAAATCCATAACCTTCCCCCACCAGCCTGCTCCTTGGATGTGTCAAAAAATTAAAGATCTACAAAGGAAACGTGATGCAGCCCGTAGACGCTTTAGACGCACCAGGCTTACTGACAACTACCAAGCGTTCAGGGCTCTTTGTAATTTGACACAATCTACAATCAGACAAGCAAAATCCAAATATTTCCACGAAGCCCTTTCCACTGTTCCCGATCCTAAATCTAATAGCAACTCCTCCGAAAGCTCGCCCTCTGCAATCCAACATCCTCCAGAGCCTTTCCCGCTTCTCCCGATGAAATGAACTCATATTTGTATTTTTTCTGCCTCAATTAACACATCAAAATCCTCCTCCTCCGTCTTTTCACTAACGCCATCTTTCAACCCCGACAATTTGTATTTCTTAGACATTTCACCTACAGACATTATTTCCTCCGTTCTTAAATCCCGCTTCAGTTCTACCGGCTTAGACGAGATACCCGTCAAACTACTCAAACTGTGCGTCATCAATATCCTACCTGTCCTACTTTTCATTTATAATTTCTCACTACAAAAAGCAGTATTCCCGACTTCTTGGAAAAAAGCCCTAGTCCATCCTACAAATAAAACCCCAATCCCATTATCTCCCAAGGACTACAGACCAATCTCCATACTTTCCAAACCTCTCGAAAGAATAGTCCAATCTCAAATATCAAATTTTCTCGAACAGACTAAACTCCTTGAAAAGCTTCAATCAGGCTTTTGTCCTGGTTTTTCCACTCAATCTGCCCTTACCACAAAATCACCACTGACATATATATAGCCATGGACAACAAACAACTAACCGTGATTATTCTCCTAGACTTTTCTAAATCTTTCAATTCCTTGGACCATTCTATCTTTTTGTCCAAACTAAAATCATTGTGCTTTTCCGACAGCTCTATTCTATGGTTCCAATCCTTCCTCTCTGACAGGTCCCAAGCGGTTTCTATGCCCAATCAACCCCTTTCCTCACTATATCCGCAGGTGTGGCACAGGGCTCAAGCACCTCTCCTCTCCTTTTCAAATGTTACATCAATGATCTTCCTAAATCTGTTCACCACTGTTCCTACCATCTACATGCTGACTACTTCCAAATCTATTTAAACTTTCCTCCATCCGACCTATCATATGCGTTTGCCAGTATTCAGCAAGACCTAGATAGGATCAGTGCCAGGGCAAAGCTGAACAAACTGGAATTGAACGCAATGAAAACCCAGGCCATTGTTCTAGGTTCCAACTCCCTCCTTACAACTATTCCCACCCTTCCAACATTAATCCTAAATGACCATCCCATTAGTTTCAACTCCTCCGTTAAAAACCTAGGCATTACCATTGTCCAAAACCTTTCCTAGAAACCACATGTCACCCAAATATCCCGACGATCAATTAGTTCCCTAAAATTATTCCATCGATCTCGGCATCTCCTTACACAACCTACTCGGAAGCTGTTCGTATCATCCCTCATCTTTCCCCACTTCGACTACTGTAGTGTGGTATACGGGGGCCTCTTAAAAAGAATAATGACCTGTGCTTTAAGATTTGTCCTTGATACTCAAACGCAAAAATCAGGCTCTACTATTAACAAAAATAACTTGCACAAATCTACACTGGGCTCAAAACCTTTTAACATAGAGAATAAAAAGGTGAAAAAGTGCAGGGAAAACAACAGTACAAGTTATAAAGATTCGAGCACAGATTTATTGAGTATAACGCTATATAAAGTTAAATAGACAGACACTTAACACACCCTACATCGATCCAGCCAGAACAATAGCAAGATACCAACTAACTGCAATGGCCGAACACCTGGATCTCACAGTACACATGCTAGCATGATCTCAACTATCACTTTACAGTGTTGTCCGTCTATAATACAATACTTTATAAACAATGTAGGTTATATACAAAAGAGGAATTACTTCAACAAACTCAACATTCTAAATGACATTGGCAAAAGAAGATCGCTATTGGCACCATGAGAATGGATGAGATGTGATGGTCCCTTCAAGTACTACAATACTGTCCTGAGAAGTGTATAGAGGAGATGAGAAAAGATATGGCAGCTAGAGATCTGACAGAGGAAGATTGGATGGAAAGGAGATATTGGAAGGAAGGTGTATTGGGGATCGGGATGTGATAAATATTGCTAATTCCAAAGAAAAAAAAAATTATACTCTTGTACTTGTCCCTTACATTGTTTCTAATGCAATTAGTTTCTATCTCTGTAATTCTTTTAAAGATACTCCCTCCTTTTTTTATTTTTAAGAAATTGACACATTTCATTTTTTGAGGCTCAAAAGTTGGCAATGTGTTTATAGTAGCTTGTGAAGAACTTAATATTCATCCTACGCCAATGGCCATACCACGTTGAACACACCAGTTCCAGTCAGATCACCGATGTTAAGCAATGTCAGGCGTGGTTAGCACTTGGATGGGTGACCGCCTGGGAAAAACAG
This sequence comes from Arma custos, assembly GCA_037127475.1. NCBI lineage: Eukaryota > Metazoa > Arthropoda > Insecta > Hemiptera > Pentatomidae > Arma > Arma custos. The sequence goes on along the minus strand of CM073764.1, from coordinate 117,532,277 downwards.
GCAATGACCATCTGGGAAAAACCGCGTGCTGTTGGCATCAAACTTACCAATTAATCAAATAACTATAACTGGCTGTATGGATGACAGTATCCAATGCCATAAATATAAAAAAACACAAAAAAAAACATTCATCCTACAATAGAAAAAAGATTCAGTAGCAGTTGTTAAGCAGTGACAATGTTATGTAAACATAATAACTGGCATCCTCAAAAGTGATAGTACAACTTACATGAATAAATAAATAGCCTTGTCTTTTTTCCCAAAATCTATTCCTACTATACATAGTACATTCATGGGCTTCCCATACAAACATAGTTTTGATAAAATAGCTTGGAATTTGCCAATCTCGAGCATCACGAAGTGCCTAGAAATACAATATAAAATAAATTGCAGGTAAATTAAAAGATTAGAAATGTGATATTACCATTTTTAGATTGTAATAAAATGTATGATTTAGTAATAAGAAAGTTTTATGATCTTAACATATTTAAACTGGAAATTTATTTTGTAATATAAATGCTCCTGATTCTTTGTCTACTTTTCATGAAAAACAACTAAACTTATATGAATAAAACTTTCTCTGGTTTTACTAAACAGAACCTAAAGATCACAAAAGAATTCCTTAAACTATTTATTAGAAACAAATGTCTTGGAAGACTTCTTCAGTGCTGAATACACTAGATACAGAAATATTTATAACTGAGATAAATGACAAAACAATATGTAAAAATTAAACTATTGGAATAAACAAGATACAAAAACAGAAATAATTAAAAATATAAATTAAAATAAAAGTATTTTTTAAATAAAACATAGGGATATAGGTTAATAACAATAATGATTTTTACCAACAACAAAAACATATTAATCAGAAACCGTTGTAATGTGAACTCATTTTCATTGTAAGGGATTATCCCACCAATGTTTTTAAATTTGTACATATTTTAAAATAAAATAAAACAAAATATTTAAAAAAAAATAAAAAAAACAAAACAATAATGATGACAAAGTATGAGAACAACCTCATAAATGGTATTTAAAATAAAAGTATGGATTGTAATTTTCCATCTGTGGCTGTTAACTGATAAATAATTTATCTGCCACAGGCGGTTTTGAACCCAGAACCTTCAGCATACAACTCAGCAGTCTAAACACTGAGCTATACCGCTCCTCAGTTTATTTTAATTATAATATTAAACATTTGTAAAATAAGTGCAAGTTTTAAATTTCGAGGGAGCATACCTTTAAAAATCGGTTAATCAGTTTAAGTTTGTACTGTCCTTGAGTCACTTTTCTCTCAGAATACGAAAAAGAAACTCTCCAAAAGCAAGGATTATCAGACGGCTTAGGAACTACAACCCAGCTAGCAGCCTGCAGCATAAAATTTATTTTAATGATAATCACATTTATTTAATAAAAAATCAATATTCACTTTATATCAATATTAAAGATATCTTATTAGGACTTAAATACTCAGTTTTTTATATATTACCATTCCAGCAGTAGTAATTATCTTTAACTAGTACGGCATTAATTTAACTTCATGCCCTTTGAATAATCTTCATCATCTGTTACTTTAAATTGTTAAAGAAACAGGCAAAAACATTCATACTACAACTAATTTATTTTATTGTTATATGATATAATTTTTTAAGTATTTTATTTGAAAAGAAAAGATATGACCAGGACCGGGACTCGAACCCGGGTCTCCCACCTCTCCGTGGTGGCGCCTTAACCATCTCGGCTTTACGATGTATACACGGGGAGAATGTTAATTGAACATTACTTTATTTTTGGATCTAGTTGACTTTAAGTTATTAATACTATTTTAATTTATTTTATTGTTATATGATATAACTTTTTGAATATTTTATTTGAAAAGAAAAGATATGTCCAGGACCGGGACTCGAATTGGGTCTCCCACCTCTCTGTGGTGGCGTCTTAACCATCTCGGCTATCCTGGCTCGCTTCTCAGTCAGTCATATCTCTTCTTTCACTGATACTATATCTCCGTGTTCTCGCAATTTTGTGATGTATACACGGGGAGAATTCTAATTGAACATTACTTTATTTTTGTATCTAGTTGACTTTACGTCATTAATATTATTATAATTTATTTTATTGTTATATGATATAATTTTTTTTTCTTTTCAAATAAAATATTTAAAATATTATATCATATAACAATAAAATAAATTATAATAATATTAATGACTATGAAACTAGATCCAAAAATAACGTAATGTTCAATTAACATACTCCCCGTGTATACATCGCAAAATTAGGAGAACATGGAGATATAGGATCAGTGAAAGAAGAGATATGACTGACCGAGATGTGAGCCAGGATAGCCGAGATGGTTAAGGCGCCACCACGGAGAGCTGGGAGACCCGGGTTCGAGTCCCGGTGCTGGTCATATCTTTTCTTTTCAAATAAAATATTTAAAACTAGTTTAGTATCATAACCCTCACAGAATATAGGGTTATGATAGTGATCTACAAAGTCAATAAGTACATACTATTATATCATGAGGAAGAAAATGTTCCGGATGGATTCTTCCTCATATCTCTAAGGTTAACTAATATAATTCAAGGATACAATTTTTCCGGGGGTGCAGTCATTAATAACACTAAATAAGGTCAACTTATTTTTTATAAGTGCTGATGTTTTGGCCTACAATGTAGGCCATCTTCAGGGCTAGAAGGAAAAACACAAGGCTTAAATAAAAAGGTTGATCTTGTGTTTTTCCTTCTTAGTCCTGAAGATGGCCTACATTGTAGGCCGTAACGTCAGCACTTATAATAAATAAGTTAACCTTATTTAATGATTGCACCCTCAGACAAATTGTATCCTTCATTGCGATCTTCCAGTTAACCATTTTCCTTTTTATCTTTAATATAATTCAACTATTATATCTTGTTCCTAACCACCACTTGGACCATTTTGATAAAGCACGCCTTCTTAGCTTTACAACTAAATATAACCACCGGATTGGACTACACAAAGGTTCAATGGTTATAATATTAACAAAAATGTACAAGATACTTCATCAACCTTATGTACATCAATATTTTTTTTCTTATAGATTAACAAAGCTTACATGCACTAATTTTATTTTCTTGAACCTAAAATTCTAATGTTTTAATTAAAGTTGTTAATTGATGTTGATCCTGTGTTTTAAGCTTTTAGCATGATCTAATAAAAGCCTCACACATGATCAATGTGTAGCGATGCTATCAAGATTGATCAATAAGTTAAATAACCGCGATTATCGATATATCAATCAACGGTATGTTGGAAGGTTATAGTGAGGCACAGTTGTTCATAGTGTACTAGTGTGGAACGCTTCTGTGTATTGCCTTTGTAATTGTTAATATAATAAAAAAGAAATAGAGTTGTAAACTTAATAAAAGTGTTTAATTGAAACAATTGAACTTATTTTGCCCGACGAGGTAACATTGGTGACCCCGATAGTAAGTAAAAAATGATGGGAAATTCAGACGACGATAAACCTAGACCGCTTGACTCACGAAAAGCTGAAAGACTACGTCGCTTTCTCGAAAAGCGTAATCTCAATCCAACGGGTAATAGGGCCGATGATCCTGACTTAAGTCACATTGAAGCCAAGCGTTTGGATCCCCGCCCTAAAAATAAGAAACCACAACAACAGAAACCGGAACGTGAAGACATTGACCTGTCGGCCTACCGTGCGCAAAAAGAGGTCGCCCTGAAGGACGAACCTCTGTATGACATAGGTGGATGCTCGGCTTCCTATCCTTTAACGGAGAAGCTCAATTAAATAACCGCGATTATCGATATATCAATCAACGGTATGTTGGAAGGTTATAGTGAGGCACAGTTGTTCATAGTGTACTAGTGTGGAACGCTTCTGTGTATTGCCTTTGTAATTGTTAATATAATGAAAAAGAAATAGAGTTGTAAACTTAATAAAAGTGTTTAATTGAAACAATTGAACTTATTTTGCCCGACGAGGTAACAAATGTAATACATGTATATTCAATAAATAAACCCTATAATAATAAAAGCATTCCTTCAAAATACTTTTAAGTTACATTAAATATGAGATAAATATTGCATGATAGTTACCAAGTCATTGTTCCATCTGATGGGGCTTGGAGGTTTTATGATTTCAGAAAATTGAATAGTAAATACTAGGTCAACATCAATAAAATCACTTCCTGTATTTATATTTAAAGTGAATGCTGGTCCACATTTTCTGAATTTAACATCTACCTAGAAATAATAAATCACTGATAATCTCATTTTTAAAAAGTAACCAGATTTAATAGAAAAATTTACTTTTGTTCCAGTAACAGTTGATAGTAGAAATAAGTAATTCATCTACAGAAACTGTTATACTACACAAAATATCTATACACCATATATATTGATTAAAAAATAATTTACCGCAAGCAAAATATCAAGATTATTACCAGTATATACTTTACTTTATTAGTGTTTTTAAGTTCTTGCCTACACTTGTTCAGGTAAACAGGATAATCATATAAATTAATGATATTTCTAACTAGAAAGGGAAGGCTGAGATTAATGGATTCTGGGTATGTTGGACTGGATTCTGGGTATGTTGGATTGGATTCTGGGTATGAAGTTGCCAAGACTCCTGACCATTACGGCCTCTGAGCAGAACATCTCGAGTCACTCCTGAGCTTTTATAGGTGCACTGTTGATATGAGTATTATTACATCTGAGGTTTTCCTAAAATATTTTCCATTTCCTTTTCATTTACAGAAACATGTCTTGTCGGGGTAGGAATGAAATAACTCAACAAAATAGATAAAAAGATAATCAAGTTTGTCATGGGTATCAAACGGAATACAAATATAAATAATACAACCTTTAGATATCATTTTGATAAAGACTAAATGTAAGCAAAGGGATCTACTTCCATTTACTCTCAAGAGATTCCTATAAATATTCAAACAACAATCTTAGAGAAAGTAATATCTTTATTTAAATATTTCTTGACATCTATTGAGAGTAATTAAAATATTCTGTACCAGTCTCAGGAAATCTACTGATATGCTAATATACAAAATTTTATAATATATTATTAATGCATTTGGCCATTAAATAATATTATTATGACGAATCAATTGAATATCTAACTTATTGTCCAAATGTGAAAAATGTTTACAAGCTGTAGTAAATTAAATTAAAGAGTTCTTAGTCTAATGACCACTATGACATAATAATTTGGATTACTTGTTTGATCACAATTTTTTTTGACATTAGAGAAAGAGTACCACATATTGGTGCACCTTTTTTTTTTTTAAATCATAGTTACTCCGAAAGGGTTTTTTCAAATAAACAACCAAATTTCTCCACAGATCTTCAATTATTGGACTGTCAATAATGGATTATGGCACTGTTTAATAATCAAGGATGCATAAGTTCAATTCCTTAGACTGCTGTTGATTTAACAATTTAATTATTAACATTTATTAATAAATCAGTATTAATTAATATACAGGAGAAAAAAATTAAACAATCACTAGTTGCAAATGACAGTAATATCTTTAAACTTACAGTTTCTCCAGATGAGACAGTTATTCTTCTGGATCCATGACCTAAACAATTCGTTATAATACCCTCCATCCATTGACGAACTTTGTTCTCAAGAAGATAACCATTATTATCACACCACCTTTTAACAGTTCTGTAAAATTAAAATACTAATTTATTACATATTTTTTAATGCTTTCCATTACACAGAACAGTAGTACATTCAGCACTTCTATATTTTCTGATAACATAATTGCATTCCCATTCTTCGCAGGTCGTCCTCCAATCATCAATTTTAAGCATGGCTTCCCTCGTTTTCTTGCTCCTCCTGCACGGCCGTTCATCAGTTGCTTGGGGAATCTAAATTAGTTCATCCTTCCCACATAACCAAGCCAAGGGTCCTTTCTATTCTTTATAAGCGCAATAATGTTGGACTCCGCAAACAATTCCCTTAGCTTAAGATTTTTTCTCATTCTAATGCGTTCGCCATCATTGGCTGGTCAATAAATTTTTCTTAATGCTTTTCTCTCCTTTACGCTTAGAGCTTTCTCTATTGAATTTGTAAGAACCCAGCTTACGCTGCAGTAAGTGACTGTAGTAGGCTGGATAATAGTTTTACAAATTATTTCTTTATCCCTTCTTGAGAGGTTCTTAAATTGTTAAATGTTTTGTAAGACAATCGTACATCTATTGCCTGCCTTACAAATTACTATACAAATGTGAAAATAAAAATTAATAAAAAAAAAAAAGGACTGATAGCAAAGAGTAGTTTATTACTGAAATCAGGAAAGCATTGCACCACTTCTAAGGAATAAGGACTTCATATAAATGACTTTGAGATGGACTTGTTTATTCAGAGAAAGAGAACTGAAAATAACATACCTAATAACTGCCTCAGGTTGTTGGTTGTTAATAATAGCATTAGAGATGTTGACTTTAACAAATCCTGCTGCAACGTTGTTATTTTCGATCTGAGAGGGAAAAAAAAGAAAGACCACATTAGATATATTTATTCTCTCATATTATGACTCATCAACTAAGTGATGGTTACCTTGATTCTATTATGTTAAACATAATTAGCTGTTGTAAAAAAAAAAAAAAAAATCTAAACCACCATCAGTAATCAGTCAGTTACATTTTTAATAATAGAATTTAAATTACCAGAATTTTTTTGTAGTCACAAGGCATTTTCATAATTAAATTTAAGTCGAACTCGGTAGGTTCTGCTACACGAAGTCCATCAAAATATGAGCCAACATATTCATTTTTTGAATAAAGTTTATTGAAAACTTCGTCAGAGGATTTTAACTCTTTGATTATAATATTAACTACCTGTAAAGAAAAAATTTAGGAGACAATAAATAACAAAACGATCAGAACTGTGTTGTATTTTTTAATTTCCTTACCCTATGTATAAAATAAAGAGTAAGAGGGGTATTGTGACAGTGAAAATCTTTGAATTGACAAAACTACAAACTCCAAAATTAGAACAAATTTAAATTCTTTTGATTATAAATTAACAAAAACTGACTAATCAGAAATACCACTATACATAAAGTAAAGCGACAGTGAAAATTTTTTAATTCCACTTTCTAACAGAAATACTCTTTTTAAGGTTCTTGGAGCGCGAACAACCACGTCCATTAAAATTGTGTAGTTTGCTGGTGTTGGATTGTTTATGTCTATGAAAGCACACCTATGCATGTTGAGAGACAAGTGTGCCTAAATGTAATTGAACAGCCTAACTAAAAAAAAAAAAAAATTGTGAAACAGAAATTAGATGTCCAAGATAGTTATATTCCTAGGATAGTCAAATTTGTTCATCAAAATGGCTGAACTATAAGAACCAGTTTAGGTCAATGTGAAAATTAGGAAAGATTGCATATGAAGATATAATTTAAATAAAAATGTGCATAGGCCATACCACACAAAAAACATACAAATTTCAATATTATAATGTAGATACATCCTATAGGTAAATATAAATAGAAAATTGTATATACAAATAAAAAAGCAAAACAGCTTTGGTGAATAAGTGGTAAAGTAGATTTTTTTTTCAAAATGAGTAAATTTTACTAGCCTAACAGACACTTATGCATTACATGAATGGCACGATTCTGCTTCCTTTAGTACAACTAAATCAGTTTAGAAAAATATCAACTTAACAACTTATTCACTGAGGCAGCAGATATATATATATAAAATTATAGAATATAATTTTACAGAATTATACAAGAATTACTTAAAATGTTATTCAGCTGTATGTACTTCTTCAAGTCTTCTATCAAAAAGTATTATTAAGTAGCCCTTTAAACAATTGCAATATGCACCTTTTTATCAGTTCAGATAGTTTATTTTTAACTCTAGGAATGATACACATAATCCTTGTTCATTTCAAAACAGCTATTACTTGATTTTTTCATGATGGCAATTCATCAATTAATTTGTTTGTTTTTTGTAATTTTCATTTCATTGAAAAAGCATTACTTAAAACACAAAGCCTAAGTTGGCAGGTATGAGAATTTAAGTTTGATTTTAAAATTAATATATTAAAATTGTTATTTTTCCTTATATTACATAACGATAGCAAGGAGTGAAGAAAAGTATGTCATTCAATAAATCAAAATGAGATAGAACTTCCTTTATGTGAAAATAATTTTAGTGAGTGTAGTATGTATAATAATTAAAAAAGATGTAGGTAATAATAGTACTTTCAAAATATCTATGCCAAACTTTTGTTAAATGTATGTGTGTGTGACCTTTTGTTAATAATATTTTTATTTAAAATGCGTAAGAATATTTTATCGGTATTAATATACTTACCTCTATTATGAGATTAACATATTTTTTCTTTATATCACTATCCATTCTTACACATTTCGCATTTATTTCATCAAGAATTGGGTCCAGGTCCTTGTAGAAAATTTCCGGTTGAACAATCATCTGATAAATTAAGAAATAAATATTTTAAAAATATGATGTGATTGTCCTTTCTAATAAGAGTAAAACAATAAGATATTTTGAACTTAAGAAGGAGTATAATCTAAGGAAAATAATGAAACTCCAAATATCAAGAGATGTAAGTACATATGCACACACAGCCTTGTGGCTCATGTTAAATTTTGTTTCAAATGTTAACCTTCATTACTCCAGCAAATTAGAGATAGATGCTCTAGTAACAAGATTTGTTTTTTGCTTTTTTTGTTCTGTATGAAAAAACTGGTAAAGTAAAAATAAATGATTCTAACCCATAGTAACTTTAATGAGCCCTAGTTCATAATTAATTGCAAGAATAAGTTTTAAATGTTAGTTTAAAGTTAGTTCTCAGAAGCTACATATCACTTACAGTCGTTAGATAGAATCAATGTTAATTAATTTAGTGTTTTTAATAGAACTACTATAATTATTACTGTGTTCGGTAATTATTCCACGGGCTGTCGCTTCCAGTTGAGTAACAAAAATTTTTAACTTTTCATTCGTTTCCCTTTTAATGTAGCTTTTTACATTTTCGTCATATTTTTTCCTACACGTAGTCAATCCTGAGATAGAATTCAGTTGAGACTAATCCACCGCCATTATTAGCCCAAATTATCTGTGGTTATTATCATCCAGATATTCCCCGGCTACCTGTGATTTAGTTCCTTTTCTTCCATTTTGCAAGCATTGTGGGCGTGCGTTGTCCAATAGTGTAATTATTAGCAAAATAATGCTGTAACATAATTTATACATTTGAAAAGTAATTTAATCTCCTGAAAAAAAAAATCATCTTAATCTAATTGCTATAAGCAAATGGAACTTTGTATACAATTTATAAAAATGAATTTGCGCTTTGGTAGCGGGTTCATCTTTGTTAGTTATATTATTACTTGGCAAATTTGTTATAAAACCTTTGATCACAGTGAATCCATGATAAAATATAATTTCAGATTACATTTTAAATGTTGTAAGCAGTGTAATATTTTATTCTCAACCATTACGTCGTCCTCCCTAGGATGTCCCAATAGTTGGTATAGTTGGTACATCTCTGGACTACATTTCATCCGTCTAAGTCATTTTATCGGGCTTCTTGAAATCGGTAACACATTCAGAAATACGAAATAAGGCGAGGGAAGGATAAAAAAAAGTTAAAGCTACAAAATGTACTTTGTTTATTTATTTAATGCCACTTTATACGGGAATGTACATCACTGACAGAAAAACGACGTCCAAATTAAATTCTAACTTCCATCATTTAACTTGGTTTGGCTGTATCCCAATAATATTAGCACTAGTAAGGAGGATCAGTGAACGTTCTTCTGAGTTTTCTCTTGATGCTGTTTTTATGAGTTCATAAAGATTTCCAATTTAATCCAGAAGTTAAAAATAGACTTAATTATAATAAATTTTAAAAAATACCCCCGATCTCAGAATTAAATTAAGCTCGGTAGCATAATTCCTATAAATTATATGATGGAATTACAGATCAATCTTGAACAAACGAAGTTATTTTTCTCAGTTTCACACGGAAATTAGTATTTATTCCAAACGCTAATAATAATAATATACATAACAGGTTGGAGAAAAATAAATCCATTATTTTCTCAGTAAATTAGATGGCTGTAGTGATCGATATCTTGTAAAGTAACGATCAAACAAATGCAAATTTATGCTCGTTGTCAAGGTGACATTTCACACACAAAAAAAATTCGTTGGCTGTTTTTTGTTTGTTCCATTCAGTTGTGAGTTACAGAGTGTTAACAATGGACCGAAGAGAAAATTCGGTACATTTTACAGTTTTTCTTTGATAAAGGCAAAAATGCAAGCCAGGCCGCTGAAATTGTGAATGGTGTACATGGTGCCGATACTCTAACCGCTAATTACGTGTAATTTTGGTTTTGTCGATTCCGTTCAGCCATTTTTGATGTTAAAGATGCGCCTCCCACTGGCAGACCCATCGTAGAAAATGTCGATAAAATCACAGAAATAATTGAAGTTGACCGACATGTTCGTAGTCGTAACATCACCCAGGAGCTAAATATCGACCATAAAAAAGTTTTAAACCATTTGCGCCAAAGCTGGCTTCAAAAAGAAGCTCGATGTTTGGGCCACACCAATTAACACAAAAAAATATGATGGATCGAACTTCCATCTGCGAAGCCTTGGCCAAACGGAATGAAATCGACCCATTTCTTAAACGGATGGTGACTGGGGATGAGAAATAGGTCACATACAACAATATTGTGCGATAATGATCATGGTCAAAGCGTGGTGAAGCAGCTCAAACGGTGGCCAAACCAGGACTAACGGCCAGGAAGGTTCTACTGTGTATTTGGTGGGACTTGAAAGGAATCGTTTATTATGAGTTGCTTCCGTATAGCCAAACACTAAATTCAGATCTCTACTGTCAACAACTGGACTGTTTGAAGTTAGCGATTGACCAGAAACGGCCAGAATTGGCCAGGAAGAGGTGTTGTATTCCATCAGGACAACGCAAGCCACAGACTTCGCCAGAAACTCGAGGAATTTGGTTGGGAGGTTTTAATGCATCCACCATATAGTCCGGACCTGGCACCACAAACGAATACCACCTTTTTCTCGCATTGAAAAACTTTCTGAGTGATGAGAAATTGGGAGCAAGAGATTTTTTTTAAAATTTAATTTATTGATATTTACAACTGTAATAATATTACAATAAGGAAATCTGCTATATGTACAATACGACTTGAAAAGCACTTGTGGAGAAACTACCCATCGGTAGTGTTAGTGCGTCGTAAGGGTAACAGAGATTGCACCCTTGAACCACCTTTCCCTATTGTACTAAAAAAACTCTGATAGGCTGCTGCCTTAATCTGATCAAACAATTTTCTTTACAGAAAATTATCTGATATATTAACCATTTAAAAATTATATTTGAATTGTAAGTTCAAATGAATAAATGGGCTGTCAGATAATACCGAACGCTTATTTTTTTTGAAACTTTATATTGATAAATAAAGACATAAATCATATTACTTAACATTAAAACAAAAGAACAATTAATTAAATTAAAATACAATTAATACAATTATTGTTTCCAACAATGAATAATTAAATAATAAACGAAAATTAAACCTTTTTGATTTGGTACAATATAAAAGAACAAAACAAGTAAATTAAATCAAAATAAGCAGTTAAGTGAAATGAATAAAGTTACTAAACAAAATAAATGATATTTTTCAAATGAACTAAATGATGGTTATTTAATTGCGCAATTAAAATAAATAAATGTCTAAATACCCTGTAGATTTAGATGTGCTGGAGTGAAGTCGAAGAAGACAAAGCCATGATGATTTATGGTTGAAGGTGGACAATCAAGGTCGCACTCACAAAAACGATGACACTGACTCCGTAAGGTAGGTCCTGAAGGTACGCTAGCCAAGACGAAAGTAGTGGTGAAGATAAGGATGACCGCTCGGGCCGCTTTCGAAATCAAACTCGACTCACGAATAACTGTGAAAAACAGATGGACCGCTCGGGCCGCTATCGAAAAGTAGACTTCACGAAAAACTGTGAAAACAACAGAGGGACCGCTCGGGCCGCTATCCTAAACAAGACTGGGCCGATGTTCGCTTGACTCACACCGACAAAAGTTTTTGAAACAGCTGTTTACTGTTATACATTACGAAATCTAAAAACATTTATTTTATAATGAAAATAAAAAATACAGACTATTTGAAAAAACAACAAAATATAACTATGAACATACGTTTTTTATAATTACAACTGAGCGGCCGTAACAGGTAGCACTCCAAAGGGATCAAGAGAAGATTGTGAAAATCGATTACTAGAGTTTTTCACCAATAAGACCAAGACTTCTATGAGAGAGGCATTATGAAACTACCTTTAAAATGTCAACAAATTGTACAACAAAACGGTGCATATTTGACCCAAATCGGGCAATCCGAAACATCTTAAATAAAGTTTTGAATTTCGCGCAAAAATAATAGATTTATTTTTCCCCAACCCAATATATTTAAACACAGTGTCAACCCCCGCCCATCAAACTAGCCCTGAAGACGACCAGCAATGTGGGTCGAAAGATGGCTTACCAATAAAAAGTTCTCCCTATATAGGAGAATTTTCTTGGCCTCTACCCGGAACATTTTCTTCCTCCTAATCACAGTATGTTTTAAGATTTGTAAGTTTTATGTTACCAGAGGATTTTCTCTTTTAGTTGTAATAATTGTCTTTAACAATTGTACATCTCATTATTCTATTGAAATGTCGGTAGCTTATCAGACTCTTCTATTATATGCTTATCAGACTCTTCTGAAGCTAACGTACATATTATTTTGGAGAAAATATTTTCAATATACAAACTTATTAGGGTGCTTAGTAGACTAAATTTTAATCAAATAGCAAAGGAATGTAATATAAATAATAGAAACGTAACATTGTTAGTTCAATCATTTAAAATTAATTTTCGAACGATAGTTCCTGAAGGACATACATATGTTCTGATTCTACCGATTTCAAAGCACAATTTGTATCATAATTCTATTCTAACATTATTTAAAAATTATCTAGTTTTTTTTTATTTTAAAACTGTAAAGTGACTTAATTAGTTTTGATGAAACACTAATATGCCCTTAAGGATTAATTTTATTTAGACAGGCTGATAATTAATATCCGAAACATGATCATTTCTATAAATTCCAATTTATAGTCAATATAAGGTAGCCCGTCTCGATCGTCTCAGTATCGGTCCGCAGGCTGCCTTCTAAATTCCGAAACCATCCATTTTTTCATCACTTTTATTTGAGCTCTAGCAGTACTTTGAGTGTGGAAATAAATCTTTGTTACTTCTTCATGAAATTCCCTATCTTTTGAGACCTCACACATCAAAAGCAATTTAAGCAATGGTAATTTAAAGATAAAATTAAATTGCCCCCTATTTTAACAGATTAAGTGCTAAATTCAATTAGTTAAACTTTTTGAGGAACTTCACTTAATCATTCATTGTTTTTGGAGGAAAGGAGTGTCGCGGAGTTAATGATTTTGGTCTGCCTAAATAAAAATATTTTATCTCATAAGCAACTGCTTCCTACTGAGTGGGGTTATATGCTAATGTGAGAATTATTAAGAAATTAAATTGATTGAGCTAGATCGACTGGTATCCAGAATTAATTCCGATGTAATGCACAGTTCATCAATTATCGATGAAATACCAAAATCAATTTTGGAACACAATTCCAAACTTCATTCGGTTTAGAAAGCAAGATTTACCAATACCAGTAAAAGTTGGTATTTATGGACAGCTTTTCAAATCTACACCTTTCCTATAGAACGGAAGAAATCGAGAAGAAACAAAACAAAATAAAATGTATAAATAAAGATTGTGCTTCTTGATCTTGTCAATATTGATGTATTTTAAATTCAACTAAGCAATGGCATTTAAAAATCCTCCTATAATATTAAGATTTATGTTCCATAAAAATAAAAGCATACCGTTATACAGACAACACTTGATGTAGGGTTTATGAGTATCTGAAGAAACCTGGAGCACAACTGACCATGTACACCAGTGTTAAACTGAATCAAATGTTCATCATTTCTGATATATAGAGATTTATTATCTATAGGATGTGGTTAAAACGGATTACAGAATACCAATATGTTCCTGTCAAATTCAACGTATAATTTATCTTACAAGGAAACGGTTTCTGACCACAATAGTATCTAATGTCGATGATATTTGATAGGTTAACCACAGGATTGTACAATAGATAATGATGGGAGCAAAGGTCTAAAATTTAAAGTTATTATTAGAGACTAATAATAATATAATATCATTATATTATGGTAGTTAATTTTTAATGTGGAGATGGATTAATAAATAATAAAAATAGTTATTTAGATTATTGATCCCCAACTATTTCTTCCTTACATTAGAAGTTATAGTCAACCAATTCTTCTCTAACACTTTTTTATGGTATTCATTCTAAAATATAATATCTTGGATCTTCATAGGGACCTACTCTCTTCAATTATTTGCCCCCAAAATGCTTTCATTCTATCTTACTTTCATTCTTCACATCTTTTATCTCACCCACTTCAGCTTTCTTCAGTAAAAATTTCGTTAGCTCTTAGTATTATAATCTATACTCATGACTAATTCGATTATTCTTTGGCGGTATGAATAATATTTTCGAATGTTATTTTTATTTGTACTGAAGTATTTGGTTTTTAAATTTTGTTACAATGTCGGCAATGTGTGCTGAAAATATAATTAAGAGATTGTCATTATGTACTTCGTCAAATACATTTAAGCAAGAGTGGCCATCAATATTAGTAATAGATTTTTCTTTTTAAAGATATTTTTCAAATTTTCCTTTAGTAATTTAATTTGTTTTTTTTCAGAATTTCATGGGAAGAGATGATAATATCCAACTTCTCCCTCAATTAAATGAAATTGTTTTTGGTATGATTTTAAAACATTATCCAAGTAATGCATTAGAAGATACTATACTCCATTCTGTTCTTTCTTTTTTCCATAATATATTTGGTACAGTAAGTTTTTTTTTACTTTGATTTTCTTATTCTTTGATTCTATCATCTATTTTAGTAAAATATTTTCCCCTCTACAGAATATTTCAAATATCGTAAATTTGTTGAAAACCAACGATAGTGAAGAGAAGATTGATGTTTTAAATAAATTGAATCAATTATTGCAGGTAAATGTTTGTATTCATTCACAAAACGCAACTCACACCATTTTTATTGATGCTTATTTATCCGTCCCCTTAGGTCAGTATTCATGTCATCGATGGCTACTCTTCCTTGATAGACTATTTATCTAACTTGGGAATTCTTAAATTGTCTTCTGTTAAAAGTGTTTTAACAACTCTTCCTGCCGTGTTGTTTATGGCTTTTAACCACTGTAGTGAAAGGTAGGTTTACTTTATAATTATTATTTTTTTAACTATTATATTTGTAAGTGGAGAAAACCCACATAGAGGGGAAATAAATGAACAAATAATAAAGTTATGGAATGATTTAAAAGTATTCTAACTAATTTTTTTTTCAGTGAGAAATTATATGGTATGTACTTTTTATCAACAACAGCGTATCTTACCTCATTGTTTCGGAAAAGTTATGAAATATCTAACCTATTGTATAAGTGGATCGATGAGTGTATTCATTTTGATTTTGAATTAGAAGATGATACAAATGTATTAATTAAAGGTAAAATTTTATTTCTCAATATCTTTACCTATTTCTCTGCCGATTTTATCTTTGATGTTATATTAATTTCTTGTTATAATTTCAGCTTTGGAAACACTATATTCTGTTGGAGAAATTGCTGTCTGTCTTGATATTAAAACAATAGTAGAACAATGGAAGAGACTTGTAAAATTAACAAGTAAATATGCATGTTTTTTGAAAAGCAAATTGAATATATCTCTCCCCTTAAAATTTCTGTGTTCCAGTCTGCAAAATACGATGGCATCAATTATGATTGAAGAGGTATTTTTTTAATACCATTTTATAATAATAATGAGCAATTTTAAGGAAGAAATAGTTGGGGGTGCAGTCAAAGAAAACACCAAAATAAGCAAAACTTATTTATTATGTGCCGACGTTTCGGCCTACAATGTAGGCCACCCCCAACTATTTCTTCCTTAAATTAGAAGATACAGTCGACCAATTCTTCTCTAACATGAGCAATTTTATATTTGTAAGTAATCAAGTGATTTTTCTTGAAATATATATGTAATCATACTAATGAACTGTAAAAAATTAGGACCAAAAATTAGTTTAGAAAACTTTTCTATAATCATATATTTTAGGGGTGCCAATAGTGAAGGAATATATAGGTTTATATTCTCACTCTTTTCCCACTGATGCATTGAAATCACCAAGGATGATTTTATATCAGATTAAGGTATCTGCCTACACTCTGTTCTAGAGTGGCATGGAAGGCATTGTTTTTCTCTTTATGTGGTTTATTGGGGGGAAAAGAATACTTAAAAGAATGAGATTTTGTAATCTTCTTTTACTTCGAGATAATATATTCTGAGGCTAATTACTTTGAAATCAATAACTTTCTGGGCTACTTTTACCATCTTTATGCATGTTATGTGATTTCTCTTAGCAAGAGGCCTTAGGGTTGTATACTTAGGGCCTAATAAATACCTCATAAACGTTAATCAATTTCATATTTTGCATTCATTTTAAGTCTTATAAAAAGATATTTTTGTTAGCATGACAAGGTTAAATTACCCTAAAATAGCACATTATTTTATATGTAATCGTCAAAGTTTGTAGTGTATAAAAAAAAAATTGTCTCATTAAGTAAAATTATGTATCTAATGAAAGTAAATTATATTAGATTCACTTTACTTTCATTTATGACAACTTGATTTAGTTATTTAGTTTAATCATTTAATAAATAGAGTGGAACCCATTTTAATTATACCTTATTTTCCTTTATCTTTCCTAAAATTTCCATCAGTAATCCCATATATTCTTTCATAGCATGAGGTATTCCAAATGGCCAAATGGCTAATCCTTCGCAAACTTTCTCTCTGCGAATCTTCCAGATCCTCTTCCTCACCGGTTTTTCCTGCCTCACCCGACAAATTAAATTCATATTTCATCTCTGCTTCCTGTGCACCCGTCCCATCCTCTTTCAACTACCACACCAATGCACCCTTCAACTTTTACTTCCCTGACATTTCCCCAACAGACCTTATTTCCGCAGTAATGAAATCCCACACCAACTCCATGAGTCCAGATGGAATTCCTGCCAAATTATTAAAATTATGCCTCCCTGAAATTCTCCCAGTTCTCCTCTTCATTTATAACTTCTCCCTCCAGAATTCTATCTTCCCTACCTCTTGGAAAAAAGCCATTGTCATTCCCTTGAATAAAAAATCCAATCCATCCTCACCGGAAGATTTCCGCCCTATCTCTATCCTTTCCAATCTGTCAAAACCCCTAGAAAGACTCGTACAATCCCAAATTTCCAGCTTCCTTGAAGATTCCAACCAAATCGATCCCCTTCAATCTGGTTTTCGCCCTGGCTACTCCACGCAATCTGCCCTAATTAAAATCATCTCTGACATTCATACAGCCATAGATAATAAAAAGTTAACTGTCCTTATACTCCTCGACTTCTCCAAAGCCTTCGATTCCATTAATCATTACATCCTTTTTTCCAAATTAAAATCCTTATGCTTTTCCAACTCTTCAATCTCTTGGTTTCAATCTTTCCTCTCCCATCGTACCCAAGCAGTCTCCGTTCCGAATCTACCTCTATCATCATATCTCACTCTGTCCTCCGGAGTCGCTCAAGGCTCAAGCATATCTCCTCTCCTCTTCAGTGCCTATATTAATGACATCCTTCAATCAATCCTTCATTGTTCTCACCATCTATATGCAGACGACTCCCAGATCTATCTATCCTTCTCTCCCTCTGAGTTATTGCTAGCATTTGCCAAGATCCAGGAAGACCTAGATGGAATCTGTGCCTGGGCTAACTCCAATGGATTAAGGTTAAATGCTGCTAAGACTCAGGCCATTGTCCTTGGCTCTAAATCCCTCCTCAACTCTAATACCCAATATCCCACATTATACCCAAATGAACACCCTATCACTTTCTACTCCTCAGTTAAAAACTTAGGTTTCATAATGGATCAAACCCTGTCCTGGAATGACCATATTTCCCATATCTCCCGAAGATCAATTGCAACCCTAAAACTGTTCCATCGCTTTCGCCATCTCCTACCCAAGCCTACACGCAGACTCCTAGTTTCCTCCCTCATCTTTCCCCACTTTGATTATGGCTGTGTGGTGTATGGTGGCCTCTCGGTCGATCTCAATAAGAGGATAAAGAAAATAATGAACTGTTTCGTTCGTTTTGTATATGGGACACCGAAGCGTTCCCATGTTTCTCACCACTATGCCGAGTTAGGGTGGCTCTTCCCCTCCTTCCGAAGACAATATTTCCTTGGTACATTCCTGTATCAAATAATCAATAGTCACCGTCCTTCCTATACCTATAATCTCATTCAATTCAAGCCTTCCATACACTCCCTCACCACCAGATCTCGTCCTTCCGACCTTTATACCCCTTTTTATAGAACTGCCTCATTCCAAAACTCCTTTGTTGCCCGTTCAGCCACTTTCTGGAATTCCCTGCCTCCCAATATCCGTCATGCTCCTTCCCTCTCTTCATTTAAAACTCTACTATTATACCTCCTCCTCACGAAACAGTCAGACACTAGTTAACTTTGTATCATTCAAAAAGTTCTTATCATATTTTATTTTATTTACCTTTTTTCTTTTTTCACTTTTTATCCAGAGAATATTCTATTTTTGTTTATAATAATAATAACGCTACCTGAATTCATATATAAAACCCTGAGAACAGTTTTATCAAATGATTTAGGTCTCTTGCCTGTTACATATAGATAATGTATAAATTTTAAGAAAATCTCATTTGGCAGCAGGTTTAAGTAGATTGTAACTATTATTTTCCAAAGGATATATTTCCTATATAGCTAACGAGGACTTTAATTTTTCTTAGCAATGTGTTTTTTTTTTTGTTTTGTTTTATTCTCTTCTTATTCTTATATACTTTTCATCTACTTATTGCATTTAATTATATAGTATCTTTTTATTTACTCATTTCATTTAATTATGTATTATCTTACTTTCCTCTTGTTTTCTCTTTAATTAGACATTTAATTTAATTCTGGCCAGAGAAAAAATTATTACTTATGTAACTCTGTTCATTTATGTTATTCTTAAGGGACATAATCCCAGAATAAAGTTTTTTTTCTATCTATCTATCTATCTATTCCAAACACTATTTTATTATTTTCAGAAAGAAAAAGATGAAAAACTGAAGATTCGAGATTTAAAATTAGCCAATTTTCAGCTAAAAGTTATAGTGAAACTTTGTGAAATGTACAAAGGTTATTTAAATGGTTCTGAAGATTCTCTTCTTGATTTGCTGCTTTTGTTAAATAGGTAATTCATTCTACTTATTTCCAAATATAGACTAATACAATACTTTTTAATTATTCTTTTTCTTTTTTGTTTGAAATAATTTAGTATATCACACCTATGTAGAAACAATGATGTGTATTTTCTTAAAATTAGTTAACAACCATAGTATCAATACAATTCAACTTTAGTCAAGTATGTGGTAAAAACAAAAAAGACTTGTGACTCTTTCTATAATAATTAAGTGAGATTTTTTTCATTGAGGACTACACCATTTTATTATTACTATTTTATAATAAGTAGTGACATTGATTTTGTATTGCTTTATCATTCTAGTTCTGATCAAATATTTGTAAATATTCATAATAAACATTTTATAATTTTTTTGTTATTAATAAAATTCTCTCAGGGGTTCTGCTGAATCCCTGTTGCACTGTATGTTATGATGGATGTAATGATTGTTCCATAGGCTCTTCTCAATGTTGTCGTATAACATATCTTTATAATCATATGCATGTTTTTTAATTGTACACATTACATTTAACCTATTGATAATCTACCTGCTATACCACAAAATGCATATATTACATGATTTGTTCATAGGCTTTTCTTACACTGATTGGCATTAGTACCCATTAGTGTAGTTTGGCAAGGTTAGTCTGTATCTTAGCATCTGATTCTTAGAAATGTCTTTTAGTAGTACAGCATATCCTTAAACAATATGACCTTGATACTTTAGTTTGTGCTCTCTGTAGTGAAAAATGCTGTGCACGCCTTTTGTCACAGCATCCTGAAGCCTATCATGAATAAATGTCTAAGGCTGACAGTATAACTGAATAGTGACATGATCATCTCTCAAACTCCTGAAACTTTACCATCTTTCTTATAAATATCATCTTTAAGACGGGCATAGTTTTCTGCTTACAGTTTACCCTTATTGTGTTATAAAATTAAGCATATCTTTCTCTCGGTTTATTTCTCAACCAAAAACTGAACGGGATGATGACAGAAAGATGTAATGCTATAATCATCTCATATCAACTTAATACAATAACATTAAGGGAGCTCGAGCTGTGGCTGGATGGCAGGGGGTGTATAAATGTACACTGTCTTAAATCGACCCACTTGGGGCACCTGGCGCACCCCATTGTATTTAGCCCGCTGCAGGGAGAGGGGGCAGTACCTGCAGTGTATTTAGATCCCCCTTACTCGTGGGAACAAAATGAATCGAAACATTTTTGTACTAAACTCAACACCTTTATCTGAGAAAGAGCAATCTTCCTTAGACACTTCACTGCTATCGAATTCAGCAATGGATTCGATAGACGACTCCTCTGTCGGAGCCCAGTTGCAGGCACTGACTATGGAGTCTCAAGGCTTGAGGGTCATCATGGGGGCGGGGGAGGCTGTCGCAGCACATACTGGAGTTGCGGCGGCCCCCTCCGGATTCCCGGGGGTGGACCTCCATAATATAGGTTTGACTAACCTACAGGCACCTGGAAGTCTCGAGGGTGAGGAAGGTGCATCAGGTCCTTTCCTTAGGAACAGGCGTAGACGCGCTAAAAGGGCCAAGGACCTCTTGGACAGGGGCGCGGCTGGCGCCTCGACTGCGGAGCCGTTTCATGAGATTGCCGATGAAACTGCAAGGTTCCCTGAGGGACCGGCAGCCATGTCGGCGGCTCGGAAAGGGGTTCCAAAGTCGGGAGGGCCTGTCGTGGCTGAGGTACACCGGAGGGCGGCACCTGGCAGAGAGGCAGGGTTTCCTAGGAAACCGGCTGACAGGTCAGGTGCACGTGCTGGTGGGTCGCAGAGGCATACTGAGACGGGCTCTGGGTCTGCGCCTGTTCCAAGGAGCACTGCTGGTGGGTCGGGTTTCTCATCGAAGCCGACCACCAGTACAGGAGCACCGTATGTGCGGGCCGGGGAGAGGACCGCCACTGCTGAGAAGAGGCCCAGAACATCGACTGGCAGCACGGCTCCAGCAGCCAAGAAGCCAAAGGATACTGGGACCAACATCAAGTCATACTCGGGAGCAGCCAAGGATATGCTGGTGGCAGTGGTGCCCAGTAACTATCCGGAGGATAGGCTGACCTCGGATGACTGTGATGTTGTTAAAACCAGGATTCTGGACCGTTTAGACGAGATTGAGGTGGGCAGTACGGTGCGGCCGCAGTTCGGTGGCGTTAGCTATAGAATGGGTGGCTGCGTCGTTGCCTGCGCCAATCAACCTACGCAGGAGTGGCTTGCGGGGGTCATGTCTGATGTTTTTCTGGAGAGGGGTTTATCCCTTCGAGTGGGAAGCATCAGTATACTGACCCAGCAGGTGAAGGTGGGGGCCTTCTTCCCTTCTGATCGGGCGGTCTCTAATGAGGTCATCCTCAGGAGGTTGAAGGTACAGAATGGTGATATCGATGGCGTGCTCAGCTGGCAGGTGCATCATGTTAGGGCCCTGGATAATGGCTTTTATGCCATATTCAGGATCCCTGAGACAAGTCTCGGCAGCCTCAGGAGGTGCGGAATGCAGGTTCATTTCAGCCTGCATCGAGTAGCACTGAGGGTGCTGAAGAATAAGCCGGCTGAGCCCAGAGATGTGAAGAGGAGGGATGACAGGACTGCGAGGTACTTTGAGATTCCTCTAGGTGGAGTTGAGGAGGACCAGCCGCAGTCGGGCAGTGCTAGTGGCTCAGCCAGGGAACCCCTTGTGCAGGTTCCGGAAGCTGAAGTCACTCCTGATGAGGTTGATGAGCTCGCATTGTTGGCGGGTTCATCGGGCTCGGAACACGAATAGGCATGAAGCTGCTGCAGATAAATCTGCATCACTGCGTAGCGGCTTGTGGTGTGCTACAGCAGTATGTCAGAGGTAAGGATATTGATATTATTTTAATACAAGAGCCTTATCTCCTAAATGGTAGGATTGCGGGGCTTGGTTGGCCTGGCTACAGCTTGATTGCGGGGTCGGACCGGCCAAGCGCCTGCATCCTACACAAGAACAAATTTAAAATGCTGCCCCTCTGGCAATTTTGTTCCAGAGATCTTGCAGCAGCAGTGCTTTCCCCCTTTGGGGAGGTGATGAGGGCAGACATCACTATTGTAGCTGCATATCTGCCCTATGAGGAAGCTAACCCCTTGCAGCATGTAGAGAGGATGCTGGATGAAGGGGTTACCAATTTATTGGCGTCCCTGGACGCTAACGCACATCATGAAGCCTGGGGAAGCTCCAATAACAACCAGAGAGGTAAGTACATATTTGAGTCTATCATAAGGTCTGGTCTTGATATCTTAAACAGGGGGAATAGGTCAACCTTCTGTAATAGGTTGAGGTCAGAGGTGATAGACATAACAATAGCATCTAACGAGGTAAGTACCTACATCAAACACTGGCATGTCTCTGGTGAGGAGACATGCTCAGATCATAAATATATCCTATTTGACCTCTGCATTAGTGATCCCCAGACCTTGCTGTACAGAAACCCCAGGCGCACGGACTGGGGGTTCTTCAGCAGCAGTCTGGAGGAGAACCTTAAAAGCTGCCCTAAGGGCATCAAAAACACATGGCAGCTGGAATCCCTTAATGATGCTTTGACAAAAGCCATTATGGATGCCTATGCCAGCAGTAATCGTGTGTGCTGTGTCAGTTCCAACAGGAAAACCTCCTGGTGGAATGATAACTTGAATAAGCTAAGGAATGGCACCAGGAAGCTATTCAATGCTGCTAAGAGAACGGGTAAGTGGGAGACCTATAGAGCGTCTCTCACTGAGTACCACAAACAGGTAAGGAAGGCCAAAAGACAGGCATGGAGGAAGTACTGCAGCGATGTGGACAATATTCCTGCTGCCTGTCGCATCAAAAAGATAATGTCCAGGGATGTGGGACATACAGTCTTGGGAACGCTCAGGACAAGGAGCGGATACACGCAGAATGAGGAGGAAACCCTGAGGGAGTTGGCTGATTGTCACTTTCCGGGGTGCGAATCCCATTTGGCGTGTGAGGTGGCTCCGGAGGAACACATCTTAGGAACGGATGGTGTACATCTGGCAAAGGCTAGGGAGATCATAAACATGAGCTCCCTCAAATGGGCTATTGACTCATTCGAGCCCTACAAATCGGGGGGCCCTGCTGGTGTCTTGCCGGTCCTGTTGAAACAGGGATTTACGGCGATCAGGACTTACCTGCTTGAACTTTTGAGAGGAAGCCTAGCATTTGGATATATTCCTCAGAAATGGAGAACGTCCAGGCTATGTTACCTCTCAAAACCTGGCAAGGAGTCATATGATGACCCCAAAGCATTCAGACCAATAAGTGTGTCATCATTCTTGATGAAGACGCTAGAAAAGATCTTAGATAGATACATCAGGAACAGTGCGTTGGTAGCAAATCCAATACACTCGCTTCAATTCGCATACCAAACAGGGAAATCCTGTGAGGTTGCTCTTTTTAACCTGGTTACAAGATTGGAGAGATCCATGAAACAGGGCGAAACTACAGTAGGCATCTTTGTAGATATAGAAGGTGCCTTTGACAGAACACCTTACAGCACCATAAGTAGGGCGCTGAGGAGCAAAGAGATCGAGCCTGTTGTCTGCAGGTGGATTAATTCCATGCTGGAGCAGAGAGCTCTTATATCTGAACTAGGTGCCACCAAACTGTGGATCAAGCCCAGAGGAGGCTGCCCGCAGGGAGGTGTACTTTCACCACTGCTCTGGTGTTTGGTGGCGGACTCACTTCTGTCAGCAATCAATGGAGCAGGCTTCTATGCACAGGGGTACGCGGATGATGTAGCCATCCTGGTGGGAGGCAGACATCACTGTGTTATCTCTGACCTGCTTAAGACAGTGACGAATATTCTGTCGCGCTGGTGCTTGGATAATGGTCTGAGCATCAACCCGCGTAAGATAAACGTTCTGGCCTTTACAAGAAAGCGTAAGGTGGTCATAAGACTGCCAATGCTCAATGGAATCCAGTTATATTGGAACAGCGCGGTTAAATATCTTGGGCTGACGCTGGACGATAAACTGAGATGGAGACAACACGTGGATAACACGACAAACAAAGCCATTAGATTCCTGTGGGCTTGCAAAAGGGCAGTGAGAAAGTCATGGGGCTTGAAGCCGAAAATGATCTATTGGCTGTATGTCACGACCATTAGACCCATTGTGACTTATGCAGCCCTGGTGTGGTGGCAAGGCGCAGGTAAAAGTGGATCCAGACTTAAGATGGAGAAGCTACAGAGATTGGCCTGTCTAATGATGACGGGTGCGATGAGGACGACTCCTACTGCTACAATGGAGGTGGTGCTTGGGCTCAGGCCATTGATGCTGGAGCTTGAGTACCAGGCCTTGATCTCCATGTACAGGGTGCTCAAACAGAACATAATCCCTGGGGTATCTGATTTGTGTGGCTCGAGGGAACTGTTCACTAAAATTGAGGCAGATTGCATCTTAGCAATGCGGTCTGATCTTCAGGTTGGCACCGCGATGTCGCCTAAGTATATGGTCAATATTGACACAACGAAAAGGCACAGGCCCTGCAACGGCATCAATTGCTATACGGATAGCTCTCTTACGGCTTCTGGTGCGGGAGCAGGGTTCTGGAGGAGGGACAAACCCAGGGAAGGAACTTGGATCTCCCTGGGGAGGTACTCCTCAGTATTTCAATCTGAAGTACTGGCCATTAATTACTGTGCACAGACACTGCTGGATGAGCGGATGTCAGGTAGAAGGATTACTTTCTTCACTGACAGCCAAGCTGCCATAGGTGCGATAAGTGGACACAGTACCAACTCACGGATTGTGTGGGACTGCTATGCAGCTCTTAACAATTTGGCTGAGAGTAACAGGGTTAGCATCGAGTGGGTTCCTGGACACCATGGTATCCCTGGCAATGAAGAGGCTGATAGGCTGGCTAGACTAGGATCGGATAGAGTACCGTGCAGTCCTGAACCGGTTTGCGGCATCGGACTCAGCTATGCAAAGCGCAGAATAAAGGACATCTACCTTCGAAGAATGAACCAGCATTGGTGCAGACTAGGTGGCTTAAAACACTCTAAATTATTCCTTGACAGCTTCAATGAGAAGTTGAGCAAAGCCGCTCTGGAGCTGGGCAGGGAAGCATTAAAGACAATCATAGCGGTGATTACAGGGCATAGCAGGCTCAACGCCCACATGTTTAGGCTGGGACTGGCGGGTGTCCCCTCTTGCCGCTTTTGCCATGCAGCGGACGAATCACCCTACCACATTGTCTGCCTATGTGATAGGTTTGCCGACCTAAGATTTGAGACCTTTGGTCTGGATAGAGTCACCGATCTCAGGCAGCACGAAACTATCAACCCAGCAAGCATACTGAAATTTGTGGGTTCGACTAATCTAAGATTTTAATAAATCGCATATAGATGGGGCGCACAATAGATCAGTCATGGTCGCGGTGCACTTAATGCCCACTGTAAAAAAAAAAAAAAAAAAAAAATACAATAACATCATCAATTTTAATTATTCCCCGCCGTGGATAAAGTCTTTCTCTGTTAAGATTGGAAAACAGGTTTTAGAATTTTTTTTTAGATTTTAGAAACATTTTTCTGAATGTATTTGATTAATTCATTATTTATTAATATTCTCATCACTCAATAATTTATTCTGCAGCTTATTTTTCTGAATAAATATTTTATTTTAACACCATTGATTTAGCATAATATGCCCGCTCTATAAGAAACAATCATACATACCCAGGCAGGGAGAATGATCAAGCAGATTCTGGCTCTTGCAAAAGCTATAAACCTATCAGTCGTGTGTTTGAAACTTGGTGCCAGAGCTCCTCTGGAAGTCAAACCTCCTCTTCAGGTATTTAATGTTATTATTCTACTCAAAGGAACCCACTCTGACTGGGCGATTGGGTGATGATCTTACCCTGTTTACCTAATTGCTCTATGGATGGATATTTCCGATAGATAGGGTTTGTTTCATAGATGTCTTGCATTGGAAAAAGGAATATAGATTCTCTATTCCTTGTGCCTCCTAATATTATTCAGCCATAATCCCTGGATCTAGTATGATTTCTTAATGTTCTTAAATCTGATAGTTGGTGAAAAAACACTGATAATGGAGCTATGGAGCTCATCTCTGCACCATTAAAACCATGGTATGTAGCAATATGAGGTAAGGTGATCTCCCCTTTCCTACCTTGCAGTGGCCAATTATACTATTACTGATTGAGCATTATACTTTTTATTCTTTGAGATACTATTTGCTTTGTCTTAGTCAGTCTCACCATACCGGTTTATAACAGATGTAAAAAAATTGTTTCTCTTTTGCTCCATGAATAAACAAATATCTTGTTTTTTGAATTATTTATAGATTTCATTTTCCTTGCATTTTTATATTTTTCCTTATTGTTTGTATTATTTATTTAAATACTAACAATTACTTTACTTTGTACAGAAAATATTTAATTTTAATATTATAATATACATGTTATTACCTGGCTATGTCTATTTAATTTAATCTCAGTTTTAATTTTATATTTGATCTGGCTATTGTTTCAGGTGTTCTAGGTTGGGTAATAAGATTGATGATCCAGAAATAGAGAGATTTTTAGTTATAGGGGCAGCACCATTACTGTCCCATCTACTTGAAGATAGGCCTTTTATTGAAGTAAGAAGAATATTTCATTAAAGTGTTAATTTAATACTTAATTAAAATATTCAATTAATTTCACATTTAAATTATGGTTAGTATTATAATTGTTATTTCTGTTTATATTTTCAATTGTAAACTTTTGTGGTCTCCTAAAAAAACAATGAAATTTATGTTCCCTCCCCTAAGTTTGAGAAATCATTGTTCCAATTTCATAAAAAAATTCAAATTATATTTGTGTAAACTTCACTATTCTGAAATAATTAGCCATAGAATGTTTCCATAGACTCTGTCCGGAATAGAGAAGTCTGTTTGTTTGTTTATTTAATGTCACTTTATGCTGCTATGGCTAATCAGAGGATGCTGCTGTGGGAGTGGGTCTAAATTTTGTCTATGCAGGTTTAATTAGGACCTCCACTTTACGTCCCTTTAGAAAGACGACATAATCAAGGAAGTTTTACCCCCTTTAAAAAATCTTTTTATTACTTCCTTAATCAGTCCTCTCAGTCACTCCACACTATTTCCTAGGCACTGAACAGTACAAAACCTGAAGGGAAAAGGGGCCCATTAATGCTCAACTTATAAGTCTTGAACCATAAGCACGGAGAAAATTAAAAGAAGATTGCAAAATGGTTAGGGGTCAAATTACACAAGATAAGTCTGTCTTATTTTGTGTAATTTATTGACTGCAACTCCTAACCATTTTACACTCTTCTTAGAATTATCCAGTCAATCTTTTTCATTTGAAGAAGAAAATTATTATTGCTTAAAATTAAATATAAAACAGTAGGTCCCAAATATTATATTTTTTAATATTAATTACATTATTCAATGTCTCATGTGGTTTGCATTCATAAGATAATTTCATGGTTTGTTGTGTTTCAGAAGTTTACTAAAGTGACAGACAATTTAAATTCATTGTCTTCTGAAGAAGCTGTTGGGTTTTTATTCACTCACATTCGTCTTTTAAAGTTTTTGATTTCCTGTAGTGAAGAAGAGGTTAAAGGAAATTGGTTAAAAATTCCATTATTATCAAATATAATACACCTGTTTTCAATGAGTAAGTTGACTTTTTTACTATTTGTCTTACATGATAATTATAGTGGTATATATTTTGATTTTATTTAATTGATTTAGTGCTCACTTTCTGCCAAAAATCAAATTTTAGACATTAATATAATATTTTAATGTCGATATTTTTACTGTTTAATGATATGTAAATTTGTTTAAATTTCTTTTATTTTGTTTCAACACTATATTTAATAAGAATATGAAGACATATTTTTTTTTAAGGAAAAATTATGATATCCCTTATACAATTTAATAATTGTTTGTTTTCTTGGGTTTAGGGAAGTAAAACATCTAGGTCATCAACGCCCGTTGGGCGTCAATTTAATAATTAACATTCTTTCTAGGTTCTTCACTTCTAAATTTAAATATTAAAATTGAAGGAACTGATGCTTATACAACATTAATCAGTGTATGTGTTGCCTTTATGATATCTTGTTTGTCATGTGAACAGTTTATTGAAACCGAGTACACCTTGATAGAATTTCTCTTCACTTCTGATATACAAACTGGGATACTGATATCTGACATCATGTGTCTTATTGGAAGGTTTGTTATTTGTTTTTATCCTACAGAGTTGTTTTGCTAACACAAGACAAATCGTTTATGATTTTACTAAAATCGATTTATATTTGTAATGAGCTTGTACCTTATTGGTAATAAATATTTTCTATATGAAGGTTAACAAATGAAGAAGTTTGCCTTGAGGAAACAAAGTTTATGTGCCATTTTTTGTGTAATGTGAACTGGTTTGGGATGCAAAGCCCACAGACCTGTGTAGTTGGTCTTACTGCTGGAAGGCTGTTCCACCTTCTATCAAAAAATGGACAAGATATCATTGAAAAACAATTTCAGCTGTATTCACATCCTCATCTTTCATTTTATTTAAATCATGATTTTATAATGCCTCATGAGATGATTAAGAATATGTTGTTACATAAAGATACTAAAAAGTGTACTTCACATCAATTTTTAAATATGGTAAGTTTATAATATGCATCAGTTTGTTCCTAGTTCAAGTATTATATTATGTTATTATTTATTATATATATATTTTAAATTAATTTATTCTTTTGATGTTTCAAGTTGACTGTATCTTCTATTTTAATAGTGTAATCACCTACCATTGAAAACAAAAATATTTCTGTACAATATTAGTATGTTAAATTATATTATATTTGAAATTCTTTTTTTTTTTAGATTGAATCCATTACACTTTGTAATAGCATAAACGATGAAGAGACATTTAAACAACTGAGCGATGCTTTTATTGAACTTTGGATTGGATTTGAATCCTACCTTAGAAATAATAGTAGGCAGCCAGATTGGTGGTATTACATTTTCTTTTTATTTACAAAAGGCATTCCAAAATATTATGGATATAGGGGTAGTAGTATGATTAGAAAGGTATAACAATCATTAATCACTATTTTGATTCATTAAGATAGACAGCTTTTCTTTCATGATTTTTTTTTTTTTTAGATTCTGGTTGATTTGTTGGACTTGTCAATGTTAAAGCAGCCTTCCATAAATTATTACATTTGTATTATAATAAAGAATTTAGCTCATAGTATTATATCTCTAAACGATAACACTGTTTTTGATATATACAGAAACTGTATATCATCTTCTAACTTTCTCATCAAACAAATTGTTATTGAAAGTTTTGTCTACTTTGCTAATATTCATCATGAACTTTTAAGGAGTGTATCAAATGATGAGAATATAGAATATTATATAAACGACTACTACAAAAAAATTCCATTGTGTAGAGCTAAAACCATATTTAATTTTTCTAATGCATTCATACATAAGTGTTATGTACAAGATTCAAATGTTCCTCCAAATAAAAAAATTAAATATAATTCAGAAAATGAAGAAATTAGTTTGTTATTATCTAAACTAGTAGATTGTATAAAGCAGATAAAAGAGCTTATCATTGATAGAAATCTCTCACCTGAGGATATGGAAATCATAAATTCAGCAATAAGTGACTTAACCAAGTTTAAAATTGAAAAATAGTTTATTACTGTATATTAAACCAAAATTTTGTTCTGTAATACAAAATTTGTCACATTTGTAAAATTCTGGACAGCTTTACTTACATATTTTTAATTACTTTTTTTTTATAGATTATTTATTATGAAATTGTTTTAAAGATCTGTTTTAAGATTTCTAAATACATTTATAGCTTCTAATAATTTTCTTGTTAATATCATAGTAATTATCTTGTATTCATTATTTTCATGTAAATATGTACATATTTATATATTCTAACAATTTACAATAAATAAGATTTACTGATTAATATTAATAATTAAACAACACAACGTCCTTACATGCATGATACAGATAATAAATTATTTCTCTGGCTTTCTCCATTAAATCATTTATTAATTATTTCCCCTCAGCCTCACTTAAAACTTATCCCACATATACATCTAATAAACTTTTTGGGCCTAATTGAGGTTTTCTTATTTCTTTACTCCTGTGCCTAAATATTTCTACATTAATCTCTTCAGACTGAATATCTATCCTCAAAGTTGGTGTTCAACATTCCCAATTTGATGTTGTGGGTGAAAACTCCTGAGTGCGTACTTCTTCATCCCACAAAGTATGAAGGCAAATACCTTTCATTGGTTATCCATCTTGCTTGCTATTACTCTTCACTCTAGGTTGATATTGTACCATCTTTTTTCATCTTACATATCCTAGCCCTATTGACCCTATGAATATTGTATGATCCTTAGATATTTTGATGATCTTATCTAACCTTTCCCCTGCATCAGTCCAATTACTCTTAATCTAAACATGATATCTAATATCACCCTAATTTCAACCATTGATTATGTACTAACACTATAAATAATGCATAGCATTAATTATTTTTGAAATTAAAAAGCTAATGAGCAACTAAAATATTAATAAAAAAAAATTTTATAGCCACTTAACCACAAATACACCAAACAGGAATATGCAAAAAGATTCATTTTTAGCTGATTCATAATTTAGGCATTATGAACATGTGTCATTCCATGTCAAACCAACAAGGCACTCAACTTGACCATTTCAGATTTGGCTGAAAGTTGGTTTATTTATACTCCCTGACATCCTGAGCTGAAATATAATATTCAAAAAATTGTATTTCTGATAGTTTTTTAGTTATAATTTTTTAAAAATCACAAAATGCCGCATTTTTTAACGTGTGCTAAAATCTGTAATAACTTTGGTTTTATTAGTGCTAGAGAGCTGACAGATAGCTCATTTTAAAGAGGGTTTAATTTGATACCCAGCTTGAACACATTAGGGGAATAAAATATCACAAACATTTTTATTTAAATTTAATGTTGAATAATTTCACCATTCCGAGGCCAAATTGAACCCAGAAACAAGGCTGGAAGATGGGTAATATTGCCAGGAATCAGCTAGTGAGAAATCAACATTCTGTCAAACCCACACTTTCTGGAGAGATGGGTCAAGAGTTGAATTGGAGTCATGGTGGTTTCGTCGCCATTTAAGCAATAAAAATACATAGTTGATCGAACTCAGATCTTAAGCAATTTCCAACAACAATGCCAAAGCTATTGATTATAAGGAGTTGGGAGTACCCTTAAAGTTTATTGACTATTTGCAATGACAAATGTAACCTATCGTCAGATTGCAAGGGGATCTCCTTTATTGAAGACTATAAGAGGCTTAAGGAAGGGAGGTGCCTTGTTATGTCTATTAATTACAACAGGCTTGTTCAATTATCAGGCAACATGAATGATCTGGATATTGTCACTCACTCATTGAAAGGACTGAAAACAGCATTCTTATCACTGATGGAGGCAGCAGAAGGGATGGGTCTATGCTTCAATGAAGAAAAAAAACAAATATATGAGGACATGTGATATTACAAGTAATGGAGTACAGAAGTTTGTAGATATAGGTCCTTACAAATTTCAGAAGGTTGATAGCTTTATTTTCATATGAAATTGACTAGAAAATGTTCTGGAGGTAATATTCATTGATAAGAAAGTGGTGGTGGGAAAGAGGTTAGATGGATGGATCAAACAACCTTGACTGACTACAGAATTTTTAATGTTCTCCTGATGCTATGACATAACGTCTCTGTTGGCCATACCAGTCCTAATAAAGGTATTTTGTTAAACCAATTACTACCACATAAAATTCTTGGATCTGCTCCTGTCAAAATCAGTATTAGAAGACACAATGAATAGGAAAAAAATAGTGAAAATAAATTGCCAAAAATAAGATCTAAGCCAACACGAGGTTTAATTATCATCTAACAGGCAGATAATCTGAATTGAGCTAGTTCCTGACAGTTTAATGATAGCGCAACTCGTTTCGGAACAGAATTATGAATGAGATGGGTGGGAAAAAGTGATGATTTTATATTTAATTGATTTACAGGAATTTGTCGGACGATCTAATCCAATCGAATTGTAACTTTCATAGAGTATTGTTCGTTTGTTCATTTAACGTCACTTTATGCTGCTATACATTGGGAGCTCTAAATTTTGCCTGTCCAGGTTTCATTAGAATAAGGATTTTTAACGAGTGCCTGACATCGTACAGGCTCGGGATCCCCGTTTAACGTTCCTTCCGAAGGACGGCATAATCAAGGATTTTTTACTCCCTTTAAACACCTGCCGGGCTACGAACCCGTGATCTTGGGGTTATTAGTGTGTTATGTTATTAGTAACCACTAGACCACAGGTCGCCCTTGGTAAGTGTATTGTATTACATCTAATTAACATTCTATCTGATGATAAGTAACGTAAAGTAAAGAAAATATGAGCGATTCGATTTAGTACCCTTGGCAATACCGAGGAAAATTTCAAGGCAAAATGGCACACCTTTTTTTTTTACTATTTATGCATTTTTTAAATTTATTTATGCATGATTTACTTTCAAAATTCATACATGGAGCCCGAATTATACATTGTAGTTAAATTGCCTCTTGTTTTAAATAATCCCTTCTATACTGAAGGAAAATAATAAGAATTTTTGAGAAATGTTGAAAATGATCGGGGTGCAGTCAATTAAAGTTACGCGAATAAGTACGACTTATTTTATTTGTTCCAACGTTTCGGCTTAATTTTAGGCCATCAAAAGGGTAAAGGAATGTTGAGACTAAAAGCAGCGCAGTCTGAGTTACTCTTAGATCCTACATCCCTCTGCCCTGATGATGTCCTTAAATTAGCCGAAACGTTTGCACAAATAAAATAAGTTGTACTTATTCGGGTAAAATATATTGACTGCGCCCCGACCAGTTTCAACATTTCTCAAAAAACTTCTAGTCAATCATTTCCTCATCAATAAGATTTTTGCTTATATGAATTCCTTTCAGGAATACTGTCAAAACAAATACCCAGGAGGTTGTCCATAAATGCTGCATTCATGAGCAAGTTACATCGTCCTGTCCTTTCTATTTCATTATTATTAGTTCAACTTAATGAAGTTGTCCTCATCGTGGTATTATCACTATAATCTATTTTAAACAAATTTATGTCAATTTGGCAGTTTACTAAATCTACATTAATGTTACTAAAATATTTTTCCCACCCCTCCAACGAGTATTTTAAATGAATTTTTTCTAATGTTCATTTGGGATTGTTTAAAAAGTGTTTTGTTTTCATATATATGTATATATATATATATATATATATAATAAATGCTATATTAATTAAATAAAAACTGTAGTTCTGTTTTTACAATGTTCAAAATTCCTCCCTTTTATAGTAAGTTTAGTGTAAACGAAATGTTATTTAAAACTTCTCTTTCATTTTTTGTTTGATATATCTTTTATCCAATTATCCTTGAAAAGATTACTTATAAAATATAAGAGAAAGCATACATTTACAACTATGTTTTTTGGACCGTCTCATGAGAACACTGATCAAAACATTGGTTAAGTGCGGTTAGGAATTCATTTAAAATTGGAGGTGTTGATAAGCCAAAGATCTGTTAACATAAACTTTGATGGCATCGAAATGGATTTGAATAATTCTGGTTTACATTATGATTCTTCAACTGATGAAGTTTTATGTAATACCATTTTATAATTAAACAATTTTTCAGCATCCCATTTAAATTTATTCCAAACATAAATGTTTTATGGTTCTAGTGTATGAAGAAGAATCTAGTTTTGCTTTAACTGATGATAGTTATGTTACTGTGGACGAACATTTCACTGGGGAGTATGTTGAATCAGAGTTCCATGAGAGAAATACTATTCTTGTTGATGGAGGTGAAAATTTTGGAGTGAGCTCGATTGCTTTTGATTCTTTTGAAGAATTGTTGTGGATGGGCAATCAAGGGGTAACATGCATATACTTCAGGATAATTTTCATTCTATTATTTTTTCCTAGAAAATTGTTGGTAATTTTAACTTTTACAAAGGGTCATGTAACTTCATATTATGGGCCGGATCTACAGAAGTACACCTCATTTCAAGTTCATGCTTCTGAAGAAATAAGATGTATTTATTCAACTGAAGGTGGAATTCTTTGTTTAACTCCATCTATTCTTCGATATCAGATGAGAAGAGGCTTGCCAATATTTACTCACAGGTACCTAATTATCAGGAATATTAACTTTGTGAAATTATTTTTGACTAACAATCTTAAAAGGCTTAGTGAACCTAAAGGTTGGATCCCTATACCATCAAATACTGGGTAGAACTTTCTGTACACCAATCACTGTCTGTGACATTGAGATCCATCAGTAGTGTTACTTGTAAATTAATCAGTCTGTGACTTATCCTAATAAGAATATGTACATATACACCTTATGTGTAGTGTTATATGTTTTGAAGGAAAATCTTCGCCCCTACCACTACTATCCCTCCAATTCAAAATATATATTATACTTTAAATTGACTTTTACCTAACATTTCGGTGTTAGTAAAATGTTAGTCCAAACGTTCACCCTAGATGTATTATATACCTAAGTATAAATTAGTCAGATGTGTTGTCAATGAAGTTCGAAACACTAATTAATATAACTTATTATTCATTGGGTTCTGACAATTACAAAACTTTTCATTAGGCCCTACAAGTGTGAATGGAATTAAGTACCCTCGGGAAGAACAGAAATAAATATCCTTACTGACTTAATGGTACTACAAAATAAAGGATTACATTAAAAATAAATTAAAAAAATGTACTTAATCTTTTTTTTATATATAATAATAGTTGCTTAAATTATTATTTAATATGATTGAGTTTGGTAAGCTTTGCTGCATCAAAACTGTTATTTTATTATTATTATCATTATTATTGGCGAAATATCCCTAGAAATGGAAGACGTTAAGCAAGTAACTTACCATTTGTCTACTTTGTGTCTGAAGTTGTCTCTTTCTAAAATAAGTTTGCATTTTTGAGGTCTTTTCGAATTTCATCTAGCTAGAGTGTGGAATTCTCAAGTGAAGTTATTTAATCTATTAATCTTTTTGTCAAACGATTTTCTAGTATTCGGTTGAGATGACCAAAGAATTTCATTCGCCTTTTCCTAATATCAATTTCGATGTTTGTATACTTTTCTGTTGTTTTAATTAATGTTTGTAGTCTAAAACCGTCTTGGGTTCGTCTTCCTCCTAGAATTTTCCTGATGATCTTTCTCTCTTCCTTTTTTATTTCCTCAAGTTGTTGTCTCCTGTTAAGGGTTAGTGTTCACTTGCATAGAGAATTGTTGGTTTAATGAAAGTATTGCAGTGTCCAATTTTTGCCCCTCTTGATATTGATTATTTGTTGTAGAGGTTTTTCGTTAACCCTAATCCTTTTAATTTTTTGGAGGCGATGTTGCTACTGTTATTTTATATTTATTAGAATATTAAAAATATGTTTATTTATTGTCCAATTTTTTTATTTGTGGGAATCAATAAAAGCTATATATCTTAACGTTATACTAACAAGATAGAATAAAAGAATAGGTAAACAAAATTTATTTTTTATAATTTTTTTGTTCCAAATTAAAAATGAAAAATCCAGTCCTTAAATGAAAAATTGGTTCATCATTGTATTTGTAATGAAAATAATTCAAGAAACAGATGATGTTTTATTACTATATGATTAGTAAATCAGCCATTAATTAAAAAATATATTTTTATTTTTTGAATTTAAATATTTATTTGAGGCGAAAGTTTCTGTAATTAAGTAATGTTAATGAGTTGAGTATATATCATGATTATGTATTCAACTCAATTGATCATATACTATCATATTATTATATAGTCATATATATCATTACATTACGCTTCTACAGTCTGGCTGCTTCTTGTATGATCATTTCGGTAAAAATAAATTTATTATGAAATAATTCATGTGTAATGAAATCACAGCAGATGTTGTTATAGCATCATGTGATTAGTAAATGAGTATTTATTTATTTCAGATGAAAATGGTGGAGCTGAGATTACCAAAATTAATCTCAGAATTATATACAGTATTAAATTGGTATCTATTTAATATTTACATTATAAATCTTGATCTTTATAAACACTGAAATAATTATTGAATGAATTTCAAAAAAGAAAACGGTACTAGAATGTTTTAGGGCCTGTTGACATCAGCGCGCTCAGGTGTCACCTCAACTATTTGGACCTTGTCTTATGCTGCCTACAATTTATTTAAAATAGTATTGCCTTTTATTATTATAGAACAGATTTTTTATCTATTTTTCTTTTTATTTCTCTTTAAAAGAAAAATAGATAAAAATTAAAACAATTAACAAAAAAATTTAATATTTTAGTCAGATATCATCATTTTTCTTTAAAATATAAATATTTAAAATATGATAATATGAGAAACATGTCAAGAAACAATGAAACATTTATTACAAGCAATGTTCATTAAAAACAATAATAATAATAAGGAATAATCAATCACTGTTGAATGAGACATGTTAAGCTGTTCGTCACAAAACTTTATGGAAGTCAGTTCCTCCTGAAGAAATAGGAGAGCTGACTTTTCATCAGTCACCGTGCGGAAAATCTTCATTAAATTCTAACTCATATTGTCAAAAAAATATGAAAACACATCCATGTTCACTTGACACAAACAATAACAAAGGACTAAGAAAGGTTACAATAACAGTAGGAGATGGTTAAGAAAAGTGACACCTGAGCGTGCTGATGCCAACAGGCCCTAAAACATACTAGTACCAAGAAAACAAAATTGTTGCATAACCCCTTCTTTAATTTAAAATATGTTGATGAATTAAAATGTTGGGTAACCATGGAAAAATGAGTATACAGATAAAGGAAAAAATCCTAGAATGGAGCAAAAATAGAGTAGATGCAGAAATCGAAGAAATAATGATAAACAGAAAAAAAACGTCGGGAATTAGTTTTTTACCATTGAGCAGCTACGATATAAATGAAAAAAAAATATCAAATTACATTAATATAATGTGTATGATGGAAAATAGTCGACTGGATAATTTTAATGATAGGTTGAATTAGTCAGGGGGTGCAGTCAATGATAACACAATATATTTATTATTAACTTATTTTATTGTGGCAAGGTTTTGGCCTAAAATGTAGGCCATCTACTTTTAATTTCTTTCCTAGCCCTGAAGATGGCCTACATCTTAGGCCGATATGTCGGCACAATAAAATAAGTTATGCTTATCTTGTGTTATCATTGACTGCTACCCTGACTAATTCAATCCATCATTAGAATGTGTAGTAGTGATATATGGGCCATGGAATTCATCCCTCAACATAATTTAAGGGAAAAAAGTTATCTGTTCTGCAGGTTGTCGCTTTGAGTTGAAGTTACTAGTTTTAACTTTTTATACGTTTTATTTTTAATATTTTCCGAAAATTAATGTGAGCTTTAATATGGAAAGGAGATTGTAATTGTGGATAATGAGTATATTTTGGTAATCATTTCATCATGAAATAAAAGTTTCAACTAATATTTCGAAGTAAGTATAGATGATCTTGTTGAAACGTTGATTTCTAGATCAAATGATTATTAAAGTGTATTCATTTCCCACAATTACATTCTCTTTTCCATACTAAAGCTCATGATTGAGTTCATCTTGCCTAATAAAATTTGTTGACCTCCACCCGGATCATTTTCTTAGCTTAAGATAACTTGTATTTATGGATAATATTAAAAGAGACCTACACAAAGAGCCCGATATAGTGAAAGTCATCCAGCTCAAAAGACTAAGATAGTTGGGGCATGTGGAAAGAGTGTACCCAATGAGAACTCCAAGTAGGATGATGTACAAGATACCGAAAGATGATTCAAGATTAAGAGGGAGGCTCAGATGGCTCGACGATGTGGAGGGTGACCTGAAGGCGATGGGTATAACATTTCTATAAGATTATCAGAGATTACAATGTAATTTTCTTAAAAACATCAATCATTTTCCTTATATTAGAGAAACCATTTGAACATAGTGAGGTGGCCCATCCGATTTATTTCAATTTCAAAATTACACTTGTTGGTTAGCATTTTTATTGACCAAGAAATTCTGAAAAAGTTTGTTGATATAATAGAAATATTTTTGTCCAAAAAAAAAAAAAATATCTGAGTGGTCAAAGGGTTTGGTTCTACTGTGTGAAAACTTGAAAAATATACAATTAAATACAACAACACGAATGAAATCCTGTAAAGTGGTGCTCAATCTAAATTTGGATTAAAAAAAAAATATGATTAATAAAAGAAACAGAAGTGATTTTGGCGATATAAATATTGGGCGGAATAAGTTTGCGCTGTTCAATAGATTTAAATACTTAAAAAATGTTTACAGTTATAAAATGATATTGATTATTTTTCATTCTCAACTTTGCTTAGATAGTATAGAGTCTTTTGTCCTGAAACTTAATTTAATTATAATTTCAACCATTTTGCATGGATGTGAAACAAATGTGACCACTAACTTTGAAGGATGGATGTCATAAGGTCTTGTATTTTTAATTACAGGAACACCGTTACATTTTAAACTCCCTTCTTATTATAACCTCTCTAGCAACCTTCCACTTTATACATAAATCACATGGTCATTATTATTTTTACAACACAGTCCATTGGAGAACTTTCATTCTGGTAATAAAATTGTAGTGATAGAATTATGACAACTGAGATGGACCTGTAAATTTATAACTGCGTAATGAACGAATCCCTAAAAAGCAAGTAAGCACTGAGCTGAATAGTAAACATCCAGGGAATAGATGGGTAGATGGAAGATTGCATAGAGGTTGATCTTATTAATTTGAGTTCGAGCAGTAATCTATGGTTTCAGATTTGTAAAAAGCGATTGGTTGGGTTGACATCAACCTTCTGGGTTCACTAGGCCTTATAATAATAATATTATTATTATTATTATTTTTAAAGAGTGGACATTTGAGTTTGGCCAAATCTTGGAAACAGTATGCTCCGAAGAATCTCTCAGCTTAACACTGTTAAGTAGTATTGTACCTTATTCAGTAGACATTATATCCTAGGAAAAGATCAATTGAGCAACTTATATTTATATTTAATGTATTGTATTATGTATAATTTACTTTGTTTTGAGTTTTATGATAAATTATTTTATTTTTTTCAGTTCAGAAAATATGGTACAAATGCAGTGTTTGATTCAAAGAAAGCATGCTCCGGATTCTATTTTAATTGGTGGGCACACCTCAGAAATAATTGAATTTAATATGGCCACAGGAAGAGAAATAAAAACAGTAATTTTTTATGCTATTTTAAAAAGTAGTGAAATATTTTTAATTGTCAGTTATTGTCATTTTTAAATTTAATATAATAACTAGTAACACTCTTATAGGTGACATTTATGAACAGAAAGTTCATAAAATCATCTTTTACATTGTGTAAACGTTTGTTTGATCCTCACCAATAAGTAGTTACTAATTCATGTTGTTTAATTTTTATTTTTTTTAGATTAAAGTTAGTAAGGGAAGTTGTGCAATAATGAGAGAACAAGGAAGATTTCTTTGCTGTGGGGAACCTAGTGGATATGTTGAGCTTAGAGATCCTCGGACACTGTCAGTAGAACATGTAATTGAAACACATAATGGCAGCCTCTCTGATTTTGATGTCCATGGAAATCTTTTAGTGTCATGTGGTTTTTCCAATAGGTAACAGCTTCTCAAGGAGTTACTTTAGATTAATTGTGTTTAAAATATATAATTTCAGACTTGTCTTTATGTTATAACCAGACTAATAAATTTTATTATGATATCGATCTAAAGTAACATAAACTTAATCTGTTAAAATGCTAACAACAATTAAATTAATGTATTTAAGCTTGTTTGAGTTTTCTGCAATCATTTTTATAGTTAACATTGCTAAACTAAAGACTGCTAAGTGGTGTGAGTAGCTCCTTATTTTACTCTTGGTACCACCATGGCTATCTCTTGTTTTGGCCCCATTTACCAATTGAAAGTAGTGGCAAAATACAATAAGAAGCTTATATTAACTATGCATGATTATTTTAGCATAATAACTAAGAAAGAAGTAATACATTGATTAGAGTGAGTATATGTTCAAGCAATGTTTCATCAAACAAACATATTCAGGATTCAATTTGTATGGAAGAATAGAAGCAAATAGGTTTTTGTTATATTAAGTTAATAATGGTAAAGGCCGCTGAACGCGGTCAGTTTGGTATGTTCATTTCTAACTGTCACTTCTAACTGAATGCAACATTCATATCCACACGCCCACTTCGGTGTGTCGGTTCAATGTGCTGCCCCTTGGACATATTAAACACAATTTTGTGTTTAAATCATGTTTTTGGACGATGAATTGTTATTTCTATATAGTGAAGTTTTTTGTTTGTTTATTGTTTGTTATGATAGTCCATTGAAGTTACTTTCCACCAACATTCCTCCCCTCTGAACAGGTCTATAAATTCTAAAAGAAGATCTTTGCCCATATTATCACTCAATAATCAACACACAAAACAAAGAAATACAAACGAGGTCTGGAAAAGCGATTGAAAGGGTGCTTATCGCCCTTCTCTATCCAAACGACACCTGTATGCATGCTCATATAACTATTGTGACCAACTAAACTGACCCGACGATACACAAGCTCACTTCGGACTGTCTTCAGTTTGGTGTATCACGCTGAAATGATGAATTTACATCAATCCATCAGTCCACTTTTTCGATGGACTTCATCAATTTAGCTTACACATGGTCAGTTTGATGTGAACACATCATCGTGTGTAGCGGCCTTAAGATCCAACATTAACTAATACTTATTAATCAAATTGCAAAGTTCATTGTATA
This sequence comes from Arma custos, assembly GCA_037127475.1. Taxonomy (NCBI): domain Eukaryota; kingdom Metazoa; phylum Arthropoda; class Insecta; order Hemiptera; family Pentatomidae; genus Arma; species Arma custos. The sequence continues at coordinate 117,490,804 of CM073764.1, read as the reverse complement.
AAATAATGATAAATCCAGTATTTCAGCTCCTGTCTTTTTTTTTCAACCTTCCACAGGTGGTTAATATTTACTAAATATTTTTTTAAAATACCTTTAAAAAATATATTTTTCAGTTTCTGTAATTTTGTATTTATGCGACAAACTTAATTTTCGTATTGCTGGTTTGAGTTTACTGAAGTATATTCTAACTTTTATTTATTTTTGGTGGTATTAACCATTTTATTATAAATATGTTATGATATATTTATTTTGGTAATTCCTGAAACTCTTATAGTTAATTTTTCTCATATTTTTTAGACAGGGTAGTTTGGCTGTTGATAATCTACTTCTAGTGTATGATTTGAGGATGCTTCGATCTGTAGCTCCTATTTCAGTTCTTCTAGATCCTCTTTTGCTTCGATTCATGCCTTCCTTTTCCTCCAGGCTTGCGATAGCCTCTCCAACAGGAGCGTTACAGTTTCTTGAAACTGTTACTTTATCTGAGCCTGACATGACTGTTTATCAGGTAACACTTAAAATTAAACTATATTTTAATATTCTCATTACTTCATTTGTTTAAATTGTATAACATAATGTTAGATTATTTTATAGGTAAATTTTGGTGCTGGAAGCATTTTGACATCATTGGATGTAAGTTCTTCTAGCCAGGCTGTTGGTATGGGAGATACTGGTGGTTCATTGCACTTGATGGCCTCATCACACAACCCAATATATAATGCCTTCTCTAGACCAACTGAGTTCCCAGATCCTATTGAACCGTACTCATCAATTGATATTAATGATACTCTTGCTATCTATAGCTCTATACCACTTCCTGTAACCTCTGGACCTCTTTTATCAGATTGGTCTGAGGAGTTCATTAAAGTTGCTTATAGGTAATTATTTTGATGTTATTTTATTGAATTGTGTCATTTATTTTATTTTACCCATATATATTTTTTTAAAGGAGTTTTTCTATATTTGATATATATTGTTGGCTCAATCTCTTTGGAGGTGCTTCCGTCCATGCCAGCCAAGTATCATTATCCCAGCCAGCACTTTCATCAAATTCAGCTTTCTATTTTTTCTTTTATCTAATCTTAGAGATGTGATATATCAAGTAAAAGATCTAGGAATGTCATGAGGATAGTTCAAAATCGGACTGGCTTAAAAAAGTGTTCATGTATTTAGGTCTTTACTTATTTAGCACAGATGATCAAACCACTTCAGCTGCTTCACTTTGATATTATTCCTAAAAGTGTATAGTACTTCAAAACCTCCACTTTTTCATTTCTGGTTTGATCCGTTCTTATTTGGTATGCTCTTCTGGATTTACTTCTTTTCATTTGGTAAAACTCTTCTTTACTATATTCCTAGTAAACTTAAACTTACATCAAGAATTACTGGTGATTGGTTGATTTTAATAGTTAATATATGTTTGGCATGTTGAAAATAAGTTTATTTGATGTCCTTGAATCAATTTAGGACATCCTTTCATTTCAGCCTACATAAAATCCTCAATTCATTAACTAGGCTATTAGAAATAAAGTATATTAAAATATTATTCAATTCAGGTAATCCAAGTACCACTACACATTACTATATTTGTAGATGTTTCTTTTAGCATAGCTTACTTTTTCAGACGAACGCCTCCAATTGATCCTGAAATTCTTCGTACAATGAAAATGCAAGGAACTGTGGGCTATGCCCCTAATCCAAATACTAAACGAAGGAATCAGGTATTATAAGACAACTTTATTTTTTTATTGGATTTGTTGAATTGTCAGAAACTTTATACACAGCAATCAGAATAAATAAAACAAAAGGTTGTTCGCTTGTATGTTAATATGTCATAGATGATCATCAATAAAAAATAATTATAGAAAGCAAATGGAAAAACCACTATGCAAAGTCTTATGTTTCAAAATTCTGGAGTAAAACAAACACTTCCCAGTTGATGTTTCACCTATTCAGGCATTATCGAGATACAAAAAGAGTTAGATAAATCACATCTCGAAGAAGAAAGTGCAATACATCCCACAATCAACAGCCTAAAAATAGGCTTATAATCTGAGACAGCACCTCCACATCAAAACGTTCAACATACAACTACAGTTGCTGAGTTGCTAGAGAGGCTGTTGATTGTGGGATGTATTGCACTTTCTTCTTCTAGATGTGATTTATCTAACTCTTTCTGTGTCTTGGTCATGCCTGAATAGGTGAAACGTCGACTGGTAAGTGTTTGTTTTACTCCAGAATTTTGAAACATAAGGCTTTGCATTATGGTTTTTCCATTTGCTTTCTAATAAATGTTAGTGTTTCTTTTTGAGTTTTGGCTCTATTTTATTGAAAAAATAATTATTATTAACCTGACTAATTATTAATATCTGTTTACCGTATGTCACTTTTCGTTTAACTTTTTTTTTATAACTATTGGTTTCATTTGAGAAAGTAAGCGATTCGAAGAAAAATTATTTTGAATTTTTTTATTTTATTCCTTTTAGAAAACTCGCCAAGTTTGTTGCTACTTATTGAGTAGTGAATCATCTCGCATCATGAATCAGTTCTTTTTTGACCTTTGCTTAACAATAAATATTTTTCACTCATATAAGAAGTAAGTAGTCCTGTTCTTTAAATTTGTTTTTCAAGTGGAATTATAACAAAAAACATCTTTTTTATTTTGCATTGCATTTCTTAAAAGAGGTTTTTGATGAATGGAAATTAAAAAAATATCAGTTTAATATATATATGTATATGTATATTTAAAGATTAGATGTAAAGTTTCTTAGTCTGGATATTCTGTAACTGATTACTTTACCTTGCCTAGTTTACCTTGGAGGTCATTCATATAATGCACATTTTACTGGATCAGTTTAATGCTCAAAAATTAGCACTAGGCACTCTGTTTTTTCTAAAACATAATTTCTTTTCCCATTGTTTGAATTCTTTCTCATTACTGAAACCTGGAGATTGGATAAAATGTAACGATTCCATCTTCATTTCATTACTTAATTGTTTTTTACTAGCTACACTAAATATACGATTTGACAACTGTATATCTGTTTTATACTTATGTATGTTATTATAGGTTGCTGAAAGCTACTTAGATGATAAAAGTGGGTTAAGTGGGGGATATAATAGGCGTGATGGCAATAGGGATGATGGTGGATTTTTAGCCATTCCTAAAAGATATAGAAAACCTGATATGAAATACAGTAAAGTTGGTGCCTTAGATGAGTGTGACTTAGACCAATTCAATAGGACTGGTTTCAGTGGGCTTGAAGCCACTCTCCCGAATTCATACTGTAATGCCATGATTCAGGTTTGTAAATTATTCATTAGTTGCTATAATTGTAATGTAAGTAAAAATAATATAACTATTTACTATTCATAAAATTTTCTACCAAACTAATTTCTGTGTTTTTCCATTTCAAAGATTATTTTTCTTTATTTCGTCTTGAAAGGAAAATCTTTGCTGCTTCAAAGAGAAATATATTAATAAGCCAAAGAAGGATTGCTTTAAAATCTTCTTTATTGGCGTACAACCCATCTCTAGGTCACATCCTCCCGGATCAGCCACTGCCAGTTGTCCCTATCCTGTGCAGCAGCCACCTTGTTTCGAACGCCAAATAGGGTCCTAGCATCATTCCATCGAAGCTTCGGTCTCCTGCGCCTTCTGGTTCCATGCAGTTCCTCTTCCATGGTCTTCCTCGGTATATCCGTATGGCTCATACGAGCTATATGACCAGCCCATCTCAGTCTTCCCAAACAGATGAAGTGGACAACATTTGATTCCTTGAACACCTCACACAATTCCTGGTTGGTTCTTCTTCTCCACACCTGGCCGATGCAGACTCCCCCTAAAATGGATCGTAATATTTTTCTCTCGTGTATGTCAACACTGGCCGTATGAGAGTTTTGTATATTAAGAATTTTGTTGACCTATTAATCATCCTACTTCTGATAAGACCCCTAAGTCCGAAGAAGCTGCGATTGGATTTCATGATCCTTGTATTAATTTCGGCTGTTATATTATTTTTGATGTTCACATTACAGCCTAGGTACGTAAATTCATTAACGTGTTGAAAAGTATATAGACCAACAGTATGGTTTCTCCTGGTGACACTTTCTGCTCCATTGCCATATATTTTGTCTTGGAAGCATTTATTTCCAGACCCAACTGTCTCACAACCTACTCCAGTGCTCGAAAGGCTGCCTGAACATCTGCAAGGAATCTTCCTATAATTTCCAGGTCATCTGCATAACGTAGGAGCTGGACAGACCTATGAAAGATGGTTCCACTTGTTTGAATGGCCGAGTCCCTTACAGCTTTTTCAAGATCCAAGTTGAAGACCAGGCATGCCAAAGCACCCCCTGCCTCAGATCTCTCCCCGATAAAATGATTGGCTTAGTCCTATATGATTGGCCTCACCGTGCACTCAACTCTATCCATTGTTACCTCACACATCCGAATTAGTTTTTCTGGAATATTAAGCTCCTTCCAAATATAATTTGTATATAACAAATTATATAATTATAATTATATTATAATTATAATTATAAGTCTATAAACAGGTGATGGTTAATTGTATTGTATTGTATCTGTTTTTTTCAAGGATTTGATGGAGGGCAAACACTTGATCAGTAGTAGACTTACCCTTGTGAAATCCACTCTGATATGGTCCTATAACTCTCTCTGCATGTGGAAGAAGTTGTTGATATATTATTCGGGATAATATCTTGTAGGCAATTTGAAGGAGGGAGATGACACGGTAATTTTCACAATTGAGCTGGTCTCCTTTCTTATGAATGGGGTAAATTAAGGTTTTTCTCCAGGCTTTTGGCATTGATTCTTCGTCCAGCAAAAGATCTTGCAGGCATTTTATCAGTTCGGATCCTCCATGCTTGAATGGCTCAAGAGGAGCCTTATTGTTCTTAATTCCTTCGAGGGCTAATATTATTTCATCCTCATCTGGTCTGGGATTTTTGGGTTAATGGATGAAGACACTCTTTTACCTCTTAGTTGCTCCTCAAAGTGCTCCTTCCATCTTTCCAGAATATCTTTTTCTTTAGTAAGAAGAGTGCAATCCTTACTTTTGCAGGCATTCAGCTTTGGCTTGAAGGGCTTTCTTGTTTGGTTAACCTTGCGGTAAAAGCTACGGGAATCATCGTGATTCCACAGTTCTTGAATCCCCATAAGCTCACCATTCCTAGCCTGCCTCTTTTTCTGGTGATGATTGTGTTTTTCTGCCCTCCTCAAATCACAATATTCTTCTAATTTATTCTCTTTTATTTTATTGTTACATGGTATAATTTTTTAAATATTTTATTTGAAAAGAAAAGATATGACCAGGACCGGGACTCGAACCCGGATCTTCCACCTATCCGTGGTGGTGCTTTAGCCACCTCAGCCATCCTGGTTCGCTTCTCGGTCAGTCATATCCATTTTTTTCACTGATCTTATATCTCCATATTCTATAACACAATATTCTTCCATTTTCCTCCTGGTCCTACAGTTTACCATAAGTTTGTAAGCCTTGTTTTTGAGGTCGGTAGCTCTCTCACATTCTTGTCTAACCAGGAATTTTTAGGTTCCGTTTTATAAGGTCCTGCGCTTTTTGTCATGGTACTGCTAATCGCATTCCAATTATCATCCATGCCGAGGTTTGGGAATGGTATTATTCTGAGTTGGGATTCCAGTTTGGACCTGTATTGTGCTGAGGATTCCTCATCCTTTAGTTTCAGTAGCAGCATTGAATCTTTTTATTCTTTCTGACCTATACGTCTTTATCATGCAGATTCGGTCCCTGATGTAGGCTACGACGAGGTGATGATCAGAATCAGTATATGCGGACATTGAAGAGATTTGATCGGTTTCTCGATGATATCAGAAAGTGGTTAATTTGTTTTACACTTTGTCCATCTGGGGACCTCCAGGTTCCTTTATATATATATATATATATATATATATATATATATATATATATATATATATATATATATATATATCTTTGCGAGGGAAGCATGTGCTTCCGATTGTCATGTCACGGGAGGCAGCCAGCCCAATGAGCCTTTGTCCATTTCCATTGGTGACATGATGAAGACTATGCAGTCCAATGGTTGGGAAGTAATAGCTCTCTCGACCCACCTTTGCATTAAGGTTCAATGACTATGGAGTATTTTTTTAGTTGTGCTAGGAGCATTGTAAGTGCTCCGGGCCTATATAGGCTTAGGACATTCCAAAGACCTATTTTAAAGTCAATTGAATGGTGTTTCGGGGTCCTCACTCCAAGGAAACCTGCCTTCACCACAGCTGTTGAGCATCTCCTGCACGATCTAGTTACCCTTAGATAGGGGCCCTTACAGGGTACTATCAGCCAGACCCAGCTGGACCAAGGTTTTTTGAAGGCTTACTCCTCTATCCCTCCTCCTTTATCCTGGCTTGGGACAGGCTGTAGGCTGGTAAAATATCACCTTCCCAAAGGCAGAGTTTGCTTTAAAATCAGTTGTAACACTATTCTTCAGTTTTTATTAATATTACTTTAATCAAATCAGAACATTTTAAGTAATTCCTATTATTTTGTTAAATGTATTGTTTTATTCTGTTCTTTTTCCAGGTTTTATACTTTAGTGATTGTCTTCGTGAAGTTATCTTAGCTCATACATGTTCTGATGAATTTTGTGTTTGTTGTGAGCTTAGTTTCTTGTTCCACATGTTAAAATCTGGATCTCCTTGTCATTCTGGAAATTTGCTTAGGGCATTACGTTCTGCAAAAGAGGCTTCGGCACTCCGTCTTATTCTTTCTGATGCTTCATCGCAAGAAGCCAACTTCTTGTTGCTGATACAGGTGAATAATAAGTTATTCATATTTATGCTGCATTTAGTAAATTAAGATGCATTCTATGACACTATAAATTATATTGTTATAATTTTAAATATTTTTACTTTGAAGAGAAAAGATATGTCCAGGGCCGGGATTCAAACCTGGGTCTCCCATATATCCGCCATGGTGCTCTACCGCCTGAGTTATCCTGGTTCGTACCTCGGTCAAACAAATTCTTTCTCTTCACCGATCCCATATCCCCGTGTTCTCGCAATTTGCGATATATACAAGGGGAAGAATGAACATTCTTCCCCTTGTATACGAACGAACCAGGAATGAACATTCTTCCCCTTGTACATGAACGAACCAGGATAGTTCAGGTGTTAGAGAACGATGACGGAAACATGGGAGACCCGGGTTCGAATCCCGGCCCTAGACATAGCTTTTCTCTTCAAAATAAGAATATTTAAAATTATAGCTATTAATAAAAAAATAAAATAAAATAAATTATATTATTAGAAGGTTATTGATTAGATAAATGAACTGTTATTTTTGAAAGTGGTTTAAGTCCATTTGAATCTTAAACAAATCATTTATTCTTTTAAATAATTTTAAGGATTATTTTTTCATAATAAAATTTAAGTGATGGTTATAAATATATCACTCTTTGCTATGTACTAAGTGATAAAAATGTTTGCATATTGTAATACTACTTCAAATGGAAACCTTTAAATATCAAGAAAATGAAAAAATGGACTTATACCACTTTTAAAAAATTACAGCTCCATAATAGAATATTTTAGTAGTAATTGGCAATGGAAATACAGATATAATATAAAAATATAAGGAGGGAGCATTGTCATAAGTTTGATCTCGTTGAAGTGATTTTTTTTCAAGGGTTGGTAAAGGCATAAGTGCAAACACCACTTATCAGTGGTATGTGCTTAGCATTTCAAAGTTCACTAGGAATGAGACGGTTTTTATGCTAAATGTTCCAGCTTCAAATGCCACACTAAAACTATTTCTTGCTAGAACATTAGTGATCTTTTCAAGGAACTTTGGTTTGATACGCACTTTAATGGACCCTCAGTTCCAAAATGAATACATCATCTATGTCAACCTCATTAGCTTATTATCGGCTCTTAGGGACTGGTTTATTTTTGTTTTAGTAAATTTCATCTATCTTAATATATCATATATATTAATACCATTTATTAGCAAGTGAGTGGGCAAGTGAGCACACAAGTTACCTAGCCCTAAGTCTAAGTCCTGTTTTCGAGACCAGCTATGGCAGATAAATTATTTATTCTATTAATAACCATTAATCAACAGTGTGGGATCTCGGTACCGTCCTAGTCGTAGTAATAGTAGTCGTAAAAATTGTGTATTCTATTGAGAGAAAAACCTGGCACTTAATCATGATCTGAGCCTAATCAGCTACTTGTACAACTGTTGGCTTAGAAATAGTAGAGTTCCTGCCATCTAATGAACCCAATAACTTCATGAATTTTAGTTGTAGTTTTTTTTTTTGTGGTAATTAGATACCTTTATTTGTTTGTGTTTTTAAAAGTTTTGTTTATTAAAAATAAACAAAATAAAAATTTTGTTTTGTTGTAACAGTAGGGAAATAATGTAATGAAACACATCAAGATTCTGTTTCTATATTATAGAGATTTGGACTGAATGTAAGGCATAAATGATTTTAATGCTTTGCAACGTACATCTAATTTATTAGTTTTTTTATTTTTAGAGCTGGAACAGGTTTATTTTACATCAAATGCACTCTGAATTATTGGAAAACAAACGGAAAGAAGTCAAGTCGCCAGCATTTATTTTTAGAGATACTGATTTTCCCAGTATTGACATACAATCTCAAAGAAAGAGGAAAATAAAGCCTGAGTTTACAGGTAATATCATTATTTGGAATTGATTATGGTTTCTTAAGACAATTTAGATTTATCAACCTCATTTCATTCATTGTTTCTGATGTGAAATTTATCAATATGATTTTATAAAAAAATTATTTTTGATAAGTTATCTTAGTAACATTGGTTACTTGTTTTGGGAAAATTGCAACCTATCATACTCCAATTTATATTTGTTTATCCTATTTACTCAAAACTAGATTTTGGATAGATTCATCCATTTTTAAGTGTTCTGAAATATATTAAAATATTACTTTCACATTTATCTTCAGAAAATATGCCTTGTATTAATATTAGTATTACCATATTTTACCATTGATTATAATTATAATCTTTGTATTTATGTCTTTAATCTTACACCATATATCAGTTGATAATAAGTAAGGAAGTATAGGCATCAAATTGTTATTGTAATGAAAAATAGGGATGTGACAAATTATTAATTGTGAAATTTATTTTAACGTTTACTTTTGATGTAGTTTCTTCCATTGATTCATTAAGATTTTTGTATATCTTGCATTCTGTGTTTTATGTTCTCATTATCATGTCCATAGTATCTTTGTAACACATGCAGTTTTATTTAAAACAATAGCTATTAAGATATCTACAGGCCAAATAGTGTTCCCTGCCTGATGAATTTCTTAAAGTGAATAAGCACTTTTTTCCTCCCAATCGCTTTTCAACATACTAGATACCACATATGTTAAACCAAATATTTCTATGGCTCATGAAAAGACTTGTGTCTAGTATTTACTGTAAGTAACCAAGTACTTTTCCTCCATCGATGGTTATCCAGGGATAGGGATAGGAATTGGTTAGCATCTATGCTCAACTATCTGTTGAGTTCCCATTCCCTACTTCAATTGTTCAAACTTTATAGAGGGATAGTGTCCCTCAGGAGGCTGATATTGCAAATTCAGGTAATAATTTGTCACAGCTTGATTTCAACTCATGTGAGGGAATTCTGAGAGCTAGTCAATTTAATAAAGATATTAATAGGTAATACAATACCAGTTATTTTTTTTTGTAAATAAAATATTATAATTTAAAATTTAATTTTTAAATTGTGATTTTAATTTTTTTTTAGATGAAATTATTGATGATACCACTAAAGGAGAAACTGACATTAGCAAAATATTTGGAAGTAAACAAACTCTTGTTTGCACTTGTAATAAATGTCATAATGTAACTACTAAAGAAGCAACTGTTTTAGTCCACAACCTGACCTATAATACAAAAGGTAGAGCTTAACTTTTATAAATAATATCATCATTTTATCAGTGTATTATATTATTTATTATATACTTTTATATGTTTTAAAATATGGGTATTGACAAAATATATCGACGATAATCAATGTAATTTCATTATATCTCTTTAAATAGGCAATAAGTTAAAAATACTATTTTATATTCTTGTATGTTGTTCAAGGGGGTATTATAAAATTTTATTAACTGCAGTATTTTTATAATCTATATTGGCCTACGCTTGTGTGTATGTGTGTGCCCTTGCGCATGCATGTGGGTGGGTGCATGCGTGCATTCTGCCTGTCTGTCTGTCTGTTTGAGTTGTAAACAGTTACTGCGGGATCCTGTTTATGTCTGCTGAAAGAATGGACAAGGATAATTCTGGATTTTGGTAATTCCACAATATGTCAGTCTAAGATCTACATTTGAACACAAAATAGTTGTAAGTAATAGTGTATTTAGCTTGAGTTCCTTTTTACTAAAAAGGAAAAATGTGCTATAATAATTCATTATTCAAAAGGAAGATTTATTAATTTTTTAGATCAATTATTTAAAAATAATTACCATGGCCAATCTCTTGATAAAGTTACTGTTGAAAAAATAATCACTGTAGCTCTAAAGATTATAAAACTAGATTATTTATTTTTTCTTCGAAAAATTGAGCTAAATTAATATAGTTCCAATGACTTATCAGGAATTAACGAAGCTGTAGCATTAACCAGCCCTTCCAATCACACTCACTTTTATAAATAGGTAGTCCACTATAATGTGTTCCAATGTTTGCGTCAGATGTGTTTCCCACATCTGGTGCCTTATTGAGTTTCAGGTTATATTTCAGGACTTTATAGTGTCAGATAAGGTTGCCTAATTAATGGTTTTATTGAAATGAAGATGCTTTCAATGTATCAATACATAAGATCACATTACACATTTCAAAAATGATAAATATTTCAACTGTTTTGTCTTCTTATTTGACTTGCCTCCTCCCTATAACATTCTGGCAATCACTTCCCTCAATAAAAACAAAAAATAAATAAAAGTTTCATCAAAGAAATTTTTAAAAAATATTCCTTTATGTCTGGTCAACTTCAATGAGTATTAAACTAGGTACAGATATATATTTGTATACATTTTACAAACAATGTTCAGACTTTTATCAAACTGATTAAAGCATAAACTGATTTTAAAAAATGGACTCCATATTTATTAGGAATGCTAATGGCTTAATAAATACGGTGTTATAAGGGCTCTATACTTTTTTATTTAAAAGTGTTTGGTTGTATTTATAAATTCTTTATTTTTATAAAAAAAAAAAAAAAAACATTTAGTCCTTGGTGCATCAATACTGCACAAACTTTGTTTCCACTCTATTATTTTATTTTAGCCTCTTATATCTGTTGTGCTTTTAATTTTTTTTTAAACCATTATTTTGATTAATTTTTTATGTTGGATTGTTTACTTACCTTCCAATTTATATTTTTTTAGAAGATTCTAAGGAAGTTAGCTTTTCTCAGGTTTTGGAAGGGAGCATTGGCGGTTCTCAGACTACACCTGCATGGTGTGAACCTTGTCATAAATTCCAGACAACAATTCAACAAAAGAAAGTTCAGTCTTTACCCCCTATTTTAGCCATGAACTGTGGAAATAATAGTGAGTCTGTCAGTACTTTTTATATATTTCTGCTACTTATTTGTTATGATACTATTGATTTATGTAAGTTTATTTTGTAAATAGGATAAGAAGTTTTGGAAGAATCAAATGGATGCAGTTGTGAGGAAAGTATATCAAGGCTCTGGCGATATGAGAACTGTTGGTAAACTTTGTAGATATGGTTCCGCTTGTATCAGAGCTGGTTGCAGATTTAAACACCCCCAACACGGAACAGGTTAATTTACATTATGTGTGGTGATGGTTATATATTAGATAAATATTAAATATTAAGAAAAAAAAAGGTATTTCATTACCTTCATCGTGTTGACCCATCTCTTGATTGTCGGTTAACAGATATGTGCAGACCGAAAAATGCAATTAATGCTTTTAAAGAATATTTAAAATTAATTTTTATATATTTAATTAAAAAGAAATAAACTGTTTTCCCTTATATTTTTAGAAATGTACTTATTAGATTTATAGTATGTAGCTTAGCATGTATGCTTGCTAGCATAGCATTTTATGGATTTTGTTTTCAGATGGATCATTACCAACCATGCCTGCACATTTATACTCAATTTATTCTTGGGTCCCTTTGAGCCTTTGCTTTAAAATATCTGAGGATGGTGTGTTGTCTATATCTAAATTTGAAGATAATACTATTCCTGAACAATCAACTGTTTATGATTTGTATGGAGTTGTGTGCTATATCAATGATGAAAAAAAAAATGTAGTCGCCTTAATTGACACAAACAATGGCTGCAATGACAGGCAGTCTTCGCAGTGGCATATTTTTAATGATTTTAGGTAAGGGTTGTTCTTGGTTCCATTAAAATATATATAGATCTATTTTTTTATCCGAAAAGCATAAATACTATTTTTTTTAAAATAACATAAAATAACGCTTTGCAACATATATACTGTCCATGCAACATATATTCTCAACAAAATGGAAATTAGGTGACAAAGGACAGGCAGAAAATTTTCTATTCCTGTTTGGTTGTGTTTGGGTGGTTACACATCAATTCAACCAAAGAAAAATCACTTTCTCACCTACCATCTCAGATTTTGATGAAACTTGGTTTGTTTGTTCTACCCATGAAAATAAGTCACCATGCCAAATTTTAACACTCTACCTCTTACCGTTTCCTTTTTATAGCCTTTTAAAGTTTTGCATTTCCGCAAATTCTATCCTATGGATATCGCAAAATGAAGGACGCTTACGTTTCGAAAATAAATTGTAACTGTTTTATTTACCATTAAATCTCCATGAAAATTTATAGGCTTATTCTTAAAACAATGAAGATTCTAGAAAAAAATACCTTAAACCTCTAAGTTAACCTACTAGGGCTGAAAAAAATATTTCGTTTGCATCTTTGTATTTTTTTTTTAAACGAAGACATAGTTTAGCATTAAATTAAATATCATTGAAAGGGTTTGTGATAATCACAAAAAATTTTTTTTTCTAAATAATCCTTAATAAATGGGCTATCAAATGATGAAAAAATATTAATGGGGTTTTGACACCTTTGTTGTGTTTCATTACATTATATAATAGGTTTCCAATTTATTTTTTCCTTCCAATTATACTGAGCAATAAGGATTTCCAGGGATTATAATGATCTCTAGGCTTGCACTATTATTAAGGATATCTGAAGGTATATTTTATTATTCAATTCATAACATCATATTTTAACCTGAATCATCTTGTTCAAAGAACTTAATTTCAAACAAACTCAAAAATTAAAAATAAACAATAGGCGTTAACTTACCTATATAAACTATTTAATATTTCCAACATCTTAATTGCATTCCAAATTTTACAGGAAAACATTTAATGGAGTTATGAAAATTTCTCTTCAATTGAGCTGACACATTTTTCTGGAAACCTATAGGTCCTTCCAGTCGAAGTGTAAGGAGGAACAACAATTGCAAGTACATGAGGTATAGGCATGGGGCAAATGTCCTCTCGCTTTGGCCAATGAAATGATGGTGATGGCCCTGCAGGATGCATAAATTGAACAGTCACATCATCTTCTTCTTTATTCACTTCAGTTATGATTCCAAAGTGCCATAGATTATCATATTTACAAGCCACATAGCATGATGGATTCAAATTTTCTTCTGTCACGAATGATGTTGATTTATTAAAGTTAAACGTGAGGGCAGGTTTCTCATCGGAACTGATCCTCCTTGCTTCCAAGTTCCCTGAACTGTCTATCGGCTTAAAGTTATGGAATCTTCTGGTTCCAGGAACTATTTGTACGTCCTTAAAGCGTTTTTCTAAGTCAGATCGTGTCTTAAGCATATCATCTTTAGAAATAAAATAAAAATTAACTTTTGTAATGTTTGATTTACAAAACTCATACAAATGTGATGGAGACAGAATCTGATTTCCAAGAGGTCTCTGTAGACTTTCCTTTCTTGCCAACCTTTTCACGGTGCCTCCAATTCCATCGCATTCAGTCTTCCATGGCTAGTTGCAAAAAACGACCACTGTGCCTTGATCTTAAAATCTTGTTCATGCAAGCAGAGGTTGATAAAATTAAATTATTTTTTATATTGGCCTGCACAGCCATAACTGAAGTAGTGAATCTCTGTTACATGTGAATAATTTTCTTTAACGTACTCTGACACAATTTCTTGAATTTTGTAGACCACATGAGAAACATCTTGTTTCATGTCATCGGATATTATACAAAGAGACAAGACTAACCTATCATTTTCAACACTGCTTAGGTTAACTATAATAGGGTGTACAGTGCAGGAGTCAGATGTCCAGTGGCATCCCTGGGCTTCATCCTGGATAGTGAACGAGTAATTTTCACTGAAGTCCACTGACACTACAGCAATGTTTTCATTGGAAGATTCCTTTAGTGTTTTGAAAAACTTTGATTGCGACTTAGCAATGAAGGAGTAGGGAACAAGTTTTTCCAATTTAGATGTTAGGTCTTCAATATAGTCTTCAATTTTTGCTATTTGAGTAATCATTTGAGTTCTGTCGGTTGAAACCCACTGATTAAATTCAATTGTGTCGTCTTCGTCATAATCTTC